>JABWTJ010000377.1:766784-1366784 GCA_016801875.1 Solanum sitiens | reverse complement strand
ATAGTTTTATATTATTCTTGGGCACCCCTCTCAAGGACACACTGTTTACTAGATCATCATTCACGTGTGTGTGTGTACATATATGTGAGCGAACCTTTCACATAACACATAAATATCACACATGTCCATATATCAATGCATAAGTCTATAGGTATAACTATATGAGCAATCCTTTCATATAAACCCACTAAGACACTATGTACATTCATACTTCCATCATATCATATAAATCATATTCATAACATGTCCATACATTCATTTTCATATACATAGAAACCAAACATAGGAACTATCATATCAACGTACACATGTGCAATGCATAGAAAAGGTCCCATACCATTGCCCACACTAGTACACCTATCAAGTCATCCTAGTTAAGGAAACATATCATACTTTCATATACATAAACTTAACATGCATAGTAGTAGACGCTAGTGAATATGAGAACTACCTTTCATTTAGACACCATGAACCTTTACTACTTTTAGGCATGCATGAAGTGTAAGTGTGTATGTACATTGGTCAACATGATCATATATGGACATCAACAACACACTGAGGCAGTCACCCTCTTAAGACCACACTACACTTTCAAGTATAGACCACACAACACTCAATAGCATAGGAGACAAGTCAACTTCATATTACACTTAAGACTCCTTACTTTGGCTATCCATGCATTCACATAGGGGTACATAGGTAAGGGATTATTAAACATTTTAATTAATCAATGGAAACACCTACACTTTACCCTAACATGGATATACACATGCTTATACAATGTCCATACCACCTAAATCACAACTAGAATAAGAAAGTAAGCATAAGTTTCACATAATATCATCATAAGCACATATTCATATATTCATCAATTTGCCTTCAAGGCCATGGTCAACAAATATATATAATGACAATAAAGTAAACACCGCCACCATAAGTGGACCATACCACACAATGCCATACAAGGCTTCATCAACTACAATATTGTAAGGAAAGTAGAAGAGATAAGCATTCTTACAAATTTCTTACCCTTTGATCATCATTGATCAATACACCTTGTTCATAAACAATTCATCTATAGGGAAGTAGCTATATATACTTTAATTATGAAATAAACCATGTACAAGTCGCTACAAGATCATACCATAACATAATACAAGGCATCACATATATACTAGAAAGTAGAGAGCCATATATCACTTACTAATATGCTTTACTTTGATTACCATCATTAACATTCATAGTATACCAATAATACAAACCTAAGGCAGTAGCTAAAGCCATAAAAATCACGACTAAATCATGCTTCATCTACCCTAAATTGAGATCACATTATGTTCATAGCATTATCAACTTTTAGGCTAATACATGTAGATTAATCCTTACCAAGGTTCTTTTAATTTGATCATCAAGGGTTTATACCCACAATTCATTCATAACATCAACTTAAAACAGTAGTTATAATCATCTTCTCCTACTCGAATTCAACATTCAACCAATTAAAAAGCAATGTTACAGTGAACTCCTAGAATGCTAAACTAGGCATGTTCAATTCTTCATACATTGATCCACATGGATACTTCATCATCAATTCACGTAAATAATAGTAAGTATAATCAATTCAACTTAAAAGATTCATAATTTAACCATTAACAAGCCATGATCACAAAGTCCATGCAAGGACTAAATCAATTTAGGGAAGAACATGGGTTCATCATGCAATTGGATTAAAATCACGTTAAAACAAGTAAATTAACATGAATTCATCATGATTTAACCATTTAAAACGTTTTTAGAAAGAACCCATGGCTAGATTGAAGAAGAAGATATTTGATCACGAAACCATCTTTAAAAACTTGAGAGTGAAAGGTTACTTGGAGATCAAGGATTAACATACCTTTTTCTAGTTGAAAACCTCTAAAAATTGGTGAAGAACCCATGAGAATCTAATCTACAAGCTGTTCTTGAGCTTCAACAACAATGGAGGTTTCTAGGGAGAATTGGTTTTGGAGGGAAGGTTTATTTCGTGAGCATGGGATTGGGAATCGGTTGGTCACATTTTAGATTACTTATATACACCCAAAAAAAGGTAAGTAATTCAATTAGGGTCATTTTAGGACGTGCGGTGAATTTCCTATTCACCCCTTAAGTGGGAAGTGCGCAGGTAGCAGTTGCACCAGCCTGCATCTACAGACCCAATCGACTGGGCGTTGGTCCATCGACGGGTCGTTCTGTGCCCTCCGTCGATTGGGTATGAGGCTGTCATGTGCCCAAGATTTCCCTAGGCTAAGTGAACATCGACATATCCCGATAAACGGGGGGCGTCAGTCATCCAACAGGACGTGCATAGATCTCGTTGATTGACACTGCCAAGGCAGTGTCTCAACAACCTTGGGTCCTTCTTGTAGGCCCTTTTGCAGGGCCCTTAAGAAGTCGTACCCAGACGTTTCCAACGTAAATATGAAAATTTACAAGTCAAGAACCTTCCGTTCAAGTTTCACCCAAAATTCACACGTAAAACTCGTCCAAACAGGTTAGGCCCCATCAAGACATACTTGTACCTCTCAAGGGCTAACTTTCGAACGTCTTGAACGTTCTTGGATGTTCTACCTCCAAACTTCACGAATCTCCATATACTACCATTAAACATAATTATAACTCATTTTAAGACTTCATAATCTCATGACATACACATATAAACACGTATAAACACATGAGACACATATGTTACTAGTCGTCAAACGTCTTGATCGTCCCTTGACGTTTGACTTCCAAATCACCTCAAACTTTACACACTGCCTCAATACCATATTATAAGTCATTTTAGGACCTTAGAACATTGAGACAATCATGTTAGGCTCTAGAAACCCTAACTCATTTTGGGGGTCTTACACGTGCAATGTCTAGATAGCGTCCCATACCACCACTTAACATTCATAGAACTTCTCCAACACTAATGGGTATCCATATGATGAGAATAGGCAATAACCGACATAGACCATTCTAGCTATGCATGGAATCCGGAGTCATGAACCTATTCCGATGGAGGTTTGTCCTATGGGCCAATGGCAGAACTAGGACACATCCTATGTAGGCACATGGTTAAGGAATATGAAGCGTTTATTTGTTCTCTAATGTCATATTATATAGAGGAAATTCCTAAACCATACTCACTCGGTGCTATACTTTGTTCTCATAGAGTATTTTCTATAAAGGATTACATGAAGAGGATCACATGAAAAGGTTCGATATCTAGTTCATAACCCAATCACATTTCAACTTACCAAAGAGGGTCCACTAAGGCTACCTACAATGGCTAAGAGGATAGCTCAATTAAATTCCTAAGGATGATTTCATGCTGTTCCAGCCAATAAACCTTAAGTACACCATTCACACAAGAAGGAAACCATTACTTCTGTCAACTGCAAGGATATGAAAACCTTACATCTAGGATGAAGGTTCCATATAAAAGAACTTTCTTAGCTATGTTCAAGGTCACATGTCAATCAGACATACAACACTAAGGAGATTTAGCATACTAAGTCAAGAAGTCATATTCACATTATACATGTATCAAGTAAGGGACACAAGTCTAACAAAACAAGACACAGACTTACTTCACATATAGCATATCATTCTAGAAGCACATAGGCATAACCAACATCATCTATAGTTCACCTTATTAACTACTATAATATCATCAATATAACCATAATAGGACATATAACCAAGTAGGAAGAATCATCCATCAATCCTAAGACTACAAACATAAGGACATAGTCATAGTCTAATAAGATCGTCTGATGTCAATAGAAGAACACATACTTTCACCTTACTCACAATTAGAAAGATATTATAATACTTCACATAAATCAACTACACAAGCAATCATAATACATCAAGTAATGCCAACAAGGCCATGATCATCATAATTTATAAAGTAACGTCGACGAGGCCACATAATTTACAAGTAAAGCACATAGCACCGCCACCATAAGTGGACCATACCAATAACAACATAATTCAAGACCTAAATTACATAATATAAAGAGAATTAGGGCGGCGTACCACCAATTCACTCTGGCCACTTCAATCCATAGCTAAATCATCCAACATAATACCCAAAGGCCCTTACACATGGCCATGATCCCCAATTCAATTCAATACTTACAATAGACAATGAATCAAAGGCAATTCAACATAGATTTATGAATTTAGTGCAGCATACTAACAATTCTAACAATTCTAGCATAATTCAATAGCCTTAATGAAACTACATAAGAATTCAATAGCATTAAGACATAATCAAGTCACCCACAAAGTAGCAAAAAACTAGTGTTCATGAGTTACATAGGTTCATAGAGTAATTAGGTTAAAATCATATAATTAACATCAATTCAATCAATATATAATTATTCAAAACGTTTTATGCAAGAACCCATGGATAGATATCAAAATTAGACAAGTTCATCTTTAAAAGACTTTAGAAATCACTTCGAAGTTTGGCTCCTTGAAGAAAAGAGTTTCAAGGATGAAGAACTATACCTCAATTGATGCTTGAGCACAAATTTGATGAAGAATTGATGAATAATCACCAACCAATCTTCAATCCAAGCTCTATCTTGAGTTTTGACTTTAATGGAGTTCTAGAGAGTTTCTTAGAGATTTTGGATTTTGATTTGGAATAATGAATTCATCTAGGTGTTTAGGACTTATAAACACACGTAAAATACCCAAAACACCCTTAGGTAACCTCCCAAGCATTTATTTGGACATGGGGTGAATTGGTAAATTCACTCCTTCACTTTAGAGTGAAGCGAGCGAAATTGCAGACTCACCTACGCTTGCCCACCTACGCCCCGTCACCCAACCAAAGGACCATCCTGTTGGTCCATAGTTTGGGACAGAGGATGGTACAAATGGAGCACAATCTCCTACACCTAAGTGTCAACCTACGCCCCTCACCTACGGGGCGTCGAACAGCCTATTGGGTGTCGACTGCCTCCGTAGGCTGGGCTTGTTTGACAGCTTTTGGCTCAAAGGATGGGTCCTTCCTCAAGGACCCTTGGTTGTTCCTTGGAGACTTTTTCCCGGATGTTTCCAAGCCGAATATTTTTGTATAAGAGTTTAGGACCTCTCACATCAATTTCATCCAAACCAAACCCGTAAAACTCAACGAAATACATAAGACACACAAGGTCGTTTCGAGGCAAACCTTTCGAACGTCATGGACGATCTTGGACGTTTAACCTCCAAACTTCATGAAAATTTTCACTCTGACTCTTAACATCATTTTAAATCATTTTAGGACTTCAAAACATCAAGGCATAACCCTTAGGATCTAGTTTCACTTAAGTCGTTTTAGAGGTGTTACAAGGAAATCCTCTGGAAGCAAAGAGGCTTACCATAGCTAACTCAAATCTTGGATGTATCAACGAGGCTCTTGTTGAAGACCCTGAATACTTGTGTACGCATCATCAAAAGATGCAGGACAAATGTCTCAGTACCTGGAATGTACGAGCATGTAAGGGTAATTATAAAGTATACCATAAGCTAGAAACTTGAATAAAAAGGAAACATACTTACCTCTTTCCAAACTAACTCAACTCAACTCAAATTAAGAATAAGATACTCAACTCAAGGATTAGATAGTAAACTTCAAAGATATGATACTTGACTCAATGAAGCATAGATTAACTCAAGATACTCATCTTAAGTTACTTAACTCAAAATACTCAAATCTGATACTTAACTAATTTCAATTCAATATAAAGTAGTTTAAAACAAGTGAAATATAAAGAAAAGCTTTTTAAAAACATGATGTCAACTTTGTGTATATAACAAGGATACAACATAGCTCTAAATGTATATGAAAATATATTTAAGTGATGTATATAAAAAATACAATATCTTATATGGGAGTTTCTCTAACCGACAACCATCACTGAAGAGCTATACTGATGATACAACGTTACTCGGCCTACGCTGCCCAGCCATCCTAACTTTGTCAGAGTATATGACCTGAACTGCCAAATAGATCCACTTGTATACTATGAAAAGGGTTTATCTAAAAAGTATGACCCTCTTGTACCCATGATGGCTACATGGTTTACATGAAGACTTGAGTTAATATGAACTCGCATCCCCACATCGGTGCTCAATACTACTCCAAAAATATATACTGGCTATTATGTTTTTAAAACATACTGATGCTGTGATTTGAGATTAGTGCTCGAAACTTAGCTTTGAAAGCTCTCTTGGAAATCATAGTTTCCTCTTTCTTTTACTGAAACTAGCCATAGGCTCTCTGGAAGTCTCGCTTCCTTTATTTATCAAAAGTTTGAAACATTTTGTTTAAACTCTTAGGGACTACTTAGTTCTCTTATAACTCTTGAGAAGTGAACTCAACTTGATACACTTTGCTTACTTGACACTTAACTCTTAGGGAATACTTAGTTCCCTTTTAGCTTTTGAGAATTTAACTCAACTCTTTGCTTGAGCCTTAAAACAAAGTTAAAACGTTTGCTTAAGACTCTTGAATACTTTAGAAACTTAGTTTGACTTGCTATTTAACTTTTAGAGTTGACTCTTTACTTTCTGTGAATTAAAGTATGGATTCAAGGTTCATGATCTCATGTTTATGGATGATTTCATGATTTTCAACTTGGAGGGTTCATGCGGAATTATGAGCATGAACTACTCAACTCGAGCACTAAAAGGTACTTCTTAACTCAAGATTTTTGGACTTATAGGGTTCATACGGAATTATAGACATGAACTATTTGACTCGAATATCTAAGTAACTAGATGGAACTCATGTATATGACTCTCTCATTCTCTTATTTACTTTCTCAAAACATAGATCAAGTCAATGATGGATCTCAAAGAATTAACAATTGAACTTAAAGGCTTTCTTGAACTCTACTCTTAACTCTCTCTTGAATGTGAATTATGAATTCAAGAGTTATGATTCATGATATGAAGGATCTAGGTGATATTGTAGACTTATGAATACATTCTCCTCACTCTCATGTTCACTTATTTGAGTCTTGAAAAAAGTTACTAGAAGTTGTAGAAGACTTCTCAAAAGGACTTGAAGGGACTCTTTCAAAAGGTTCGGAAGAACTCTCAAAACTTTATCTTGACATTAACTTGAATTTGAATTTTTGTTTCAAGGTTATTATTCATGTTATGAATGATTTATAAGTGTTTAGAAATAGTTTAAAATATTTAGAATCAAAAGGAGGGAAGATACACTTTAAATGAGCTCAAATGGGGCAACCGATGGAATAGGAGTGGAGGCAGACGACCCTCGCGCGTTCCGGTCTCGGGGAGCCCGCCTCTAACATCAGAGGCTGCATTTTGACTCACTACAGGCGCGCATCCCCATCCTTCAGAGCACATCTGGGGGGGCGCAGTGCCAGCATTCCCCCTGGCATGCTTTCGACGAATTTTGCCCTCGTTTTCTGACCCTAAATCTCTTTTAATCGATTTATTTTCTCATTTTTTCTTTAGATTCAATTACCCAACCTAAGAACACTAATACACTTGAAAAAACACTCCAAAAAACCACTTTCATCTCAAGAGTTCATCAAAATGCCAACAAGACAAGATCTACAATGAACCTCAAGAACACCTAACAAGAACTTAAAATCCTTCAACTTTTTGATAAAGATATTACTCTGAAAATAACATGTTTGGCATGTGGGTGAACAAACCCAACACTATGGAAGCTTAAATACCTCTTAGGGATTATAACCATGGCGAAAATCTGCAACTAAACTCAACAACGTCGACGAACGCCTTCATCGTTGCCTCTTTTCTCCTCTTTTCTTTTCTTGCCTCTTCTTGAACTCTCAACTAAATACCTAGGTGTAAATTAGGATTATAAAGCTGAACATAAAAGATTAGACCCCTAAAATATTACTCAAAATGAACTCAATTTGATTGGGTAAGGAAAGGACCAAAATACCCCTCACTATTTTCGGCTAACTTTCCTTAACTGGACAGCCTAACTTCAAAAGGTCATAGATCACTCATCCGAACTCGAAACTTAGAAAAATAGGCGGATTTGGAAAGATAATTCAATTATATTTTCTGTGCTATCTTGTAGCACAACAAAGTCATCATGTGTGAGGAGTTATGGTCGTTTTAAGTTGATGCAAAACTCATACTTGACTTAACAATAAAAATTTCAGATTTTTTTTGCTATTTCCAATTAATTCTCTTTGGAACTCAAGGTGATAAATCTAGTGAACTGACCTTAATACTTGAATTTTTTTTAATTCCTTGGTAAAATATCACTCACTACGATTAACGACTCAAGTCTTAGTTTGAAATATTTGTGAGGTGTTACACATAAAACCTAGCAAGTGTATCAACTAGATGCTAGCATGATGTTAATGTTCTACCTTGGCAAGTAGAGCACCTATTTTAGGTGTGGGGTTCCATGACACCGAATTCCATATTTAACTCACACGGTCTAGTGTCGGTTAAGGCGAAGTTTCTCTAAAGTAAAATGGACAATGGAAGTAAAGTAATGAATCCTAACTAGGATCACCTAAGGGAAGTTTATTTGTGTAGGTGAGAGTATGAAACTTACCTATGCAATGCACAAGTAGCTCTTGAAGGGAGTTCTATTAAGGTGTTATATATGTATATATATATGTCTCTTATGCATGACCTCGTAGTATTGACCTACTTGTATGATAATATGCATGATGTTGGTCTTATTGACTATACGATGAAGGTCTTACTTGATATGCATGTAGTTTGGATATACTTGTCCTATTTATGTATGAAGTAAGTAGTAAGACTTGTGGTCTGTTTGTGGGTTTACTTAGTATGTGTGAGGTTATGGGGCTTCACATGTACATTGCACTAGTAGGCTTTGATTTGGATTATGAGTAAGGTCTTATGATGTCTTTATGAAATGAAGTTAAATATGCTATTGTTGACTATTTCCTCCTTATGATGATATTGGTAGCCTTGACTTGTATGTTGTCTTAGAATGAGTCTGATATGTGGTTCATGGATTATGTTGGTTCATATGTGAAGTATGTGTTTCATGATATTCTATGCTTCTATGAATACATATGTTTAACTAAATGAAGGTCGTATAAATGTCTACCTTTGGTGACCTTAAGGTGATGCTTGAGTGTGGATGGTGGAATTGGACACTATTCATGCATTGCACCAAGTATTACTAAACGGTTACTTGGGGGTAAAGGAATTAAGGTAAAAGAAGATAAGGTTATGGAAATGTTAAATGTTCCTTAAATGTAATATGTGACTTTATGTGATGTTGTGACCAATGTACATGTGACACCTATAAAATGACTTAGGTGAAACTAAATCCTAACATATTTTTAATGAGGGTATAAGGTCCTAAAATGTCTTGTAATGTGGTATTGCGGCAGTGTCTAAAGATTTAGGTGAAATGGAAGTCAAACATCAAGGGACGACCAAGACGTTCGACAACTAGTCGCCTATGTGCCTCAGGTGTCTATATGTGTTTATATGTGTGTTTTATGAGCTTATGAGTTCCTTATATGAGTTAAAATTTTCACGACCGGGATCTAGACCCTAGATGAGACCGGTGTCGTTGACCTCTCAGAGGTCGCAGACAAGCCTACATACGTCATTCTTACTTCATCTAGGTTAATTTTAGCGGAAAATTTGAACTTTTTGTTTCTTAACATACTTACTAATCATTTCTAGTATATTCATAATTTGTTCACCATCAACCATCTAACATTAAGATCATCAAATGAAAGAAATAGTTTAATATAGCAATAACTGAATACTTGCCAAAATGACACCAATACAATGTCTGAAATAATACGGGAAAGAAACGCTAGTGGAACATACTCCTCTAGCTCAATACTAAGACTAAGCTAGAATATAAATGGGCAAGCATCCATGAAATCATGAGGTCCTACCAAGTCCAGATGAATGCTCGACGTCCGGATAGCTTCGCCGTCAACCTGTAAGTCTAGCGTCCACCTGTGCCTGCACCTAAAATTGTAGAGTTGTATAGGGTTAGTACACATTTGTACTAAGTATGGGTATATATGAAAGCACACACAAAGGACATGCATGAGAAAGGATAGCTCTTTCCTAACAACATGAAAATGGAAAGTCAAGTCAGTGGACTTGCCAAATTGGGATTAGGAAAGTTAGTGAACATTCTAAATTTGGATTAGGAAAGCCAGTGAGCTTTCCAAATTTGGATTAGGAAAGTCAGTGAGGTTTCCCAATTTGGTGTAGAAAAGTCATGCCATGAGAGTAACATGTATCATCATATTTATCATATTGCACACAACACATAATATCTTACACATAGCACATATCATATAGCATACAGTACATAACATATTTTATAACATTCATTCATATGCCATGAGACCTTGGAATCATGGACTTGACATTAAGACTTTCCAAAATGAGGGCTCAACATATGGGACCTCAACTAGGGAGTCTTCATTAGCAAACACATAGTCTGCTTCATTCATTTATACGTACTTTATTTCATTTCGTTCATAGGCCAGTGTGAACCCCAGCTATACCTAGGGTGTAGTTTAAGACTTTCATCGGGTTTGCTGTGCAATGATCAAGAATAACCTAGTGTCATTACCTGAGTCTAGCTCACCTCTTGATTATCCTATCCTAACACCTTTGGTATCGTTCATTTCATTATGTGCTTCATTTGAGGCTGACCTCATTCATTCATTGGGAACTTTAACTTTAATCAACATAGATCATGTGAGCATCATGAAATCTAGTGTCTCCCCCACACCGAAAAGAGGTGGAATCACCGTCCAAGGTGACCCAAAACATGCTAGCGTACATGGGAATTTAACCCCGCCAGATCCCTATATTGGCAGTATAGGTTCGAAGACCAGGAGATATAAGGAGACCCATACCCGGCAAGCCGGACAGTCTCATCTCATGAGAGTTACGTGAACCTCCGCCCTTCCCAAAAGAAGGCATCACCGCTCATAGCTAGTCTATCGGTGCTCAGTATAAAGTTCCATTACATTCAATTCATACGTCATGGAAGCTGGCTTCTAGTATGAGGACATCATAGCTCAATAGATGATTTCTCATCTCATCATTAGTATTAAGTGTGTTAATGTCAATACTTTCATTAGAGTGTTCATAGAGACTGTTCTCATCTTTTACATTAGCCTCATATCATGTTGTCACCACATTCATTAACATTAGCACATTTGCTCTTCTTAATTACTCACCCCATTTTACGTGAATGTTCATTTCATCATATGCCAATATACTTGGCCATTTAAGTGTTTCACACTCTTACTTAACCCTTCTAGGGTTTCGTCATTTCATTACATAATAATCATTTCATCGTATGCCAATGCACTTGGCCATTTACACTCGTACTTAACCCATTCTAGGGTTACTTCATTTCATTACATACATCTTAGGTTCACTTATTTTTAAACGTATGCTAGACTTATGGGTCTATACATTCAAGCCATGAGGCTTCATTCATAGTTCGTTAAGTGACTCATATCTTCCTAAGATTATGTTGTACAAGAATTATGTATCTTGTATGTATGCCAAGATCTTAATTTTGATCTAAGTAGGTGGCATTATTCTTGAACATTTAATTCACGTATGACTTATGTATCAATATGGAAATTTGGGCAAGGGAACCCAAGTTCGAACCCCTTGGACAATACTTACATTTTTCCTTGACTTTACTTTTAGTCTTCATGACATTGGGATCCTAGATCGAGCCCCAACATCAACATTCTATCTTTATTTTTCTCCTTGGATTCTCCTCTTATTTGGCCGAAGGGTTGTGGGATCGAACCCCCACAACCCCTTTTTATTTTTTTATTTAATTCCCCTTGTCCAATTTCGCATAGACTATGAGGTTGGGGGATCAAACCCCCACAACCTCCTCTTATTTATTCTTTAATTTCGCTAGGGCTGTGAGGTTGTGGGTTCGAACCCCCACAGCCTCCTTATTTTATTTTTAATTAAAATTGACTTAGCTAGGCGTTTGGCAGTGAGGTTGTGGGATCGAGCCCTCACAGCCTCACTTTATTTTCTTATTTATTTCGCCCTTGTCCTTTCCAGCCTTGAGGTCGTGGGTTCGATTCCCACGCCTCACACTTCCTTTCTTTTATTTTTATTTCTCTTCATTCGCTGCCTGGAGGTCGTGGGTTCGATTCCCACGCCTCCCATTTTATTTATTTAAATTTTTACATTCTCCTTACTCGCCTGTACACCCCATTTCGAATCCCCCCAACCCCATTTCTTTCTTTCTTGCAAAATTAAGGTTCCACACGGGTGAGGTCACAGGTTCGAATACTGGTGGCCTCACCCCTTTAAATTAATTAAATTTTCCAGATTTCCCTTTTATATTTTAGCCTAAACTAAACTTATATTTTTGGCTGTAAACTTAATCATTTTCTTAACTTATCATCAATATTTCCACTTGAAAACTTGGGAAGATTCATGGATCGTTTAACACTTTTTGGGGTGTATTTCATGGATTCGTTTAGCAAAATTATTGACGCTAAATTCAGCCCCACTTTCATTTTTTATGAACATCACGATTTACATAGGTTTATGTACGTAAAATGACAACCAAAACAATATTAAACTTGAAGCCTTAACTTGACCTCATTCACAGTAACCTTCATAGTGACACTTTTTTGCACATACACACACTTGCACAAACTTTCGATTACATGGTTGTATTTCATACGATTTCAAGTACACAAACGTAATCATAGTCATCACGAAAACATCAAATACACCTAAATCTACCAGCAATCATACCCAACCTATGATTCATTGGGAGCTAGTGATAGGGGCATGCAAAAGGGGAAACAATCCTAGTTTTAGAATGAATAATACGAACCTTAAGGGGTCTCTTGGGAAAGGGACCAAGAGAGAAGAAAACCCATACCTTATTTTGACGTTCAAACCTGGAAGTTGCTGCCCAAAAACTCCACTCAAGAACACGTCTAAGCCTCCTCAATATCAACTCCACTCGAATGACAACCTCCCTTAGCCTAGTGTGCGATTAACGTTTGTTTTCTTGTGATTTCGTTTGAGTTCTTCAAGTGTGAAGAACTTGGTGTATTTTTCTGCTTTTGTATCTTATTTTGGCAGGGAAATTTCGTGTGAAAGAATGGGAGAGATTGAGCGTGAGAGTTGAGAGATAGACGTGAGAGAGTGGGAGTTATATTAGGCTTAGGAGTCTAGTTTAGGACTTAGTCAAATAAGGTTTAGTTAATTATTAAAAATCTAATTTTTGTTTTATTTTAAATCATATAATGAATAATAATTATTAATTAATTAAATTAATTCAACAGCTTAAATAAAAATCACATAAATTCATTGCTTCCACCTCGGTTCGAACCCGGGTGGAGAAGAACTTAACTTCAAGAGCTCAATTTCGGCTCTCTCTCCCCAATTTGCCTCTCCACCTTATTAAATAAATAATTAATTATATATTTAGGGTAATTATGATACTACCCTTAGCCAGGAAAAAGACCATTTTACCACTAGACCCTTCAAACCTAAGATTTCCTCATTTTAAGTCCGGTAAAGACTCCTTCGAGTAAATCTTCGTATTCGAGAGCCCTACATGGTTGGACCCAACCTTTACAAGCTCAACTAACTCCCCAAGTTAGTTGGCTTGGCTGTAACAAGGGTTTCGAGGTCTGGTTCTACGTGCATCAATCCGTATGAACCCTGGTCTAATCGTAGGCATTCTGGATACATTAATCATTTCTTATCTTATTCATTTTTAGGGTTGTTACATTATCCCCCCCTTAGGAACATTCGATCCCCAAATGACACTACCACTATATAGCGTAATGCCAGTCAGATCATAACATAATCACTATGCACAGTCAAGCAATAGCAACAAAATATGGAGAGATAAGGAAACTTAGACTTAAGAGTAAGAAGTCTAACCTCAAGAGCTGAAAATATGAGGGTAACGGGATCTCATGTCGGCCTCAGCCTCCCATGTAGCACCCTCAACAAGACGATTTCTCCACAATACCTTCACTGTGGCAATCTCCTTATTCCTCAGACGCTTGATCTGTCTGTCTAAGATCTCAACAGGTACCTCCTCATAGGACAAGTCTTCATCGACCTCTAAACCTTCCACAGGTAGAATCGATGCTGGATCGCCTAGGCACTTCTTTAACATGGATACATGAATGACTGGATGGACAAAAGCTAGCACCGCAGGCAATGCCAACTCATAGGCCACCTCACCCACACGCTGTAGGATCTCGTATGGCCCAACATACCTCGGACTCAACTTCCCCTTAATGCCAAACCTCATCACCCACTTCATAGGTGATATCTTCAGATAGACCTGGTCACCAACATCAAACTCTAAGGGCCGTTTTCTGTTATCTGCATATGACTTATGCCGACTGTAAGTAGTAGCCAACCTGTCCCTAATCACTCTGACCTTCTCTAAGGCTTCATGAATGATCTCTGGACCCAAATGGATGACTCTCCAACCTCGAACCACCCAACTGGAGATCTACACCTCCTACCATACAGTGCCTCAAATGGTGCCATCCCAATGCTGGAGTGATAACTATTATTATACGAGAACTCTATCAAAGGCAGATGGTCACCCCAGCTACCCCTGAAGTCAATCACACACGCTCTCAACATGTCCTCTAATGTCTGAATGGTGCGCTCTGCCTGCCTATCAGTCTGAGGATGAAAGGCAGTACTAAGCTTCACCTGCGTGCCCAAGATCTTCTGGAAAGATCTCCAGAAATGTGAAGTAAACTGAGCTCCTCTATCTGAAATGATAGACAAAGGAATCCCATGCCATCTCACAATCTCATCAATGTAGAGTCTCGCATAATCCTCGGCTCTGTAAGTAGACTTCACAGGGATAAAGTGGGCAGACTTAGTGAATCTGTCAATAGTAACCCATATGGAGTCATGCTGCCTCCTAGTCCTCGGAAGACCAACCACGAAGTCCATATTAATGGCCTCCCACTTCCAAGTCAGAACCTCAATAATCTGAGTAAGACCGCCAGGCTTAAGATATTCTGCCTTAACCTGCTGACAATTAGGACACTTAGCCACATATTCTGCAATGTCCTTCTTCATGCCATCCCACCAATAAATTTGCTTAAGATCATGATACATCTTGGTGGAACCTGGAAGTATGGAATATCTGGAACCATGGGCCTCTACAACAATCCTGGTCCACAAATCATCTACATCTGGTACACACAGCCTGTCCTGATACCTAAGTACGCCATCACCTCCCAAAGCGAAAGACTCATTCATCTTTATCAACACTGAGTCCTTCAGCTCCATCAACACAGGATCTAGATGCTGACCCTGCTTGACTTCAACTACCAAAGATGATTCAGAACTAGGATGAACTAAAACACCCCCACTAGTAGAGTCAACCAATCGCACACCCAGTCTGGCCAGTCTGTGTACATCTTTCACCAACTCCTTCTTCTCATCCTCAACGTGGGATGTACTTCCCATGCTCATCCTGCTCAAAGCATCAGCTACAACATTAGCCTTACCTGGATGGTAGTGAACATTCATGTCATAATCCGTCAACAGCTCCAACCAACTCCGCTGACATAGATTCAACTCCCTCTGTGTGAACACGTACTGGAGACTCTTGTGGTTTGTGAATACATCCACATGCACTCCATACAAGTAGTGCCTCCACATCTTCAGTACAAACACCACAGCTGCCAACTCCAGGTCATGAGTGGGATAATTCTTCTCATGAACCTTGAGCTGTCTAGATGCATAGGCTATCATATTACCAACCTGCATAAGAACACAACCCAAACCAACCATAGATGCATCACAGTAAACAGTGTAATTCTCACCACACTTAGGCAAAGTAAGCACCGGGGCTGAAGTGAGTCTGTCTTTGAGCTCCTGGAAACTCTTCTCACAAGTCTCCGTCCATTCAAACTTGGCTTTCTTTTTAGTCAAAGCTGTTAATGGGGCAGCAGTAGAAAAAAAGCCCTCCACAAACCTACGGTAGTAACCAGCCAATCCCAGAAAGCT
This sequence comes from Solanum sitiens, assembly GCA_016801875.1. Lineage (NCBI taxonomy): Eukaryota > Viridiplantae > Streptophyta > Magnoliopsida > Solanales > Solanaceae > Solanum > Solanum sitiens. The sequence goes on along the minus strand of JABWTJ010000377.1, from coordinate 1,350,710 downwards.
ACGGATGTCAGTGGGAGTAAGAGGCTTTGGCCAGTTCTTCACAGCCTCAGTCTTCCTGGGATCCACCTCACGCCCTTATCGGACACAACATGACCCAGGAAGGTCACTGATCTAAGCCAAAATTCACACTTACTGAATTTGGCATACAACTGATGTTGTCTAAGTACCTGCAAGGTTAGTCTCAAATGCTGTTCATGCTCTTCTTTGGTCCTAGAGTAGATGAGGATGTCGTCAATGAATACTATGACGAAAGAATCAAGGTATTCATGGAAGACTCGGTTCATGAGGTCCATAAATGCCGCAGGTGCATTCGTAAGACCAAATGACATGACTAAGAACTCATAATGACCATAACGGGTACGAAAGGCTGACTTTGGGATATCTCCATCCCTAACCCTAAGCTGATGATACCCTGAACGAAGATCAATCTTAGAGAAGAAACTAGACACTTGGAGCTGATCGAACAAATCATCTATTCTGGAAAGTGGATACTTATTCTTTATAGTGACTTTGTTGAGCTGCCGATAATCGATACACATTCTAAGGGTTCCATCCTTCTTCTTCACAAACAATACTGGAGAGCGCCAAGGGGATATGCTCGGCTGAATGAAACCCTTATCAGTGAGATTTTTTAACTGCAGCTTCAACTCTTTGAGTTCAGATGGAGCCATTTTGTAAGGAGTAATTGAAATTGTATTAGTATCGGGTTGTAAGTCGATACCAAAATCAATCTCTCGAGGGGGAGGGACTCCAGGCAAATCATCAGGAAATACATCTAGGAACTCATTCACTACAGGCACTGAGTCTACGGAAGGAATGTCATGATCTAAATCATTAACACTCACAAGATAACACAATAACCCCTTGGACATCATTTTATTGGCCTTAAGGTTCGAAATCAAGGGGTTAGGACGACTTGAGTTGTACCCCTCCCAGACTAGCTCCTCTTCATCAGGGAAACAAAATCTCACCACTCTACTACAACAGTCCAAACAAGCATAACAACTGTGAAACCAGTCCATGCCAAGAATAACATCAAAATCATGCATGGGTAAGTCAACCAAGTCTGCAAACATAGTCTTACCACTTACAACTATTGGGCAATCCTTGTATACTCTATCAGTTCTTACATTTTCTCCTAAAGGTGTACTAACCACTATAGGATCATGCAAAACTTCAGGCAATATCTCAAGAGTGAGATCAAGCAAAGGAGTTACAAAGGAAAGCGTAGACCCTGGATCAAGTAAAGCATAAGTAGAAGTTGAGAATACTTGCAGCATACTTGTGACCACATCAGCGGACTTCTCATGCTCCTCCCTGCCCTTCAGGGCATAGAACCTGTTCCTCTTAGGAGGCTCGACTGCTGCTGCACCCTGTGGATTAGGCCTAGGCTGAGCATTACCTCCAGCCTGACCTCTGTTCTGTGGGCAGTCTCTAACTATGTGCCCACTCTTACCGCAACCGAAGCAGGCATTAGTGCCCTGTCTGCACTCTCCACTGTGAGCACGGCCACACTTAGCACAGTTCTTTTTGGGACGCTGCATCTCACCTCCATTGCCCTTCTTGGCGTCAGGTCTGCCTCCTCTAGGTGTTGTACTCCTCTAAGAATTAGAGTTCCCATAACTCTGTTGCCCCTTCTTGAACCTGGGCTGCTCACGAACGCCATAATTGTTTCTGTGGCCTCCATGGCTGGGACCTGCCTGATCTTGAGGCTTAGGCCTCCTAGCATCACGAATACCCCTCTTTTTGTGGCTGTCCTCTACTTGTTGGACATGCACCATCAACCTGGAGAGGTCCATATTATCATGGAGCATCGCAGACCGACACTCCTCCTCCAGATCTCCATTGATTCCTGTGAGGAACGTAGTCATCTCATCCCTGCTGTTAGATACAAGGGAAGTAGCATACCTGGATAATTTAACAAACTTCAGGTAATACTCCCTGACTGTCATAGATCCCTGCTTAAGGTTGATAAACTCCTCAACCTTTGCCTCCCTCATCTCCCTGGGAAAGAATCTCTCCGGGAAGGCTGTCTTAAACAGCTCCCAAGTGACCGGAACTCCGCCCAACGCTCGGCTATCCTGCTACATCTTGCACCAAGTCTGTGCAACATCCTTGAGCTGATAAGAAACCAACTCAGCCTTCTTAATATCTGTGGCCCCCATGGCCACCAAAATCTTGTGTACCTTATCCATGATCTCCTGGTGATCCTCTGAAGTCTTGGACCCTATGAAAATAGGAGGATTCATCCTCGTAAAGTCTCGCAGCCTGTCAGCCATGCTACGTACCGGTGGATTCTCCCTCTGAACATTCTGCCGGTTGACCTGTGCAGTCATAGCCTGGGCCTGCATAGTGATGGCCTGTGCCATCTGGGCCAGGGATGCCCGCACTTCCGTATCAGTCAACCCAACTGGGTTAACCGGCATGGCCACTCCTTCAGCTGGAGACTGGGATGGAACCTGATTGTTCCTAGCAGCTGCTCCTCCTCTCCTCTGACCCACGTTCCTCCTAGTATTCATTCTCTGAAAACAATAAGAATTGATATTAGACACGCTCATAACACCAAGAAATCAGACATTAGGAAAAGCACGATAAGATCAGAAGAAGGGAAATTTTCCTACGCGTTATGCAGTCTCTAATTCAGGATAGTGGTGCACTTCACTACCATGACTTAGAAACTACTCAATGTGGTTGATGTGAACTTATTATTCTCGTACTTTAACCTAGTGCTCTGATACCAACTTTGTCACGACCGGGATCTAGACCCCAGACGAGATCAGCATCGTTGACCTCTTAGAGGTCACAGACAAGCCTACATACGTCATTCTTACTTCATCTAGGTTAATTTTAGCGGAAAATTTGAACTTTTTGTTTCTTAACATACTTACTAATCATTTCTAGTATATTCATAATTTGTTCACCATCAACCATCTAACATTAAGATCATCAAATGAAAGAAATAGTTTAATATAGCAATAACTGTATACTTGCCAAAATAAAACCAATACAATGTCTGAAATAATACGGGGAAGAAACGCTAGTGGAACTTACTCCACTAGCTCAATACTAAGACTAAACTAGAATATAAATGGGCAAGCATCCTCGAAAGCATAAGGCCTACCAAGTCCGGATGAATGCTCGACGTCCGGATAGCTTCAGCGTTAACCTGTAGCTCTAGCATCCACCTGCACCTGCACCTAAAATTGTAGAGTTATAGGGTTATACACACTTGTACTAAGTATGGGTATATGCAAGCACACACCAAGGACATGCATGATAAAGGATATCTCTTTCCTAACAACATGATTATGGAAAGTCAAGTCAGTGGACTTGCCAAATTGGGATTAGGAAAGTTAGTGAACTTTCTAAATTTGGATTAGGAAAGTCAGTGAGCTTTCCAAATTTGGATTAGGAAAGTCAGTGAGGTTTCCAAATTTGGTTTAGGAAAGTCATGCCATGATAGTAACATGCATCATCATACTTATCATATTGCACATAGCACATAATATCTTACACATAGCACATATCATATAGCATAGAGTACATAACATATTTTATAACATTCATTCATATGCGATGAGACCTTGGAATCATGGACTTGACATTAAGACTTTCCAAAATGAGGGCTCAAAATATGGGACCTCAACTAGGTAGTCTTCATTAGAAAACACAGAGTCTGCTTTATTCATTCATCCGTATTTTATTTCATTTCGTTCATAGGCCAGTGTGAACACCAGCTATACCTAGGGTGTAGTTTAAGACTTTCATCGGGTTTGATGTGCAATGATCAAGAATAACCTAGTGTCATTACCTGAGTCTAGCTCACCTCTTGATTATCCTATCCTAACACCTTTGGTATCATTCATTTCATTATGTGCTTCGTTTGAGGCTGGCCTCATTCATTCATTGGGAACTTTAACTTTAACCGACATAGATCATGTGAGCATCATGAAATCCAGTGTCTCCCCTACACCGAAAAGAGGTGGAATCACCGGCCAAGGTGACCCAAAACATGCTAGCGTACATGGGAATTTAACCCCGCCATATTCCTATATTGGCAGTATAGGTTCGAAGACCAGGAGATATTAGGAGACCCATACCCGGCAAGCCGGATAGTCTCATCTGATGAGAGTTACGTGAACCTCCGCCCTTCCCGAAAGAAGGCATCACCGCTCATAGCTAGTCTATCGGTGCTTAGTATAAAGTTCCATTACATTCAACTCATACGTCATGGAAGCTGGCTTCTAGTATGAGGACATCATAGCTCAATAGATGATTTCTCATCTCATCATTAGTATTAAGTGTGTTAATCTCAATACTTTAATTAGAGTGTTCATAGAGACTGTTCACATCTTTTACATTAGCCTCATATCATGTTGTCACCACATTCATTAACATTAGCACATTTGCTCTTCATAATTACTCACCCCATTTTACGTGAATGTTCATTTCATCATATGCCAATATACTTGTCCATTTTTGTGTTTCACACTCTTACTTAACCCTTCTAGGGTTTCGTTATTTCATTACATAATAATCATTTCATTGTATGCCAATACACTTGGCCATTTAGTGTGTTTTACACTCGTACTTAACCCATTCTAGGGTTACTTTATTTCATTACATACATCTTAGGTTCACTTAGTTTTAAACGTAAGCTAGACTTATGGGTCTATACATACAATCCATGAGGCTTCATTCATAGTTCGTTAAGTGACTCATATCTTCCTAAGATTATGTAGTACAAGAATTATGTATCTTGTATGTATGCCAAGATCTTGATTTTGATCTGAGTAGGTGACATTATTCTTGAACATTTCATTCACGTATGAATTATGTATCAATACAAAAATTTTTTCAAGGGAACCCAAGTTCGAACCCCTTGGACAATACTTACATTTTTCCTTGACATTATTTTTAGTCTTCATGACACTGGGACCCTTGATCGAGCTCCAACATCAACATTCTATCTTTATTTTTCTCCTTAGATTCTCCTCTTATTTGGCCGAAGGGTTGTGGGATCGAACCCCCACAACCCCTTTTTATTTTTTATTTAATTCCCCTTGACCAATTTCGCACAGACTATGAGGTTGGGGGATCAAACCCCACAGCCTCTTCTTATTTATTCTTTAATTTCGCTAGGGCTGTGAGGTTGTGGGTCGAACCCCCACAGCCTCCTTATTTTATTTTTAATTAAAATTGACTTAGCTAGGCGTTTGGTAGTGAAGTTGTGGGATCGAGCCCCCACAGCCTCACTTTATTTTCTTATTTATTTCGCCCTTCTCATTTCCAGCCTTGAGGTCGTGGGTTCGATTCCCACACCTCACACTTCCTTTATTTTATTTTTCTTTCCCTTCATTCGCTGCCTGGAGGTCGTAGGTTGGATTCCCACGCCTCCCATTTTATTTATTTAAGTTTTTGCATTCTCCTTACTCGCCTGTACACCCCATTTTGAATCCCCCCAACCCCATTTCTTTCTTTCTTGCAAAATTAAGGTTCCACACGGTTGAGGTCACAGGTTCTAATCCTGGTGGCCTCACCCCTTTAAATTAATTAAATTTTCCAGATTTCCCTTCTATATTTTAGCCTAAACTAAACTTATATTTTTGGCTGTAAACTTAATCATTTTCTTAACTTATTTTCATCAATATTTCCACTTGAAAACTTGGGAATATTAATGGATCGTTTAACACTTTTTGGGGTGTATTTCATGGATTCGTTTAGCCAAATTATTGACGCTCAAATCAGCCCCACTTCCATTTTTTATGAACATCACGATTTACATAGGTTTATATACGTAAAATGACAACCAAAACAATATTAAACTTGAAGCCTTAACTTGACCTCATTCACAGTAACCTTCATAGTGACATTTTTTTGCACATACACACACTTGCACAAACTTTCGATTACATGGTTGTATTTCATACGATTTCAAGTACACAAACGTAATCATAGTCATCATGAAAACATCACATACACCTAAATCTACCAGCAATCATAGCCAACCTACGATTCATTGGGATCTAGTGACAGGGGCATGCAAAAGGGGAAACAATCCTAGTTTTCGAATGAATAATACGAACCTTAAGGGGTCTCTTGGGAAAGGGACCAAGAGAGAAGAAAACCCATACCTTAATTTTACGTTCAAACCTTGAAGTTTCTGCCCAAAAACTCCACTCAAGAATACGTCTAAGCCTCCTCAATATCAACTCCACTCGAATGACAACCTCCCTTAGCCTAGTGTGCGATTAACGTTTGTTTTCTTGTGATTTCGTATGAGTTCTTCAAGTGTGAAGAAGTTGGTTTATTTTTCTGCTTTTGTATCTTATTTTGGTAGAGAAATTTCGTGTGAAAGAATGGGAGAGATTGAGCGTGAGAGTTGAGAGATAGACGTGAGTGAGTGGGAGTTATATTAGGCTTAGGAGTCTAGTTTAGGACTTAGTCAAATAAGGTTTAGTTAATTATTAAAAATCTGATTTTTGTTTTATTTTAAATCAGCTAATGAATAATAATTATTAATTAATTACATTAATTCAATAGCTTAAATAAAAATCACATAAATTCATTGCTTACACCTAGGTTCGAACCCGGGTGGAGCAAGACTTAACTTCAAGAGCTCAATTTCGGCTCTCTCTCCCCAATTTGCCCCCACCTTATTAAACAAATAATTAATTATATATTTAGGGTAATTACAATACTACCCTTAGCCAGGAAAAAGTCCATTTTACCCTAGACCATTCAAACCTAAGATTTCCTCATTTTAAGTCCATTAAAGACTCCTTCGAGTAAATCTTCGTATTCGAGAGCCCTACATGGTTGGACCCAACCTTTCCAAGATCAACTAACTCCCCACGTTAGTTGTCTTGGCTGTAGCAAGGGTTCCGAGGTCTGGTTCTACGCGCATCAATTCGTGTGAACCCTGGTCTAATCGTAGGCATTCTGGACACATTAATCATTTCTTATCTTATTCATTTTTAGGGTTGTTACAAAAATAGTGTAAATAGCAAGTCTGTCAAGTTCATGAAGTTTGGAGGTCAAACGTCCAAGAATGTCCATGACGTTCGAAAGGTTTGCCTTAAAATGACCCTGTGTGTCTTAGCATGTTTCGTCAATTTTTATGTGTTCGTTTTGGATGAAATTGATGTGGGAGGTCCTAAACTCTTATACGATTATATTCGGGTTAGAAACTTCCGGGCGGAAGGAACCAACCAAGGGTCCTTGAGGAAGGACCCATCTTTGAGACAAAAGATGTCAAGACCAGCCATATCGACTGAGGCAATCGACGGCCAGTAGCTTGGTTGACGCCCCGTCATTGGAAGGCGCGGTAAAGACTTAGCCTATGGAGATCAATCTCCCATTGTACAGTCTCAGTCCCAAACCAAGGACCATAAGTACGATCCATTGGTTGGGAAACGCCCCATCTGTGAGCTCCATCGATGGTGAACTGTCTCTTGCGCATTTCACTGTAAAGTGAAATGGTGAATTGGTGAATTCATCCCATATCCAAATAAGTGTTTGGTAGGTTACTTAGGGATATTTTGGGTATTTTAAATAACTATATAAGTCCTAAACACCTCGATGGATTCATTCTTCAAAATCAAAACCCAAATTCTATAAGAAATTCTCTAGAACTCCATTGGAGCCAAAACTCAAGGAAGAGCTTGGATTGGAGATTTGGTTGGTGATTCTTCATCAAATTCGTTAATTAACATCAGTAAGGTATGGCTTCTTCATCGTTGAAACTCTATTCATCAAGGAGTCAACTTTAAAGTGATTTTCTAAAGTATTCTAAAGATGAACTTGTAAAATTGAATGATCTAGCCATGGGTTACTGAATAAAAAGTTTTGCATCATTGATTTATGATTGAATTCATGTTAATTAGGTTATTCTAATCTAAAATCTTCATGAACCCATGCAAAACATAATCTCTTCAATTTGGCTATATTTTGGATTTGATGATCTTGGCTTAATGCTTATGAATTCTAGTGTAGTTTTATATGGGCTATTGAATGATGTAGGAATTGTATTGACTTTATGTATAAGATGACTTAGATTGATAAATATATATTGAATTGAATTAGATTCATTGATTATTGTGATTTATGCATTGAATTGTTGATCATGGCCATCGGTAAGGGCCTATTGGTATTGGATTGGATGATTTAGCTAAGGATTGAAATGGAGAGAATGGATTGGTGGTACGCTGCCCTAATTCTCTTTATTTTATATAATGTAGGTCTTGAATTATGGTGTGATTGGTGTCACATCTGGGGAGTACCCCCTAGAAGTAACTTGGCGTACTTGACCTCTCGGAGGTCTTATACAAGCCCATAGTTATCTTTCATCGCATTGTCATAGTAAATTTAGTGGAAAAAATTTAAAAATTTTCGTGGCACATCATATGGTAGAAACATCACTTCATATATATATATAAAATATAATTCATAATACATATTTATACCTTAAGTCTCTCTTCCATCCTAGAATCAACATCATAAGAGTACTTTAGGGATACGAACCTTACAATATAATACATAAGTACAATAATTCTACACTTTATAGTAAACCATAATTTAGGAGATCCTTGGACTTAAGGATTCCTTTCCTTGAGCTTGGGAATCACATATCAAACTCCTCATCATCTAAAGACATCCTTTAAAGGATCCATAACCTACACTTTGTGTAAAAAGGTAGAGAAGAATGGAGTTAGTACAAGAATGCACTAAGTATGGAAACCATCCAAAAAACATGCATTTAAAAATGACATTTTACTTGGAATCATGCATTATGCCTTTTTGTGAATATCTCATATAACTTTGATACAATAGCATTTATACAATTCACTTCATATAGGCATATTCAATGGTCATATATCATATAAAATCACCTATAGCATTTAAGGCATTTTAGAGTCACATAACAGTAACCTATTTGCACTTTACAGTAAGCTATCGTGTTTTACAGTGAATCCTTTTCCTCTTACTTTCTTATTCCCCCAAGTAACCCTCTAGTGATACTTGGTGCAATGCATCACCTTAAGGCTACAAGGAAGTCATACCTAAAATGTACATAATCCAACACATACCATCATGGATATATAATACACCACAAGACACCTTTAAGTCTAAGACCCTAAAGACATTACAGTGAACTCTATTCACTTTGCACATATACTAATTACACTTCATATAGAACCTTATGAGAGCTTACTCACAATCCCAAGCTAAGTCTACTAGTGCAATATACATGTGAAGGCCCATAACCTCACACATACTTAGTAAACCTATCATGAGACCACAAGCCTTAACATCCAATTCATACATCAACAAAGTAAGTGAAGACAACTTCATTCATGTCAAGCAAGACCTTCATCATATGGTCATTAAGACCAACATAGGGCATATAAGAACAAGACCACATCACATAGACTCATATCATGCACATCTTCATAACAAGTAGACATAAACTAAAAAGTCATGCATAAGAAACATATGCATAGACACATGCATTAGAACACCTTCCTAGGACTTCCCCCAAGAGCCACTTGTGCAATGAATAGGTGAAGTCCCATACCCCCACCTACACTAAGCAAAATACCCTTAGGTTATACTAGTAAGGGTCCTTACTTTACTTCCATTGTCCATTTTACTTTAGGGAAACTATAGCCTTAACCGACACTAAGACCATGGGTGCTACATCGAATTTGGTGTTGTAGAGAATTATACCAAAGGAAGGTGTTCTTAACTATCCAAGGTAGAACATTAGTACATGCTAGCATATTAGTTGATATCACTTGCTAGATCCTATATGGCAAGCATAGTTTATGGAACTTGGAGGTACATGTGAAAACCCTCTTCATGCCAAAATGGGGCATTATGGTTATTCACTTATGGAAACCCTCTTTATGATTAGTGAGGCATTTTAGTTATCCATCTCATGAGGATTATGGTGACCTACCTTCCAATAATGGGAAGGGATACCCCTCATCTTCAAGTTCACTCGGTGCTAAGCTAAGTTCCCTTTTTTTAAAAAGCCTTTATTACATTATTTTATAAATCATTGGCTTAGGAGATTGAATCCTCATATGCTTAGCTCATAGGTCATATATGAGAGTTCATCAACCTAAATCATGTGAGAAATCCCTTCACATGGACATAGCATATGTAAAGCACCATCTAGTTTAGGGTACCCTTGAGAACACCATTCAAGTGCCCCTCTTCATGTGTGTGTGTATACATATATGTGATCAATTCTTTCACATAACACAGTAAGGCCACAGACATATTCATACTTCATTTCGTTGTTGTATAAGTGTACAAGTGTAACTATATGAGCAATCCTTTCATATAAACACACTTAGAAACTAGGCATAATCATATTCATCATACCACATACTTCACATTATAGCATATAAGACATGTTCATATCATACTCATGCAATCATATTCATGAACATGGAAACCAAACCTAGGAACTATCCTATCAAGGCAAACATGTGCAATGCATAGACAAGGTCCCATACCCTTGATCATACTAGTACACCTATCAAGTCATCCTAGTTAAGGGAATACATAACATGCTTCATATACATATGTTTTACATGCATAGCAGTAGACATTAGTGCACATGCGAATTACCCTTTAATTTAGACACCATGAACCTATACTACTTTTAAGCAAGCATGAAGTGTGAGTGTGTGTGTACATTGGTCAAAATGATCACATAATGGCTATCAACAACACATTTAGGCATCCACACTCTTAGGACCACAATGCACCTTAAAGCATAGACCACACAACACAGCTTAGCATAGAAGACAAGACAATCTTCACATTACCCTTAAGACTCCTAATCTTAGCGATTCACACATTTACGTAGGGATAAATAGGTTAGGGAGAATTAACCATTTATACTCATCTAAGGAAGCACCTAATCAAACCCCAACATAGTTATACACATGCATACTCAATAGCCATACAACCTAGACCAATCTCGAATAGGAAATTAGGCATGATCTTCATATTGGGTGATCATCACTAACACACATTCATAATATCATCAAGTTGCCTTCAAGGACATAATCAACACATATATATTGACAATAAAGTAAACACCACCACCATAAGTGGACCATACCACACAATGCCATACAAGGCTTCATCAACTATCAATACTATACGAAAGTAGAAAAGAAGAGTAGACTTTACCAATTCATCAACCTTTTGATCAACATTGATCAATACACCTTTTTCATCAACAATACATGTATAGGGCAGTATCTAAATGTACTTAATCATGAATGAAACCATGTACAAGTCGTTACAAGATCATACTACAACCTAATACAATACATCACATATATACGAGAAAGTAGACAGTTATAGATCATCAACCAATTTCCATAGTCTTGATCATCAATCATATTGTATCAATAATATACATTTAGGAAAGTAGCTAAAAACATAGAACATCATAGCTAATCATCCTTCATCTACCCTATAATATTGATCACATCATATACATCACCATATCAAGTCTATAGGCTAGAAGAATCTAAATCAATCCTTACCAATTCAATTGTTATCTATTCATATTGGATCAATTATACCTAATTATCATCACATCACACATAGGCAGTAGCTAAGACAATTCACCATAATCGTGTCACATAACAACCATCCTAACTTCAAGATTCACAAGTAACTACATGATAGACTAGCCTTATTCAAAACCTTCAAACTTGATCCTCATGGACCATGCCTCAACAATTCATCATCAATACACATACTAGATAGTGGGTATAAGCATATTAACATAATTGAATCACAATTCGATATACATGAGATCAAGATCATAAAGCCATATATAGGCTAAAATCGAGTTCGTGAGAGAGCATGGGTTCATCATGCAATTGGATTGAAAATCACGTCCAAAATTAGTAGATAATCATCAATACATCAAAATTATTCTTTTGAAATCAGTTTGAGAAAGAACCCATGACTAGATTGAAGAAGAAGAGATTTAATCATGAAACTTCTTTGAAAACTATGAAGAGCACTCTCTAGATGAAAGATTAACTAGAGATGAAGGATAACCATACCTTTATTAGATGAATAACCCACTAAAAATTGGTGAAGAATCCATGGGTATTGTAACACTTCAAAAATCCAAGACGTGTTCTAGAGCTTAACATAAGTGTTATAAGGTCTAGACACTGTTTTAAGGTCCATTTTAATGAATATAAGTCATTCAGGAAGTCTAGAAACCAAAGCGTCCAACAACAACCATGACATCCGGAAACTAGTTTAAGGAGGTACTAGCATGTCTTAGCCTATTTGACTAGCTTTTAGAAGTTGGAAAGTGATGAATATTGGTGGAAGGATGTATAAAATGTGTTTAAGTTGATTCATGTTCAAAAGGTATGGGTACGACTCCCCAAGAACCAACCAAGGTCCTTGAGGAGGACCCTTGCGTTTGTGGTCAAAGAACTGCCCAAGGCAGTGTGACCAACGACTTGCAGTCATGATCCATGTGTCAATTGATGGGGGTGTCGATTTTATCATCGATTAACACTTAGACATTTTCCCCAAGACTGGTTTTGGACCGGTCTCTGACAAAAACTACGGACCAACAGGACGGAGGGTCCTGTGCCCATCCTCTCACAGACGGACCGTCGATCGGGGTCTCGTATGTGAGGGGTCAAATTTGTTGCACGTCTTGATTAGTTCCAATTAATTAATTAAGGGGTTAGGACGTTTTTTGGGGGTTAAGGGGAGTCTAATTAAGTTAATTAACACCCCATATAAAGACCCCAACCCCATTAGACTAACCTAAGCTCTTATAACTCACAAACCCAAATTCTCTTTCTTCTCTCTCTTTCTCTCTCTAGTGAAGAACTCCATTGAAGACCAAGCTAGGGTAGAGTTTAAGGTCTGCAAAGGGAATAATTTCTCCATAAATTACTCATAAAACATTAAGGTATGGGATCTAATTCACCTTTGGGAATCCTTTCCCTAAAGGGTTCCTTCAAAGTTATTTCTAAAGTTGATTTTTCATGTGGGTCTTTCCCAATCTCGAAATTGATGTTATGAATCGATTTGTTTATGATTGATTTTGGATATTATGAATAGATTAACATGTATTCTAACTTAATTATGATATATCCTGATGGTTTGGTCTAGTTTGTAGAAGATGACCTTCACCCCTTAACCCTAGGTTATGATCTTGATATGAATTATGTAATGTTGGTTCAATTGACTTGATTATTGATTGAGTTACTACTATATGATGTTATTGTATCAATCATGAATATAATAGGGATGAATTATAGTCCTATCATGCTAGCTCTTGAGAAGTTGATTTAGGTTATGAAGTATGTTGTGAATTGACCTAGTATCTTGTCTTAAGCTATGAATTAGTGATGAATTGTGATGTAGTAATTCAATTAGCCTTGTTATTATGTTGGTTATTGTTTTATGATGAAACTATACCCTAATTGGGTTTAGTTAAAGGTTGATGGTATGACCTTGATTATGGATTATGAAGGAGACTTGGTAAATCTAATGATCCCTATTTTTTACTTCAAATTATGGTTAATTTTGATTAAGTCATGATGTTGTGTTTGAGTATGCCTTGTATTAAGATTGATAGGGTGGTATGATGTTGGATTGAAATGTCTTGACAATGGTTGTGAGGTTGATTAAGATGAAAATGTTATAAGGATGGTGATGATTATGATGAATGAATATGTAAATGTGCTAACTTCACTTATATGAATTGTAATGAAAGAACTATACTCATGCAATTCTTATTGAGCTATGATGATGATGATGATTATACAAAGGCTAGACCGTATGACCCACAATAAGTTATGATGATTAATAAAGATCTTAAAGACATTTCAAAAGGGACTCTAGCTTAGCACCGAGTGATCTTGTATGGGAGGGGGTGACACCTTCCCAAATAGGGTAGGTAGGGTTCACTACGGTCCTCACGGGGTGGATAGCCTCATGACCCAAATAAGGTGTAGAGTGATGTTTCCAAGACGTCCCCAAGTTCCTTAAACTATGTTGCCACCATAGGAGTACTAGCTAGTGGATCCACATAAACGCTATGTTCATGTTAGGTTATACCTTGGCTGGTAGACCACCTTCCATCGGTGTAAGGTTTTACAACACCGGATTCTACACTTAGCTCTTGTGGTCTATGTCGGTTAAGGCAAGTGTTCCTTAAACTAAAATAAAGTAATGAAATATAAATCAACTAGGGTGACTTGAGAGGTTTGACTTAGCCTATCTTGGGGTATGTGACTCTACCTATGCCTTGCACTATTTTTCCTTGAGGGAAGCCTTAGAGCGTTGATATTAAGTATGTATATGATAATGAATGCAAATGATGATAATATGATAATCTTACATGTAAATGATATTATATGGTGATGGTTATTTTTATGAACATGATATTGGTCTATATTACTAAAGTATGATGTTATGTATCCTAAAAATTATGTTATGTAAAGTTGGATATTGGTCATGGTTCTTCTTATGTTACTTGATTAAGTAAGGTTATGGGGCTTTGCTTGGTCAATGCACTTGTTGACTTTGTGAAGACTCATGAGTAGCTGTCTTGCTTTATTATGATTATGATGAACTCTTATTCAGGCTTGCGATGTTATTACTTGATGATAGGGTTGTATTAGATTATGGGTTCAAGTATGTTGATATGTTCTTTGACTTAATGAATATGTCTTGTTGATTGGTATGGTTTGTTTGATTATGCATACGGCTTTCAAAAGGTCAAATAACATGTTTTAATGAAATGTCATTTTTTAGCATGATTTGATCTTATATGTGCAGATGGTCTCATACTTAGTACTAGTGGTGTACTAATCCCATTTTCTTCCTTTTCCCCAAAATTTTAGGTTCCGATCGTTGAAGGCTCTTTGAGACGACTTTGAAGATGACTTGGAAATTCTCAATCATCCAAGTGGGTAGGTCCTCACTTTCCGACGGCGATGCCAATATTGAGCTTATGAAGTTGATTTAGTTGTAAGACTCTTATGTTCTTTGTCTTTTCACTTGAGTACTGATTGTATAGCCTATATGTGGCTCTTTTACATTGATGTATGGACTATGCCCAAATTGCTATAATCTTGTTAGATGGTTATGAGATGAGACACTCTTTAAAGACTATGTTCTATCTTATATATATACTTATGTGCAATAAAAATAGAAGACTATGTAATCTTCCTATATAAAGGGTCTATGTATACTCGATATGAATATATTATGTGTATGTAGAGGTCTATGTAAACCTCAATGTACAAGTAATGAAAAGTTTTAAATTTCCGTATTTTAACCTATGAATGTAATGATGTATGCTAAGAGGCTAGTCTTATTCCTCAAAGAGGAAGATGACACTGGTAACGTCTAGGGGTGATCCCCGGATGTGACAGGAATCCAAGCTCCAAGCTGTTCTTGAGCTTCACCTTCAATGGAGGTTTTTAGAGAGGATATTTTGGGAGAGGGAGGTTTTGATTTTGAATGGAGGATTGGTATGGGCTATTTACGTTTTGAACCAACCTAATATATCCAAAAAAAGTTAAATAAACTGCCTAGGGTTAGTTAGCACATGGGGTGAATTTCCCATTCACCCCATAACTAGGTAGCGTGCATGGCAATAACTGAAGCCTGTATCGACGGCCAAACATCGACGCCACGTTGGTGCATCGACGGACAATCTGTGGCTTCCGTAGTTTGGGTCTTAGATTGTTATTCAGTTTAGCCTTCCCCAGGCTAAGTGTCCATCGATGCCTCCCCAATGATGGGGCGTCAGTCAACTGAGGGGGCGTCGTTTGGCTCAGTCGATTGACACTGCCAAGATAGTTTCTCGACAGCCTTTGGGTCCTTCTTGAGGGCCTCTTGTGGGGACCTTCGGAAGCATACCCGGACGTTTACAACGTGTATATTTAACTTAAAAAGTCAAGGACCTTACACATCAGTTTCACCCAAAACAAATACTCGCAACACGTCCAAATATGCTAGGCACACTCAAGACATACATGAACATTTCAAGGGCTAACTTTCAAACATCTTGGACGTTTGACATACACACTTCATGAAACATAAAATACTGCCTATAACCATCATTATAACTCCTATAAGGACCTAATAAGCTCATGACACACACATAAACACATAAAAGCATCTAAGGCCCCTTTGGTAAGTAGTCGTCGAACGTCTTGGTCGTCCCTTAACGTTTGACTTCCAAATCACCTCAAACTTTAGACATTGCCTAAATACCACATTATAAACAATTTTATGACCGTAGACCCTTATGACTAACATGTTAGGCTCTAGACACCATAACTCATTTTGTGGGTCGTACAATTGGTATGGTCCACTTATGGTGGCGGTGTTATGTGTTATAATTGTGAATGATGTGGCCTTGTCTGCGTTACTTTATGTATTATGAAGATCATGTACTTGTTGGCACTACTTGAAGTATTATGATGATTTGTGTAGTTTATTATGTGAAGTATGATCATATCTACCTACATGTTTAGTAATGTAAAAGTATGTGTTCTACTATTGATGTTATTAGGTGATCATGTTAGACTATGACTATGTCTTTATATGTGTAGTCTTAGAGATGATGCATGATCCTTCCTATTTGGTTATTGAGTCTTATGATGACTATCTTGTTGGTTTTATAGTAGTGTATAGGGTGACCTAAAGTAAATTGGTTGTTCTTATGTGCTACTTTGAAGATGTGCTATATGTAATAAGGTAAAGTGAATTGTGTCTTGTTTAGGTAGACTTAAGTCTCTCTTCTTGATGCATGAATGATATGTAAATATGAGATATCTTGACTTAGGATGATGAGTACTCTTAGTCTTGTATGTATGAATGATACGTGGCCTTGAACATGGTGAGCAGGTTAACTTATGTGCAACCTTTGAAAAAGAAGGTTATGATAAGCTTGAAGTCGAAAGCGGTAATGGTATCCTTCTTGTGTGAGTGATGGAATTAGGAATGGTTGGCTGAAATGGCATGAAATCATTCTTAGGAAAGTCATTAAGCTATCCTCTTCGCCATTGTAAGACAGCCCTAGTGACCTCTTTGGTAGGGTGAACGTGATTGTGTTATGAACTAGATTTGAACCCCTTCGTATGATCCTTTATGTGAATTACTCTATGAAAACAAAGGCTAGCACCGAGTGAGTATGGGAAGGGAAGTAGCTCTAGTTAAGAATGAGCCTAGAGTGCAAAGAAACCCTTGATATTCCCTAACCATGTGCCTACATGGGTTGTGTCCAAGTTCTACCATTGGCAAGTAGAACACCCTAATCGGAGTAGTTTAAGAATACACATTCCATATTTATCTACCATGGTCTATGTAGGTTATTGCCTATTCTCATCATATGGGATACCTACTAGTGTTTGAGAAGTCTATGAAGTTTAGGTGGTGGTATTGGACGCTACCTAGGCATTGCACCTTTAGACTTTGAAGATGTTAGTTAGTGAGTCCCTAGGTCATCTCCAAAGACCATTACTTGATTGTCCTTATATGTTGAATGTCTATTCATTAACTTATGAAGTAATGACTTAAGTTATAAAGCATGTAAATGAAAGAATGCCTAGTCTAGAGTAACTCTAAGGATTTCCTAATTAAAGTGTGAAGGGGGAATAAAGGATGATCTCTTCATATCTTACTTAGGGAGATCTTGAGAATGACTCTAGGTTGGAAGGTTGGTTGATAAAGTAGACATGATTTAATCTTAGGAAGTCTTAAGGATTATCTAGGCAATCTTGAAGAGGGTGTATGGGCGTTCTCTTCTAGAATTACTTATGTAAGTCTTTTGATAACCTTAATGAGGAGAATGTCATATTACATATTATGTGTTTTGTTGTCTTGTAAGTGTGTGTATCTCATCCTAGGTAGTCTTAAGTATCATTTTGGTGTGCTTATAGAGGGTGTATGAGCGGTCTCTCTTTGTTTTACGTAAGTGAGTCTTAGGATAGCCTTTAGTGATAATGTTGCATGCACAGTGAGTTCACTGTAACCTTGATTCTAGTTCACTGTATCATCAAAGATAGTTCACTGTAACATTTGTCAGTTCACTGTAATGTTCCTAAAAATATGGTTAAATGCTCATGTGGTTTCTTATGTCTTTCTAAGGTGTTAAATGTTGTTCTTATGTTATACTATGATATTTCAATCAAAAAGATCATATTTCCATTAAATGTCCGTTATCATGATTTTTATGCATTAAGCCATACTTAGTTGTGTTTGTACTAATTCCTTATCATAATATATCTATATAGTGATTCATAGGTGAAGGTGTTATTGGAAGCGAAGCTTGGATTATAGCATAGTTCAAGCAAGTTTGAAGTATGGTTTCATTTGACTTGAGGGCATATATGTCTTTAGAGTTTCTTTTATTAAAGCATTGTTATAGGCATATAGTACTATATTTCGATTGTATGGGCCGTGTCCCAAGTATATTCGTGAGTCTAAGATTTGATGACATGAGACTTAGTATTTCCTTTTGTTATATGAAAGATATTTTGAAAGACTATTAGAATGTTTGTGAAAAGTTTAAATATCGCACTACTTTTCATATATGTATATGCGATGAATGATGCAAAAAGGTTTGTACAAGACCTCCAAGAGGTGAAGTACGCCGTGCCACGACCTAAGAATTCCCTAACTTCTAGGGTATAGGTGTGGGTCGTGAAAAGCTTGGTATCAGAGCATAGGTGATGAAAGTAGTCCTAGGAATCAAAAAGTCTCATGAAGTCACGTCAAGTAGATACCCGTTCATCGGTGTGAATCGCGACACAACTATGGGTGAGAGGCTATAGGACAATAGAGCATTCTTTTCTGCTCCTATGTCGTGCTGTGGAGTAAAATGTTATGGGTGTTTTTTTTCTTATGGTTTCCCTTGTGTTTATAGGAAGATGAATACGAGGAGGACACCGGCTAGGAGAGTTGAGGAGAATGATGTGAATGAGGAGATTCCTCCTCATGTTTAACAAGTTGATCAAGTTCATCAAGGGGCTAAAGGTGCTAGAGATTATCAAGTCCCTATTGTGGAAGGAGATAATGATTCTCCGGTGGTTCCCCCGGAAATGACTAA
This sequence comes from Solanum sitiens, assembly GCA_016801875.1. Classification (NCBI taxonomy): domain Eukaryota; kingdom Viridiplantae; phylum Streptophyta; class Magnoliopsida; order Solanales; family Solanaceae; genus Solanum; species Solanum sitiens. The sequence continues at coordinate 1,331,566 of JABWTJ010000377.1, read as the reverse complement.
TGGGTAGATTAAAGAGGCTTTACTTCTTTTAGCCTGATCTTTGACTACCCATGTGAATAGGGGTATTGAGCCTAGAGTGAATGTTGTGGAGAGAACTATAACATCTAGATTGAGAGATTTTGTAAGGAAGAATTCTCCTATCTTTCGTGGCTCTAAGGTAGGAGAAGATCCCTAAGGACCCGTTTGGTAGGAGATATTAATCAAAAGAATCCATGGATTAAAATTTAGTCCAAAAAAAACATTGTTTGGTTAATTTATTTAACTTAATCCATGGATTAGTAATACCTCATACAAGGTCTTATTTTATCCCTAGGAAAGGGAGGGATAGCTAATCCAAGGTTTAGCAATCCTTTGATAAGACCCCTAAATGACTAAATTATCTTTTTCCTATTTTTTTTCTTTTTGTAATTCATGTTCTTTTTTATTTATATTAGAATATTTATAAATATTCATTTAAATTCTCCAAATTTATTCCATGTAATTTGATGATTTCACAAACTAATATTTTTTTCTCCATGTTTGAGTTGTTATATTGGGTTGATTTTTTTGGTTTTTTTAAAAAATGTAGTTCGTCGATTGACCACTTGAACTATTTTCTTTATTTTTAAAATAAGCTTCGTGTATTTGAACAAGTCAAGTAGCCTTAAATCCATGTTAAGTTCAAGGTATATTTGACCAACAAAAAAAATAGAAATATACCGTGTGATATGCGTGTGACATATCACACCTCAAAATTAATAATACTTTTATATATATTTTTTAGTATTTAACTTGACTAGTTAAATGAAATATAAAATCTCACAATAACCAAGGGTATAATAGGAAATAAACTTTTTGTAAAGTGTTAAACCAAACATAAGATTAGGTACGAAACAATGAACCAAACACTGATAAAAACTCATCCCTGCATTACTAAACCCTGCATTACTAATTCATGTATTACTAATCCATACATTAGTAATCCCTACATTATGCATCTTTGTACCAAACGACCCCTAAGAGTTCCTAGATGGTGTGTACAAGGTTTTGAGTACCATGGGGGTGACTTCTAGGGAGAAGGAGGAGTTAGCCTCATACAATTTGAGGGAGGTCGCTCAAGTGTGGTACACTCAATGGAAGGATAATAGGCCCGTTAAGTTGGGTCCTATTGAGTGGGATGAATTTAAAGAGACTTTTCTAGGAAATTACTTTCCCCGAGAGAGGAGGGAGGTTAAGGTAAAAGAGTTTATCAACCTTAAGCAAGGCAATATGAATGTTGAGGAGTACTCTTTGAAGTTCTCTATGTTGTATAGATATGCACAATCCTTAGTGTCTAATACTAGGGATGAGATAAGTATGTGTGTGATTGGGGTTGCCGACCTTGTGAAGGAAGAATGTCGAATGACCATCTCCATGATGATATGAATTTGTATAGACTCATGGTGTATGCTCAATCCATTGAGGAGTCTAAACTTGGTAGGATTGCTAGAAACTTGAAGAGAAGTGGGAAAGGTGATCAAGGTCAACCTAGGTCCAAGAAGGGGTTCTCAAGTCAAGATGAACCTAGGAGTGCTAAGCTGAAACTTGAGAAAGTTAGTGGTTCTCAAGTTAGCAAGCCTACATGTGCTACTTGTGGAAAGAGTCACTATGGGGAATGCCTATTGGGTACCGGGATTTGTTTTGGTTGTGGTAAATATTGACACAAAGTGAGATATTGTCCTTATATTGCTTCTAGAGGAAGAGATGGTAAGAAAGTTCCTCCTAATGCTTCGGAAGGTGATGCTCCAAAGAAGAAGCGTTTATATGCACTCCGGACTAGAGGATAAAAGCTGGATGATGATGATGATGATGGTAATATATATTATTCTCTCTTTTGTTTATGAGTTCCTTTAAAGTTGGGGAGTATGGTTAGTAGGGGAGCTAGATGATCATTGTTGTATTGTTGCATTCTGTTTAGGAGTTTTGTTGAAATTGAATTTCATTGGTTACTTGAATTTTGCACTAAATGAAGTTATGATTATGTTGTAAGGTGAGTTTATATGGTTGTATATTGCATATTAGCATGTTTCTATCATCGATTGCCTAAATGTTGCATTTTTGAAAATTTGAAGTATGTTCATTGCCAGGGAAATCTGCTGACTCTAAGATTTTTAAGAAGTTACTAAATTATTCTTTGGTTGAAAATTATTGTAATATGGATAGAACAGATGTATATGATTATCAAAAATGAATGTAAAAAGATTTCATGCTATTTGGAATGAAGAATGTGAGTTTTACGGAATACTGAGTTGTAGAATGAGTTTCTATATTCTTGTTGTATTGTGAGTCTCTTAATTATTTGAAATTGATGTTTATACTTTATTGTGTATTGTATTATCGGTTATGTGTTATGTTTGAGAGCTGTTAAGATAATCTTTACTCTTGGATGTGTTCGGAGAGTGGCAAGTGTCATTCGAGGACGTATGTTGTCCAAGAGGGGGGGAATTTTACACCTCTAAAATGACTTAGGTAAAACTATAGCCTAAAATGTTTGCCATGAGGTTTTAAGTTCCAAAATGGTTTATAATGTGGTATTGAGGCAATGTCTAAAGATTTAGGTGAAATGGAAGTCAAACGTCAAGGGACGACCAAGACGTTTGACGACTAGTCGCCTATGTGCTTCATGTGTCTATATGTGATTATATGTGTGTGTTATGATATTATGAAGTACTTAAATGAGTTAAAATAGTTTATATAGGCAGTGTCTCATGTTTCATGAAGTTTGTAGGTCAGACGTCCAAGAACGTCCATGACGTTCAAAAGGTTTGCCTTGAAATGACCTTGTGTGTCTTAGCATGTTTCGTCAAGTTTTATGTGTTCATTTTGGATGAAATTGATGTGGGAGGTACTAAACTTGTATACGATCATATTTGTGTTTGAAACGTCCGAGCAAAAGTCCCCAAGGACCAACCAAGGGTCCTTGAGGAAGGACACATCTCTGAGCCAAAGGCTGTCAAGACCAGCCCCGATCGACTAAGGCAATCGACAGCCAGTAGTCTGGTCGATGCCCCATCGTTGGAAGGCGTGGGTCAATAATTAGCCTAGGGAGATAAATCTACCAATGTACAGTCTCAGTCCCAAACAACGGACCAGCAGGACGGTCTGTTGGTTGGGAAACGCCCCGTCTGTGAGCTCCGTCGATGGTGAACTTTCTCCTGCGCTGTTCACTATAAAGTGAAGAAGTGAATTAGAAAATTCACCCCACGTCCAAATAAGAGTTTGGGCAGTTAATTAGGGATATTTTGTGTATTTCAAATAACTATATAAGTCCTAAACACCTAGATGAATTCATTCTTCAAAATCAAAAATAAAATTCTATAAGAAATTCTCTAAAACTTCATTGGAGCAAAAACTCAAGGAAGAGCTTGGATTGGAGATTTGATTGATGATTATTAATCAAATTTATGGATTAACATCATTAAGGTATGGCTTCTTCATCCTTGAAATTCTATTCATCAAGGAGTCAACTTCAAAGTGATTTCCTAAAGTCTTCTAAAGATGAACTTGTCCAATTTCATGATCTAGTCATGGGTTATTGCATAAAATGTTTTGGATCATTGATTTATGATTGAATTGATGTTAATTAGGTGATTATAACCTAAAATATTCATGAACCCATGCATAACATAATCTCTTCAAATTCGCTATATTTTGGATGTGATGATCTTGGCTTAATACTTATGAATTCTAGTGTTGTTTTCGATGGTCTATTGAATGATGTAATAATTGTATTGAATTGATGTACAGGCTGTCTTAAATTGATAAATCTATATTGTATTGACTTAGATTTATTGAGTATTGTTTTTATGCATTGAATTGATGATCATGGCTGGGTAAGGGCCTATTGGTATTGAATTGGATGATTTAGCTAAGGATTGCAGTGGAGAGAATGGATTAGTGGTAAACTTCCCTAATTATCTTTATTTTATATAATTAGGTCTGGGATTATGTTGTAATTTGTATGGTTCACTTATGGTGGCGGTGTTATGTGTTATAATTGTGAATGATGTGGCCTTGTCGGCGTTACTTTATGTATTATGAAGATCATGGCCTTCTCGGCACTACTTGAAGTATTATTATGATTCGTGTTGTTGATTATGTGAAGTATGATCATATCTACCTTCATGTTAAGTAATGTGAAAGTATGTGTTCTTCTATTGATGTTATTAGTGATCATGTTAGACTATGATTGTGTCTTTATGTGTGTAGTCTTAGAGTTGTTGCATGATTCTTCCTATTTGATTATTGAGTCTTATGATAACTATCTTGATGCTTCTATATTAGTGTATAGGGTGACCTAATGTAAATTGGTTGTTCTTATGTGATACTTGGAAGATGTTCTAAATGTGATAAGGTAAAGTGAAGTGTGTCTTGTTTAGATAGACTTAAGTCTCTCTTCTTCATTTATGAATGATATGTGCATATAAGATGTATTGACTTAGGATGCTAAATCCTCTTAGTCTTGTATGTATGCATGATACGTGGCCTTGAACAAGGTGAGAAGGTCAACTTATGTGGAACCTTTGAGAAAGAAAATTATGATAAGCTTGAATTCGAAAGCCGTAATGGTATCCTGCTTGTGTGAGTGACGGACTTAGGAATGGTTAGCAAAAATGGCATGAAATCATTCTTAGTAAAGTCATTAATTTATCCTCTTCGCCATTGTAAGGTATCCCAAGGTGACCTTTTTGGTAGGAAAAATGTGATTGGGTTATGAACTATATATGGAACCCCTTCGTATGATCCTTTATGTTAATTACTCTATGAGAACAAAGGCAAGCGTCGAGTGAGTAGTAAGGGAAGTAACTCTAGTTAACAATTAGGCTAGACTGCAAAACAAAAACTTCATATTCCCTAACCATGTGCCTACATGGGTTGTGTCCAAGTTCTACCATTGGCAAGTAGAACACCCTTATCGGAGTAGGTTACGAATTTGGATTCCATGTTTAGCTACCATGGTCTATGTCGGTTATTTCCTATTCTCATCATATGGGATAGCTACTAGTGTTTGAGAAGTCTATAAAGTTTAGGTGGTGGTATGGGACGCTACCTAGGCATTGCACCTTTAGGCTTTGAAGATTTTAGTTAGTGAGTCCCTAGGTCTTCTCCAAAGACCATTACTTGAATGTCCTTATTTCTTGAATGTCTATTAATGAACTAATGAAGTAATGACTTAAGTTATAAATCATGGAAATGAATGAGTACCTAATCTAGAGTAACTCTAAGGATTTCCTAACTAAAGTGTGAAGCGGTCATAAAGGATGTTCTCTTCATATCTTACTTAGGAAGATCTTGAGAATGACTCTAGTTAGGAAGGTTTGTTGATAAAGTAGACATGATCTAATCTTAGGAAGTCTTAAGGATTATCTAGGTAATCTTGAAGAGGGTGTATGGGCGTTCTTTTCTAGAATTCTTATGTAAGTGTTTTGATAACCTTAGTGAGGAGAATGTCATATTACATGTTATGTGTTTTTGTGTCTTGTAAGTGTGTGTATCTCATCATAGGTAGTCTTAAGGATCATTTAGGTGTGCTTATAGAGGGTGTATGGGCGGTCTCTCTTTGTCTTACTTAAGTGAGTTTTAGGATAGCCTTTAGTGATAATGTTGCATGCACAGTGAGTTCACTGTATCCTTGATTCTAGTTCACTGTATCATCAAAGATAGTTCACTGTAACATTTGTCAGTTCACTGTAATGTTCCTAAAAATATGGTTAAATGCTCATGTGGTTTCTTATGTCTTTCTAAGGTGTTAAATGTTGTTTCTTATGTTATACTATGATGTTTCAATCAAAAAGAGCTTATTTCCATTAAATGTCCGTTATCATGATTTTTATGCATTAAGCCATACTTAGTTGTGCTTGTACTAATTCCTTATCTTTATCTATCTATATAGTGATTCATATGTGAAGGTGTTATTGGAAGCGAAGCTTGGATTATAGCATAGTTCAAGCAAGTTTGAAGTATGGTTTCATTTGACTTGAGGGCATATATGTCTTTAGAGTTTCTTTTATTAATGCATTGTTATAGACATATAGTACTATATTTCGATTGCATGGGCCGTGTCCCAAGTATATTCGTGAGTCTAAGATTTGATGACATGAGACTTAGTATTTCCTTTTTTTATATGAAAGATATTTTGAAAGACTATTAGAATGTTTGTGAAAAGTTTTAATATTGCACTACTTTTCATATATGTATGCGATGAATGATGCAAAAGGGTTTGTACAAGACCTCCGAGAGGTCAAGTACGCCATGCCACGACCTAAGAATGCCCTAACTTATAGGGTATAGGTGTGGGTCGTGACAGTACATGTCTATATAAAGTATGTGAATTATATGATCCTTATTGTATCAAAGTTTATGAAGTTTTACTAAAAGACATGATGCATGGTTTCTAAATAAATGTACTCTTTGAATGCATGTTTTTGCATGGTTGTCTTACTTAGTGCATTCTTGTACTAATACCATTCTTCTTCATCTTTTTACGCAAAGTGTAGGTGTTGGTGGCTAGATGATGTCTCCTAAGTGAAGAGCATGGATATATCTCCCAATTTCAAAGAAAAGGGGTCCTTATGATTCAAGGATTTCCTATGTCATGTTCTTATTCAAAGTTTATGTAATAGCTTAGATATTATTTATGTTGTTAAGGGTCGTGTCCTTATTCTACTCTTTTGATGTTGAGTCTAAGATGACAAAGGAGACTTAGAGTCTAACTATGTATTATGATATATATATATATATATATATATATATATATATATATATATATATATATATTATATATATATATATATATATATATATATATATATATATATATATATATATATATACATATATACATATATATATATATACATATATATATACATATATACATATATATATATATTTATATATATATATATATATATACATACATATATATTTATATATATATAAAGTGATTTTCTAGCATATGATGTGCTATTAAAATTTTAAATTTGCCGCTAAATTTACTATGACAATGCGATGAATGGTTATTATGGGCTTGTATAAGACCTCCAAGAGGTCAAGTACGTCATGTTACTTCTAGGGGGTGCTCACCGGTCATGACAAACGTGGTATCATATCATGAGGTTATAATAGTTTTTTAAGGTCCAAAGTCTCACATTGCCATGTCTAGTAGTCTCTCGTTCATGGGTTGTGAGTCGCGACACATCTATGAGCAAAAGGCTATAAGACGATAGAGTTTCCCTTCTTCACTATTCTCATGTTGTGCCATATAACTTAAATCTATATGATCTATCTCTCTTATGTTTCCTTATCCGGTGGTCTTTTAGATGTTATTGCTTGGATGGGATGATTTATTAATGCTTGAGGGAGAAAAGGTGAGTTTTGATGCTTAATATGGTTTTGTGATTTGATGAGTATATGTGAAGGTGAATTTGATATATGTTTATGTGATGACATTTATGGCTATAGGCGATTTATGATAAAAGAGATATTATGTTGGGAAGTTATGTTATGGTATGATTATAGCTTGTTAAGAGTTGTTATAGATGAATGGAGTTCCCTTTGGAAAAATGTGTTGTTGATGATTATGTATGATGGTAGTATAATGTTATGAGATAGGCTTTAAAGGCCTTGGAAGAAATGTGTATTGTTTCATAGTTACCCTAATTTGGAAAGAAAAGAAAGAGAACTCTATGTTCAAGTCTCCTCTATGTTTCCCCTAAGGTTTTACCTAGAGAGGATGGTTACCCTAGATCTCTAGAAAAGATGGTAGTGGACCTTAAGAGTCCCAACATGTGTCCTATGTTTTGATGAAATGATGGAGTTACCCTTGGTATTCGTGGTGTAGTTAAGGCCTCATGTGGTTGGGTAGTCGTCAAAACCGGGGAGAACCGCCTAGAAGTAACATGGCGTACTTGACCTCTCGAAGGTCTTATACAAGCCCATAGTCACCATTCATCGCATTGTTATAGTAAATTTAGCGGAAAATTTAAAACTTTCATAGCATATCATATGCTAGAATCATCACTTCTTATATATATATATATATATATATATATATATATATATATATATATATATATATATATATTTGAGACATAATACATAGTTAAACTCTAAGTCTCTTTTGTCATCTTAGACTCAACATCAATAGAATAGAATAGGGACTAGTTAAGATCATAACATAGGAAATCCTTGAATCTTAAGTATCCCTTTCTTTGAACTTGGGGAAGCTATCCAAGCACTTTTCTTTAGGAGACATCCTCTAATCATCACCACCTACACTTTGTGTAAAAATATGAAGAAGAATGGTGTTAGTACAAGAATGCACTAAGTATGACAACCATGCAAAAACATGCATTTAAGGAGGACATTTGGTTACAAAACCATGCATCATGCCTTTTAGTAAAATTTCATAAAACTTTGACACAATAAGTATAGCATATCTCATATACATCATATAGACATGGACACTATTCATAACATCACATAACACCACATAATTCATTTGAAGCTCATTTAGAATTTCATAACATCATATTTCTTGTAACACTCCGAAAATCAATGCCGTAAGCTAGAGCCTCACATAATGAACTAAACCTTAAATGACTATTTATAATCCTAAAATAATGTTTATAAATTATTTAGGAAGTCTTAGCGTCAAGACGTCAAGGAACATCCATGACGTCCGAAAACTAACTAAAATTTAACTAGTTGACGTCCCTATGTTTGGTGAAGGATTGGGAAGGTCAAATGAAGTCTAAAACTTGTAAAGACTTTAAATAGGTAAAATGTAGTATACAGGTTGTAAACGTTCAATGACGACTCCCTAAATACCACCCGAAGGGTCCTTCAGAAGGACCCAAACCTTGGCGAGCAAGCTGCCAAGGCGGCATGCGGCAACCTAGATTTGAAGTCCACTGCGCGACGCACAGCTGTCACGTGGAGTGGAAAATTTTGACTCGCGACGCGTGAACTCCACGAGGTCCACTGTCTTAAACCATATTTCAAAAATAAAATGTGAAATTAGCCCCGCTACGCGCAGCCACTTCCGATATTCATCGAAATCATATTTTAAACATTTTGACTTCACAAAAAAGATCCAATTAAGTAAGGGGTCTTTTGGGTAATTTAGGGGGTGACTATACATTGACTAAGGGTCAGTTTTAAGTCATTTTTCACTCACCTAAACCAAATTTGCAAAACAAAACCGAATAGCTCTCATCTCTCTCTACTTTCTCTCTCCTAAAATCCTCCATTGAAGGAAGAACAAAGCTTGAAGAAGAAGACCAATTTTTCTAGGATTTCACTTCAATTTCGTGGATTAATCTTCATTAAGGTATGAGTTCTTCACTCTTTGGATTCCTTTCCCCAAAAGGTCCTTTCAAAGTTGATTTCTAAATCACCCAATTTCAAGGGTTTCCAATTTTAATGAGTTTTCTTCTAAACTTGAAATTGATGATTAATTATCATTAATTGTGATTTCCTATGACTAATTAAGTATACATTGTTGAGTAATTGATGATAATTGGGGGAATTTCGTGTGGATCATGTCACTTCCCCCAATTCCTCAAATCTTGGATCTTGCTTATAAATTGATGGGAATTAAAGAATGTATTGATTAATAGGGTTGTTTTGTATATTCTTATTGATTCACAGACTGCCTAGGGTAATGTATTATTGAGATTGGATCTATTTCTTGAATAATTCATGATGAAACCTATGCCCCCTAACCCTAGGTTATGAACTTAAGTTAATTGGGTTAGTGATGATGCAATTGACCTAGCTATTGTGTTAATTACTATTGTGTGATGATATTATACCCATGATTGGATTGAATTGGATGGTTGATGGTAAAACCTTGATGATGGCTTGAGAAGGAGATTTGGTAAGTCTTGTGATCTCAATTCTTTACTCCAATTATGATTACTGTGATTAAGTGATGATGTTGTATTGAAGTATACCTTATGTTAAGATTGATAGGGTTGGTATGATGTTGAATTGGAATGTCTTGACTATGGTTTGTGAGATGTTTGATAAGAAGTAAATTTTATAAGGATGGAGATAATCTGCCAATGTGCTTTATTATAATGGAATATTTAAATGTGCTAACCTCACAAGTATGAATTGTAATAAAAGGAAAATACTCATGCAATTCTCATTGAGATATGATAATGATGATTATGTAAGGAATAGACCCTATGACCTAAATTAAGCTATGATCATTAATAAAGGTATTAAAGACATTTCAAAAAGGGACTCTAGCTTAGCAATGAGTGAACTAGAGTGAGAAGTGTTCCTTCCCACATAGGTAAGGTAGGATCACTAATGTACTCATGAGATTAAAGACTATAATGCATGTATCATAAAGAGGGTCCCAACTACATCTCCTAGTTCTTGAACTATGTTGCCCCCATAGGAATACTATCTAGTGGATCAACATAGATGATATGTTCATGTTTAGGTACTACCTTTGCAAGTAGTCCGCCTTCTTTCGGTGTAGGATTTCATGACACCGGATTCCATATTAGCTCGTTTGGTCTATGTCGGTTAAGAAAAAATGTTCCCAAAAGGTAAAATGAAGTAATAAATGAACTATAACTAGGACGGCCTAAGGGGTTTAGCTGAGTATAGGTAGGGGTATGGAACTCTACCTATACATTGCACTACTTAGCCTTGAGGGAAGTCTTAGGAGGATGTTCTTATGTACTTATATGCTTATAATTGTAGATGATATGTATATGATGATCTTACATGTTGATGACACCATATGACGTTGATTTCACTTATGAATACCTGTTTGGTCTCTATTGCTAAAGTATAACAATATAGTATGTGGAGTTGGACATTGCTTATGGTTATTGTTAGGTTTACTTAATTGAGTAAGGTTATGGGGCTTTGTTTAGTCATTGCACTAGTGGACTCAATGAGGGTTCATATAGCTTTGGTTATGATGTTATGAACTCTTATACATGCTTGTTGATGTTATAACTTGATGATATAGTTGTCTTTATTATGTGCTCAAGTATGTTTGTATGCATGTTGACTTTACTAGACTTAGTATGGTTGGTCTTGTGATGTACTTTGTCTTGACTTAAGGAGTATGTGCTTATTAACTTGTGGTGGTTCTTGAATATGCATAAGGCTTTTTAAAGTAAATTAGCATGCTTTAATGAAATGTCCCTTTTTACTATGATTATATGTTGTGTGTGCATATGGTCCTATGCTTAGTACAAATGATGTGCTAAAACCTTTTCTCCTTTTGTCCCAAAAATTTTAGGTTTCGGTCGTTGAAGGGCTTGTGACGACTTTTGAAGAAAGACTTGGAATTCTTAATCTCCAAGTTAGGTAGGTCCTCACCTTCCGAGGGCAATGCCACTATCAAGCTATTGATGTTGTTCTATTTATAAGACTTCTAGTTCTTTCCCTTTCATTTGAGTACTACAGATTGTATAGCCTATATGTGGCTTTTATTGTACTGATGTATGGGCTATGCCCAATTGTTATACTCTTGTTTAGATGGTTATGAGATGATACATCCTTTTGAAGACTATGTTATATCTTATATATATATGTGCAATAAAAGTAGACGACTATGTAATCTTCTTATACGAAGGGTCTATGTATACTCGATATGAATATATTATGTGTATGCAAGAGCTCAATGTAAACCTCATGATAGATATTGAAAAGTTTTAAATTTTCCGCAGTTTTAACCTATGAATGTAATGATGTAAGCTAAGAGGCTAGTCTTAGTCCTCTTTGAGGATGACAACGCCGGTTACGTCTAAGGGGTGCTCCCCAGATGTGACAAATTTGGTATCAGAGCATGAAGTTGAATATCTCTAGAAATGATGTCTCATTAAACAACGTCTATGTAGATTCTTATTCATAATTGTAAAGTGCTCCACACTTATGAATGATAGACTATGTGATGCTTAGAAACTCTCATTTTCTTGTGTTCCTATGTCGTGCCTCTATAGTACTATTGTGTGCTTTTGTCTAAACCTTGTATGGTGGTTTTAGGTATGAATACACGAAGAGCATCGACTAGAAGGGCCGAAGAAGAAATGGCTAATGTGGGAGAAAATGGCAACCAAGTTCCCCCATATGACAACCAAGTGTCTCCACTTGAAGAAGTTACTATGGATGATCAAGTTCCGATTTCCACTCCACCAATGACCGATGGAGATATAAGGGTAGATTTTCTCACTTTGACACAACCCATGATCTCTCAAGCCAATGCCGTCACTTTTCAATTCCAAGCCATGACCGCTCAAGTGAATAGAGAGATTGAACCACGAGTGCCTCAACATGCTATCATTGTGGCCTCGCATTTGAGAGTCTTTTCTAGAATGAATCCACCTATGTTATTGAGGTCGAGGTCGGATGAGGACCTACAAGATTTCCTCGATGAGGTCTATAAGATTCTCTATGCTATGGTTTTGACCTCGATTGAGAAGGCCAAGTTGGCAGCCTATCAACTCAAAGATGTGGTCCAAACTTGGTATGTGCAATGGTGGGATAATAGGTACTAAGAGGTGGCCCGGTGACTTGGAGATATTCAATAAGGCTTTCCTTGATCGGTTCTTTCCTAGAGAGTTGAGGAAAACTAAGGCGGAAGAATTCATTAACCTTTGTCAAGGAGTTATGAGTGTACTTGACTATTCCTTGAAATTCACTAAATTGTCCAAGTATGCTCCATCCTTGGTGTCAAATCCAATGGATGAGATGAGTAGTTTTCTACGGGGGTTTCAATAGACTTGGTAGAGGAATGTCGTTCGGCTACGCTTCATGATAATATGAATATTTCTCATCTCATGGTTCATGCTCATCAAGTGGAAGAAAGTAGGCTAAGGAGGAAGAATAGGGAGGCCAAGAGGGCCAAGCCTTATGAAGTTGGTTCTTCAAAGGGTAGGCTTGACATCAAAGAAATTCCTAGGTTCAAGAAGAAGTTTTCCAGGCAAGTTCCTTCCATATTTCCCAAGGCTCATGATGATAGGGCTTGTAACCCTAACTCTCAAAAGGGAAGAGGTACTAGCTCACCAAGCAAGAATCCAACTTGTGGAAAGTGTGACAAGAAGCATTATGGTGATTGTCTTGTTTGGACGGACAATTGCTTTGGGTGTGGCAAGAGTGGACACAAGGTTAAGGATTACCCGAATGTGAAGGGGCAAGACAAAGGAAGCGGGCAAGCTTAAGCAAGTTGTTCTAATGTGGATCGTCAAAAGAAGAATCACTTTTATGCACTTCGCTCTAGGGGTGAACAAGAGAGTTCTCTCGATGTGGTGACCGGTATGTTTCAAGTCTTCTCTACTGATGTATATGCTCTACTTGATCTGGGTGCTACATTATATTTTGCTACTTCTTTGGTAGCTAGAAAGTTTGATATTTTGCTCGATATTCTAAATGAACCTTTTATAGTGTCCACCCCGGTGGGTGAGTCTGTAGTTTCAAAGAATGTATATATAAATTGTCCTATAATATTGCCTAATAGAGTTACTCATGTTGAATTAGTAGAACTTGATATGGTTGATTTTGATGTCATTTTGGGAATGGATTGGTTGCATGATTGTTTTGCTTCCATTGATTGTAGAACAAGAAATGTCAAGTTCAACTTTCCTAATAAACCCGTTTAAGAGTGGAAGGGGGAAATTCTATTCCTAGAGGTCGTTTCATTTCTTGTTTGAAGGCTTGAAAGATGACCTCTAAAGGGTTTTTATACCATATTGTAAGAGTCAAAGATTTAGACTATGAAATTCCTCACATTGAGATGGTCCCCGTAGTAAGGGAATTCCGGAGGTCTACCCTAATTATGATCTTCCCGAAATCCCTCCCAAACGGGAAATGGATTTTGGTATTGACTTGCTACCGGATACCAAATCCATTTCAATTCCTCCTTGTCGGATGGCTCCAGCCGAATTGAAAGAGTTGAAGGCTCAACTCAAGGATTTACTAGACAAACGCTTCATTAGACCTAGTTTTCACCATGGGGTGCTCCGATATTGTTTGTGAAGAAGAACGATGGGTCCCTTTGAATATGCATTGATTATCGCCAACTCAATAAAGTCACTATTAAGAACATATCCTCTCCCTCGGATTGACGACTTTTTTGATCAACTCCAAGGAGCAAGATACTTTTCTAAGATTGACTTGAGATCGGGATATCACCAACTTAGGGTGAGAGGTGAGGATATACCAAAAACGGCACTTCGAACTAGATATGGTCACTATGAGTTCTTATTAATGTCCATTGGTATCACTAATGCCGCGTTAGCGTTTATGGACCTAATAAATAGGGTGTTTAAAAGTTACATAGACTCATTTGTCATTGTCTTCATTGACGACATCTTGGTATATTCAAAAAATGAGGGTGAACACATGGACCACTTGAGGGTGGTGTTACAAGTGCTTAAGGAACACCAATTATTTGTCAAGTATAGAAAATGTGAGTTTTTGTTAAGGTCGGTGGCATTTCATGGTCATATCATCTCTAGTGAGGAATTTGAGGTTGATCCAAGGAAGACCGATGTAACACCCTAAAACAAACTAAGGTGAACTAGAGCTTAGTGATTGTTTCTTGAGTTAATTTTAAATTAAATTGAGTTATATTAGTGTCCTTAGGCAGTGTGTGAAGTTTGGTTAAGTTTGTAGGTCAAACGCCCAAGAACGTCCATGACATTTGGAAGATATGTTTTAGATAGTGCTTGTGTGTTCTCATGTGTTTGAGTGAGTTTTATGTGTTCGTTTTGTTTGAAAATGGTGAGGGATGTTCCTAAGACCTAGACGACTATGTTTAGGGGTTTAAAGTTTTGGTAAGACACAACCTAGGACCCACAAGGGGCCTTAGAGAAAGGGCCCAAGACTTTTTTCCAAAACTGCCGGACTTGTCCACCAACAGGACCAGTCGACGGCCAGTTAACAAATTGACGGCTCGTCGACTTGGTCCGTGGATTGTACCTTCAGGTATTCAGGTTTGGAGGGTTGCACCCAACCAAAGAACCCCCATCGACGGGACGTTGGGTGACAAACGGTCAGTTGTTAAGGAATAGTTGGTGCTGCTAGTGAAAAGATGTCATTTTCTATTTCGGCTTGTGGTGTTTGGTAAATTCATCCCAAGTCTTTTCAGGACCTTGGACATTCATTTTAGGGTTATTTAGGCATATTAAACAGTTCCAAACCCTAAGACCTAATTTTAGACCTCATTTCCTAAAACCCAAAACCCCTCTCCCTTAGAACTCTTTCTCAAACTCTATAGAAGCTAGAAGTCAAGAAGGAGCTAGGAGGGATGTTGGTGGTCAAGTTCTTCATCAAAATCAGTGGGTTTTCTCTTATCTAAGGTATGGTATCCATCCTTGAACTCTCTTCCATTCAGGGAGTCACTTCTAATGGATTTTCTAAAAGGGTTTTCAACCCTAGTTTCCTCTATCTTCAATTTTAAATATAGGTCTTGCATGAAATCGTTTTGAATGACTTAAATATAATTTTTCTAATGTTAGTTGGTTATTTTAATGCTAAAAATTCAATGAAATAATGTTAAAGATTTTTATCAAATTATGAATTAAGAGATGGGTTAAATGAGCTTGGTTTTGTAGTCTTTGAGCTTTGCATTACTTGTGTTCTCCTTGATGTTTAGCTACTGACCTAAGGGCTAATTTAGGATGAATTGTTGAGTAAAACTTTATAGGTGATGGAAGCTTGGATTAAAGGGTAAGTTGGTTATGTTGTTTAGTTTAAATTATGAAATGCTCTTGAGTGGTATGGTCCACCTTCTCGGTGGCGGTGTTAACTTGTTGAATTTGATTATACTTAGTATGTATTGTAAGTGTGGATTTGAAGGCCTAATATGTGACATGAAGTGATAATCAAGATGGTTCTTACATTGTGTATTGTGAAGCTTGAATTGCATGTTGTGCTTAAATTATTCCTAGATGAAGTATATGGTTATGTGAAACATGTAAAGTGTGTGATCTGATGAATGAAGGTCTAAATCATGTATAGAAGTTAATATAAATGAAATGATGCTTATATGCAAGGTGTGGTCATATGTACACACACACTTAAATGAATGAATGAAGCTAAGTTAATTAAAAAGGGGAGTTTTGGGGTGAACACTCTTCGTGAGTTGAGATGAAGTGTTTAGTAGCAAACTCACTACAGCCTAAGAGCTTTCTATGATAGGACGGAGGATGAATACCCTTCGTGAGTTGAGATGTGGTGTTCACTAGTTATCCTTAGCCTATATTATAAAATGTTGAGAATCTGTGGGTAATTATGCTTAGCACCGAGAGGATATGAAGAAGGGGTGGTTACACTTCGTGAGTTGAGATGTTGTATTCCAATGTACCTTTTGAGATGAGTACTCCTTGTTAGTAGAGAATGAGTTACTTAGTACCACTCTTCTTATTCCTTAACTATGCGCCCGCATAGGTGTAGCTATTGGGAAAGCCATGTAAAACCTAAAAGAATGAACCTTACTCTAGGCAAGTGAGGATCCCTCATCCGATAGGTGTTAATATTTGGATTCCATGTCTAGCTCTCATGGTCTATGTCGGTTAAGCTAACCCGCACAAAAGTAATGAATGTGCTAAGTCTTCTAAAAGAGTGTGCTACTTAGGGTAGGTAGTGGAATGGGATGCTATTTATCCACTGCACTAGGTAGGCATTCCGAAAGGGTAATCTTGGTGAGTCTTATATGAATTGAATGAACTAAGTCTCCTTAAAGAACATACTACTTAGGGTAGGTGGTGGTATGGGATGCTATGTATCCATTGCACTAAGTAGACCTTCCAAAAGGGGAGTCTTTGTGCCAAGCCTTCTAAAAGAGTGTACTACTTAGGGTAGGTGGTGGAATGGGACGCCATCTACTCATTACACTAAGTAGGAATTCCGAAAGAGAAGTCTTGGTGTGTTGTTGATTGTTCTTATAATGTCTTGTGATTGAGTGGTGACTTGTTCTCCTGAGTGGAATAAGCCTATGGTGGGTAGTCTTAAGGATATCCTTGGTGTGCATTGAAGGAGGTGTATGGGTGTTTCCTTCATGTCTTACCTTGGAAAGTCTTAGGATAACCTCGGTTAGGGTAACTCCTATGGAAATGAGTTCACTTCCTCTTGGCAATACCTTGGAAGTTCACTGTTTAGGAGTCAAACTAGTTCACTGTAAGGTTTCAATAGTTTACTGTAAAATTTGCAAGGTTTACTGTAAAATCTTTTTGCTAAAATTATGGAAAATCTTCTCCAAGTGTTAAATTATGTTTCTTATGTTTTCTTGCTTCTAAATTCGTGAATGTTTTACTTATATGGCATGAAAGTCTATTTATACTAAAATATCCATTTTTGTATGTTTTTGCATATGCCATACTTAGTCGATTGTTTTATACTAACCCCATACTTTTCTATACCTAATGAGTATAGGTTTGGAAGCAAGAAGAAGTCTAGAAAACGATGCTTGGGAAATCTACTCTCTCAAGATTTTGTATGTCCTCATATATTCGAGGACATAGTCTATGTTTCTTAGTTTTGTTATTAAGACTTCTTATTCATTTCTTTTGTAAAGGGCCGTGTCCCTAAGATATTATGTCGTGTCTTTAACTTTGGCTTGTGACGATGAGATTTTCTTAGTATTTATGAAAGATTTACTTTTATTAATTTATTCCTGAAAAGTTTTAAATTCCGCATTACTTTTCATGTCTTATGTAATGAACAATAGTTAAAGGTCTTGTACAAGACCCCAAAGGGTCAAGTACGCCCGGTCATGACCCAAGGGTTCTCCCTAGATTCTAGGGGGTACTTTAGGGTCGCGACGGACTTGGTATCAGAGCATAAGGTTATGGAAAATAGTTTAGGGTCTTAAAGTCTCACAAGCCACATCTAGTAGAGTCTTGGTCATTGGTGTGAGTCGCGACACATCCATGGACAAGAGGCTATAGGATGATAGTAGTTTCACTTTCTTCTATATTCTAATGTTGTGGCTTAGAGTTGAGTTCTATAATGTATCTTTTCTCAACCTCTTCTGTTTATGAGGACATGAATACGAGAAGATCAAGCTCTAGAAGGGAGGAGGGAGTTGTAGCTAATAATAGGATCCCTCCCCGTGTTGACAAAGTTCCTATGGTTGGCCTAGAGGGAGATAATGAGGAGGTTCCCCTTCAAGAACCTCAAGTGCCTCCGGAACCTCAAGAGCCTCATGTGCCCCAAGTGCCTCCTATACCTCAAGCTCCATTGGTTGAAGGAGATATGACTAATGCGTAGTTGAGGGATGCCCTAATGAATTTGACCCAACTCATGTCGTCAATAATCACTTTGTTGCCCAAGCTAATCAAGAAGGTGGACCTCAACCAAATGCTGGTACTCCCGCTTCTAGAATTCTAGATTTCATGAGGATGAAACCTCCCACTTTTCATGGCACTAAGGTGGATGAAGATCCACAAGTTCCATATATGATGTTTTCAAAGTGGTAGATGCTATGGGTGTGACCCCTATGGAGAAATCGGAGTTAGCCGCTTACCAACTAAAGTATGTGGCTCAAGTGTGGTATGAACAATTGAGGGGTGAGATACCCTTAGGAAGAGGTCCGGTTGTGTAACATTCCGAAAAATTTCATGTCTAGTGAAGAGCCCAATAGGTCTTTAAGAATGAGTATTGGGGGTACATAGGCACCCCGATGCACAATATTGAAAATATTGGGCATAGTATAGAAAATTGGCTAAGGGGTGTTAGCCAATTTCTATAATAATATCCAAGTAATCGAATCATATTCCAATCTTGTTTAGAAGTTGTACCTGCAATGAAGACCCTACGCTAAAAATATTTTGTAACTATACCAACATCAAATACTACGCATCCAAGTGTCAAGCATAGCACCATAGTACATAACCATTTAAAATGATAAAGTAGAGTAAGCAGTGCCCAAGGACATAGTGAGGATCCTTGGGACAATAAGTAAATATTCCAAATGAACCTTCCAAATAGTTAGTACAAGAAGCACATGGGAAAGCACATGGACAAGCACATGTGCAACCACATGTTCAAGAATGTGCCAAGAGGGAGGGGGACCACCCTAACCGATTTGGTTAGGGCGGTTGGAGGGACAACCGCACATGCGGGTTAAACCACGTGGTACCAGACCCCCTAACCTACCGTAGACCCTAACCAACTAACCTAAATAACCTAATAACCTAGGACTAACCAAGAACAGCCAGGCATGGGACCCGACAACCTAGGACACACTAACTAACTAACTAACCGCTTAAATAACTTAGGGAACAACCTAGTACCTAACCTAGGATGGTCCAAAGAGTTGGTTATTGTCCTACCCACTTAGGGGTAATTTAGTAATTACCCTAGATTACTTAATTAATTAGTTTAGTAACTTAATTAATTAATTTAAAATTACAAAACCGAAATCACAAAGATATTTCCATATTTCGGTTAAGACAAGAAAGAGATGACCTAGTACCTAACCTAGGATTGTCCAAAAGAGTTGGTTATTGTCCTAACCACTTAGGGGTACTTTAGTAATTACCCTAGGTTACTTAATTAATTAATTTATCAACTTAATTAATTAATTTAAAAGGTTAAAACCGAAAATACAAAGGGAATTTCCAGATTCGGTTAAGACATGAAAAAGACAACCTAGTACCTAACCTAGGATGGTCCAAAGAGTTTGTTATGGTCCTAATAACTTAGGGGTATATTAGTAATTAACCTAGACAACTTAATTGATTAATTTATCAACTTAATTAATTAAAATAATAGGACAAAACCTAAATCCCAAGGAAAGACACAAAAAATTGGTAAAGCCTAAGAATCTTCAAATCCTAGTCAATCTAGGAAGGGCATTTTTGTAATTAGCTAATTGGTATATCTTAATTAGGTTATATAGTCCAAGTAGAATTAATTAAAATTCAGTTTATAAAGGCTTAGACACGTTATTCACTCCAAAAAAAAAAATGCTACAAGTAAATCAAGAGAAAAATGTGAGAACAAGAGAAGTCGCAAGCTAAACTCTAGGATGCTAGCAAGGACGTTTAAAAGGTTTTTCTTGCAAAATTCGTATTGATCTTCGTAGATTTAACTCTACAGCAAGGTATGTGCTTTCTATCATGGAATCCTTTCTCCAAGAGGATTTTCAAATGTTTTTACTTCAAGAATATTGAAACTAGGGTTGTACCGTCGAATCACATGTTCATCTCCCTAGTTCTACCGATTTTCGATTCTTGTACTATAGTAGAACTATTCTCGTTATATTGCTGGTTGTATGTGGTGTTAACTGATCTTGTATGTGTGCTTAAGTGATTTATATGTCATGTGAAATACACGTGATTAGATCCGCATGCTAGGGTGTTATTTACATGAACGTTGAATGTTATAATACCTATTTGTGTTTCGAGACTATGAGTTGCTTATGAGTTATTCGTGAATTTCTTATATGTGTTAATTAAAGGTTATATGATGACTTGTTTAACATGTTTGATCTCTATATTGTATCTATGAATTATCGAATTGGCTTATGTTAATATCAGATATGATTTTGTGCCAATAAAAAGGGCTAGTACCAATAGATTTAAAAGATGCAAAGTGATCTCATTATCGATTCAATGAACTCATAACATAGGGTATGCCAATCAATGGGACAAGTCCCAACATACTCTATTTACACAACTTGTAACGCCATAAATCTTAGAAAGAAAACGATAACCATCATAAAGAATGATATAAGGTTAGTAAATAACGTAAACAAGTTAAGGTGAGTAAAGAGATAACTAAGAGTTAAGATATAAGATTGACCTAGTAAATAGTGTTAGAAAGAAGTGAGACGAGTATCAAAGAACACTTAATCGTTACGTCAATAATAATCACATAAGATGGTGCTAGAGTCCGTGAGACAAGTCTCACTCGCACCATGATGATAAAGTAAAGTCTTAAGAGCATAATCATCAAGTAAAGATAGGGATGACCAGTCATCCATAGAGTATGTAAACCTTATAACTAGAAGCAAGCTTCCATAATGTAATGAGTCAACTCTAAAAGATAAGAAGATAAAAATCTGAGCTTAGAACCGATAAACTAGCTATGAGCGAGTGCGAGCACACATAAGTCTCACGAGATGAGATCGCCAGGGTCTGAGTACGTCTCCTAGTCATAGAACTATGTTGCCAACATAAGCTCACCTAGCTAGTGGAGGCCACCCACTAAACACGCTAGCAAGTTAGGGTTCACCTTGGCCAGTCATTCCACCTCTTTTTGGTATGGGGGAGACACCGGATTTCGTGTCTAACTAACATGATCTATGTCAGTTATAGCTCAGTACAAGTATTCGATTCACACCGAACAAGAAGATGAATGATAATCATACCGAACAAGAAGATGAATGATAATCTAACTCATAAGTAGGGTAACCAATCGTTTCCTTAGTCTTGTGAATTGCTTACTCGATTCATTGTAGGTATGGTACTACAATGAATCATTGCACTTGTAGGTGAGACATAGGATCAAAGGAGATTATTGAATTACACAACAAGAAGATAGAAGAAACTGAAAAAAACTAAGTATAGAAAGGGTGACTCTCGGCCTTAGAGCCAAAACAATAAAATTCTTTTAAGTTGTTCTAAAATTATGTTCATGAGTCCAAGGTCTTATGTTCATATAGAAAACAAGTTGTGTGCCTTAATTGCATGAGAATGTGTCACATTTACATCATAAAGCAAAGTTAACGTTTTTAAGTGAACGTAACATTATTACAGTAACATTGACACTTTGTTTAGGAAAGAGCTTTCCTTGTTCATGCATCGTTCCTTATATGTTATGTTAATACACCCATACTTAGTACAAGTGTGTACTAACCCCATATATTTTTACTATTTTTATGGACAGAGGTTCTCAAGAAGATTGAAGTTCGACGAAGTGGTTTGGAATAACGATCTCCAGATTTTGGTAGGTCCTCTTGAGTTTGAGGATGTTACACCCTATTATTCTAGCTTAGTACGTTAGATTTAGATAGACTTCTGTCCCTAGCGTTTCCTTTCAAGTATTTATTCAAAGCGTTGTACTAATGCCAATTGGCAAACTATTGTTATTATTATTACGATAATTTATTTCATTTTTTTAATCTATTGATAGATGGTTGTTGAGTTTGAGCTAGTAGAATATCACTCTTATACAATAATATATGAAGTCTATGTACAATTTGATAAGTAATTAAAAAATTCTAAATTTTCCGCAAATTTAACTATATGATTGTGATGAAAGCTTAGAAGAGGGTTGTCTGCAACCTCTGAGAGGTTAACGATGCCAGTTGCAATTCAGATTCCAGAATCTGGGTCGTGACAAACTTGGTATCCGAGCATGAGGTTAAATTACTTAGGATCTAAAGCTCAACACAACCACGTTGAGTAGTTTCTAACTTATGGTTGTGAAGTGCACCACAATCATTATTTAGAGACTGTGTGATGTTAAGAATCTTCCCTTCTTCTACTCTTTATCGTGCTATCTACAGCTTCGACACTTTGTGTCATTCTAAGTATCTAACTTCCTTCTTGTGTGAGCGCGTTGAAGAAAACACACAAGAAATAGGATGGCCAAGCAGTCTAAGGCGCCAGACTCTAGATCTGTCCTTCCCAAGAAGGGGCAATGATGGAAATGCCCAGCGTGACAGAAAGACGTGTGGTAAGTATGGCCGTTCTCATGGAGGTGAGTGAATGATAGGTTCTAGTTCCTGATATGAGTGTTAATGAAGAGGAAAAGACTGAGTTGTCTGCATATTAGGTCAAGGATGTGGCTCAGGTATGGATTTGATTCATAAATTCTAGACTACCATAGACTGTCGAAACAGGGTAGTAAGGTTTAAGTTTTCAAGTAAGTTAGAGCTAAATTGGGAAGGGCGTGGTTCAAATTTAACAAGCCAGATAGTTTCCAATCCTAAAGCCAAGAAGATGTTACCTAAGGGATACTTATGCCACTTTGTTAAAGTCAATGACTTAGAACAAGAAGTCTCTTCCATAGACTCTGTCTCCGTAGTAAATATGAGGTTCCCATTGCAATTTTAGATCATCAAGTGAAGCGACTAAAGAACAAGGAGGTTCTCACCGTAAAAGTGTTAAGGAGAAACCACCTTGTTTAGGGGACAACAAGGGAGGCTGAGGCCTATAGGAGATTCCGTTACCCTCACATGTACGGTTCTTAAAGTTGGACAAACGTTTCCTTAGTCCAATTCCGTTAATAAGACTCCAAATCTTAGTGCATTAGGCTGTTTTGGTGTTTTAAGTCCATAACTGTTTGTTTTATACTTTCACTATATGAGTTTATATGAGTTCATTCTTGCTTTCATGTTGCAATTATTATATAGCTTATTGCGTGTTTTTGTGTTGCATGAGTGTGATGTGCATTAAGTTAAAGTAGGGTTGAGAAGTAAGTTCCTCAATCTTAAATAAGAAGCTTCAGATAAGCTTAGAGTATGTGCATCATTCATTAGCCAATTTCTATAATATTATCCAAGTAATCGAATCATATTCCAAGCTTGTTTAGAAGTTGACCTGCAATCAAGACCCTAAGCTAAAAATATTTTGTAACTATACCAACATCAAGTACTAGGCAGTGTCAAACATAGCACCACAGCAGATAACCATTTAAAATGATCATGTAGAGTAAGCAGTGCCCAAGGACATAGTAAGGATCCTTGGGACAATAAGTAAATATTCCAAATTAACATTCCACATAGTTAGTACAAGCAGCACATGGGCAAGCACATGGGCAGTGTAAGACCTCAAAAATGAGATAAGT
The DNA here is from genome assembly GCA_016801875.1 of Solanum sitiens. NCBI lineage: Eukaryota > Viridiplantae > Streptophyta > Magnoliopsida > Solanales > Solanaceae > Solanum > Solanum sitiens. The sequence continues at coordinate 1,307,773 of JABWTJ010000377.1, read as the reverse complement.
TGTGTAGAGTCTAACATGTCCGTATTATGGTTATAAGGTCCTAAAATGACTTATTATATGGTATTGAGGCAGTGTGCAAAGTTTGAAGTGATTTGGAAGTCAAACGTCAAGGGACGTCCAAGACGTTCGACGAATAGTCGCTTATGTCCCTCATATGTGTATGCATGCCTAAATTGTATGAACTGAGTCTAATGAGTATTGAAATGGTTTTAAATGATGTTTAATGTTATTGTATGAAGTTTCGTGAAGTTTGGAGGTCAAACGCCCAAGAACGTCCAAGGCGTTCGAAAGATAGCCCCTAAGACGTTCATCGTATGTCATGTTGGGGTCAAGGCTGTTTGGACGTCTTGTATGTGTTTGTTTTGGATGAAACTTATGTGTAAGGTCTATAACATGCTAAGGTTTGTAATCACGTTGGAAACATCCGGGTACAACTTCCAAAGGGCCCCTCAAAAGGCCCCAAAAGAAGGACACAAGGATGCCTAAGACACTGCCTGGGCATTGTCCCTTGACGGACCCAATGACGGATCGTTGGGACACCAACGGACCATCAAGCAGGTCTAATCGAAGGAGACTTGCCTTGGGCAGGTCTTAATCCAAGAATTTGGCCAATTCTCATGCGACGGAGGGCTGCCATGGCCCGTCATGGCCTTGACGCCCCGTCACTGCCCACGTCGCGGGTGCCTGCAAGTTGGCAGCCTGCGTTCTGTTGATTAAAGGGGTGAATGGGAAATTCACCCCACGTCCTAACCTGACTATAATAGGTTTATTTAGTTAATTTTAGGTGTATATAAGTCTCCAAAAACGTGATTAACCCATTCCCAAATCCTCTCACATGTTTAAAGCCTTTCCCCTCCAAAATATTCTCTCTAGAACCTCTTTGTTTTTTGAAGCTCAATAACAGCTTGTAGATTGGATTCTCATGGGTTCTTCATCAAGTTTTATAGGTCTTCATGAAGATTAAGTTATGGTGATCCTTCATCTCTAAGTAACCTTTCACTTGGAGAGTTCTTCTCAATATTTTCAAAGAAAGTTTATGATCAAAGTTCTTCTTCTCCAATCTAGCCATGGGTTCTTTCTCAAAAAAATTTTAATGATTAAATCATGATGAATTGAAGTTAATACAGTGATTTGAACGTGATTTTACTCCAATTGCATGATGAACCCATGTTCCTTCCAAAATTGGTTTATCCTTTGCATGGGCTTTGTGATCTTGACTTGTTATCGATTGAATTATGATTCCCTTACGTTGAATTGATTGTATATACTACTATTTACATGAATTTATGTGGAACTGATGTTGAATTATCCATGAGGATCAATGTATGAAGATTTGAGCATGTTTAGCCTAGTTTTCTATAGTTCACTGTAACATTGGTTTTCTTGTGATCTAAAGTGAATTTCGATTAAGTTGTGGTTCTTGTAGCTACTGTTTTAGGTTAATACCATGGTTGAATTTTGGATATAAATCATGTATGACCAAAGTTGATAAGGCTTGGTTTGAATTAATCTAGGTTCTTCGTGTCTATGAAGTTGTAACTTGTGATCTTGACGTTAGGTTAGTCGCTATAAGAATTGATTATGGTTAATGTCTATAGCTGCTGCCTATAATGAAATATGAGGATGAATTATATGTAATTAATACAATATGGGTCAATTCATGATAGGTTGAATATGATTAACCTATGTAAACTTACTTTCCATGAACTCCCTATATGAAGCATGCTTGTATCGACCTTAATGGCAAATTGTAGTAGTGTCTCATCTAGATTATGATTTCATTAGCTACTTCCTTAGGGTGATATGATTCATGAAATATGACCTATAATCCATATGAATGAAATTGATTAATGATCTATGTTCTTCTACTTTCCTAGTATGTTGATATGTTGTATTATGTTATGGTAAAATCATGTAGTGACTTGTACATGGTTTCTTATATATTTAAAGTACATCTAGCTACTGCCATATATGTGTTTTATTGATGGATAAGGTGTATTGATCAATGATGATCAAAGGGTGAGAAATTTGTAAGAATGCTTATTCTCTTTACTCTTCTACTTCTCTATTCTTTATAGAAATGTTGATGAAGCCTTGTATGTCATTGTGTGGTATGGTCCACTTATGGTGGCGGTGTTTACTTTATTGTCATTATATATGTGTTGAACATGGACTTGAAGGCATATTGATGAACTTATGAACATGTGCTTAAGATGATACTATGAGAAGATTATGTTTACTTTCCTATTCTAGTTGTGGATTAGGTTGTGTGGCTATTTCATGAGCATGTGTATAACCATGTTAGGTTAAAGTATAGGTGCTGCCATTGATGTGTTAAGATGGTAATAACCCCTTACCTATGTACCGCTTATATGAATATGTGAATATCTAAAGTTAGGAGTCTTGATTACATTGTATATATTGTCTTGTCTCCTATGCTATCATGTGTTGTGTGTTATGTGCTTGGAAGTGTAATGTGGTCTGATAGGGTGGCTGACTTTAGAAGTTATTGATAGTCATTATGTGATCATGTTGGTCAATGTACACACACTCAAACTTACATGCATATTACAAGTAGTATAAGTCATAGTGTCTAAATAAAAGGTAGTTATCATATTCACTAGTGTCTACTACTATGCATATTAAGGTGATGTTTATGAATGTATGATTTGTATTCCCTTACTAGGATGAATTGATAGGTGTACTAGTATGGGCAAGGGTATGGGACCTTGTCTATGCATTGCACATGTGTATCTTGATAGGATAGTTCCTAGGTTTGGTTCTTATGCATATGAAGGATGATTATATGAATATGTTATGAATATGATATAATGAAGTATGAATGCGTATAGTGTCTTAGTAGGCTTATATGAAAGTATTGCTCATATAGTTATTCCTATAGACTTATGCATTGATATATGAACATGTGTGACCTTATGTGTTATGTGAAAGGTTTGCTCACATCTGTGTATACACTCACACACATGGATGATCTAGTTAGTGAGAAGAGGCCTTGCTAGGGGTGCCCAAGAATACTCCAAAACTAGATAGGTGCTTGAATATGCTATAAGCATATGAATGATGAATATCCTAAGCCTATGTTTTTTTATAAATAAACGTAATAAAGGCTTTTCAATAAAGGGAACTTAGCTTAGCACCGAGTGAACTTGACATTGAGAGGTGTTGACTTTCCTTGGAGGAATATTCACCATTTGTCCCTTATAGAGTGTTGACTTCCCTTAGAGGAATACTCACCAATGGACCTACATGAGGTTTTGACTTTCCTTGAGGAATATTCACTCATGTTTTCTCATGAGGTGAGGCCCCATTACGAAATGGTATATAGAGGGAATACCTATCTCTTAGTTCCACAAACTATGCTTGCCACATAGGATCTAGCAAAGTGATTTCACTTAGGATGCTAGGATGTATGTTAATGTTCTACCTTGGCTAGGTAGGAACACCTTCCTTTGGTGTAAGGCTCTACAACACCAAATTCCATGTTTAGCACCCATGGTCTTAGTGTCGGTTAAGGCTATAGTTTCCCTAAAGATAAAATGGACAATGGAAGTAATTGAATAGGATCCTAACTAGGAGGACTTAAGGTAAGTTACTTAGGATAGGTGAAAGTAATGAAACCATCTACACATTGCACAAGTGACTCCTTAGGAAGTCTTAGGAAGGTACCTAATGCATATGATTATGAATGTGTCCTTTATGTATGATATTGTAGTCTTGGTTTGACTAGGTTTATATTGCACTATACTTATATGATGGCATGTGTTGTCTTGTGTAGATGCTATGTATGGATTTTCTCTTGTGTTCCTAAGGTGATACATTGCACCAAGTATCCCTAAAGGATTACTTAGGAGGCTAATGAATTAAGAGTAAGGGTTCACTGTAAAGGTGATGGAGTTCACTGTAAAGTGACTCCAAATTGTACTTAAATTCTATATGTGCTTTTCTATGATGTTTGGCCTTTGATTGTGTTTCTATGAAGTATGTGAATGATGTAAATGCTATTGATAAAGGTTTTAGGAAGATTTACTCAAAATGGCATGAAGTATGATTTCAAAGAAAATGTCCCTTTTAATGCATGTTTTTGCATGGTTGCCATACTTAGTACATTCTTGTGCTAATCCCATTCTTCTTTACTTTTTACACAAAGTGTAGGTCATGGATGCTTAAAGGATATCTTGAATGGTGAAGAGCTTGATAGGTGATTTCCCAAGCTCAAGGAAAGGAATCCTTAAGTTCAAGGATGTCCTACTAATGTCTTTAATGTAAAGTCTTTAAATATTGTATAGCTATGTAAGGTGTCGTATGGGACGTGTCCCTAACGTATTCTAAAGTTATTGAGTCTAAGATGGCAAAGAGACTTAGAGTCTAAATATGTATTATGACTTATGTTTTATATATATATATGATGTGATGTTTCTAGCATATGATGTGCTATGAAAAGTTTTAAATTTTCCGCTAAATTTACTATGCTAATGAAATGAACGATATGAGAGGCTTGTCTTAGACCTCCGAGAGGTTGACGACGCCGGTTACAATCCAAGATTGTATCCTAACTTCTAGGGTATGCTTTTGGGTTGTGACAAACTTGGTATCAGAGCATGAGGTTTATGTAGCGGTTTTAGGTTCTAAAAGTCTCATATTGCCACGTCTAGTAGAGTCTCGTATCATTGGTGGTGAGTCGCGACACATTAAATGGTACGAGAGGCTATAGGACGATAGAGTTTCCCTTCTTCATCAATCTCATATCGTGCCATAGAACTTAATTCTATAAGATCTCTCTCTTATGTTTTCTTGTCCGGTAGTTCTTTAGATATGGTTGCTTGGATGAGGTTGCTCAATGCTTGAGGGAGAAAAGGTGACTTTAAATGCTTATCTTTCTTTTATGGTTTGAATGAGTATGAGTGAAGGTGACACTTGTCCTTATTTGATGATGTATATACTAACTAAGGCTACTTGAAGGGTTAACTAGACTTAGGTAGGGGTTAACTAGACTTAGGTAGGGGTATGGGACTCTACCTATGTCTTGCACTAGTTTGTCTTGATGGAGACCTTAGGAGGTTAATACTATGTATGTGTATGATGATAGATGTGAATGTCCTTATGTAATGATCTCTATGCTTATAATCATGTAAGTAGCCTAGTGTGCTAAAGAATTGGATTTATCCATACATGAAGGTTATAGATGAATGGAGTATGGTGCTAATTGTAGTTCTTGTTGGGTTACTTGGTTTAGTGAAGTTATGAATCTTTACTTGATCATTGCACATTTTAACTCTATGGGGATTACTATTGGTTATCTTACCTTACTATGTATGAGATATCTCCTAGTTGATGATATGATGCCAATTATGGCAATATACGAAGTCTTTGTGAAATAACATGTTATGTCGAATGATGTATGTCATGATATAGTTGAAGCATGCTAGAAGTTATAGTGGTTAAAGTGAATTCTCTTAAATTGTGTATTCCTATATGGTTTTGTATGATAGGAGCCAAACATAGAATTTGAACTTGGATTGTTTGAATAACTACCTATGGAAGTATGCTATCCTATGAGTATATGTGATTAACAGTGTGCATTGTTTTTCTTTGTATATAGTGGTACTTGATGAGTTGCTAGTATAAATTGGAGTCTTTTGTGGAGACTTGAGTTGTAAATATAGTATGCATGCTTATGAAGAATGAGTTGGTAAAGCTTTGTATCTTATAATTCCATACTTGTTACATTAAATGTCTAAATGTTGCACTTTTGGGTATTTGGAAGCATGCTCGTTGTAAAGACTAGGCAACTTATTGTATCATGTTTGGAGAACCTACTAAAGTGTTATTTAATTGAATGTTGTTGAAAAATGTGTAGAATTTATGAATATGAACATGATAAGGAATGTGGAAAAGAATTTTTGCTATTTAGATTTAAGGATGAGAATCTTATGACATGATGAGTCGTAGAGTTATTTCTAAACTCCTTGTTGTTAAATTGAATTAATGAAAATTCTCTCTAAAGTAGAAATCACTTTAAGTGATGAATATGAAGGTTGTGTAGTTAAGATCCTCTATATGTTGGGTTAAGTTGCTCTTAATTGGGTTTACCCTAAGTGGGGGATGGTGTTTGAGTAGTGAAATTGTAGAAATTGTCTACATTGTTCTTCTATTCTTACTTGAATTGGAAAATATGAATTCTTAATATGCTTGTTCATGAAAACTAGTCTTGCATAAAGTATGAATTGCATGATATACATATGATTGGTATGAATTGATTGACATCATCTTAGAGACATGGTGAATTTTCCAAAGAGCATGTAAAGAAGTTTTTGATAAAATCCATGTTTTCTCTTGTTGACTTGCATTTTAATGTGCTAATTGTGAAGTTGACGTCATGAGGTAAGACAAGGAACTTGGTGATAGTCACTTGTAGGTTAAATTGTTTAGCCTTATAATGGGAGTTGAATCTCTTTTACAATGAAATATGTCGACTCTCTTGAAAATTTAGTGATTTGATGATTGGTAATACAAAATTGTAGGCTCATTTTAAACGGTGAAAACATGTTTTGCCAAGTGTATATGTGTGTGCCTATGGTTTGTGCTATATTTCCAAAATGAGGTTTACTATAAGGGTGAGTGATAAGTTAATAAAAGAGATTTGTGGAATGACTTCCTATGTTTGTTGTGATGTACTTGGTGTGATTTGCCATTTAGACTTCACTAGGAAGAATACATACTCATGTCTTGGTTTCAAAAGTTGAGATTTCTCATTTTTAAAGAAATTGACCTTGTGCTTTGTTAAGGTGTGAACTCATAATACATGTAATGTGTTGAGGAGAAAGATATTCCTCCATGTGCACCACTAAGCATGGTATGGTTGAGTATGACCTTCATGGTACTAGGTCTAACAAATGAAGATCTTTGTGATTTCACTAACTCAAGTTTATGTGCATTGAAGTATGAGTGCTTAATTAACTTTGAGTATGAGTTATGATCTGCCTATTAGTAGCTTTTCAAGATTTTCTTGTAATGAATTAAGGCGTAATGATCGTGTTATGATTAGGAGAAGGATGTTCCCCTATGAACATGAAAAGGACTCTTGTGTTTGATCCATTAAAGAGTGAGTGAGTAATGGTTTTGCTTGCTTGTGTGCACCGAGTGCTAAAATGATTTGATGATATTTTAAATTTTATTAACTGCTATTATGTGCATTAAAGTCCTTGTTGTGATTAAAGAGTCCTAAGTGTCATTCGAGGACGAATGTTCCCAAGTGGGGGATATTGTAAGACCTCAAAAATGAGATAAGGTGTGTAGAGCCTAACATGTCCGTATTATGGTTATAAGGTCCTAAAATGACTTATTATATGGTATTGAGGCAGTGTGCAAAGTTTGAAGTGATTTGGAAGTCGAACGTCAAGGGACGTCCAAGACGTTCGACGAATAGTCGCTTATGTGCCTCATATGTGTATGCATGCCTAAATTGTATGAACTGAGTCTAATGAGTCTTGAAATGGTTTTAAATGATGTTTAATTTTATGGTATAAAGTTTCGTGAAGTTTGGAGGTCAAACGCCCAAGAACGTCCAAGGCGTTCGAAAGATAGCCCCTAAGACGTTCATCGTATGTCATGTTGGGGTCAAGGCTGTTTCGACATCTTGTAGGTGTTTGTTTTGGATGAAACTTATGTGTAAGGTCTATAACATGCTAAGGTTTGTAATCACGTTGGAAACGTCCGGGTACGACTTTTAAAGGGCCCCACAAAAGGCCCCAAAAGAAGGACCCAAGGCTGCCTAAGACACTGCCTGGGCAGTGTCCCTTGACGGACCCAATGACGGATCGTTGGGCCACCAACGGACCGTCAAGAAGGTATCATCGAAGGAGACTTGACTTGGGCAGGTCTTAATCCAAGAATTTGGCTAAGTCTCATGCAACGGAGGGCCGCCACGGCCCGTCATGGCCTTGACGCCCCGTCACTGCCCACGTCGCGGGTGGCTGCAAGTTGGCAGCCTGTGTTCTGTTGATTAAAGGGGTGAATGGGAAATTCACCCCACGTCCTAACCTGACTATAATAGGTTTATTTAGTTAATTTTAGGTGTATATAAGTCTCCAAAAACGTGATCAACCCATTCCCAAATCCTCTCACATGTTTAAAGCCTTTCCCCTCCAAAATATTCTCTCTAGAACCTCTATAGTTTTTGAAGCTCAAGAACAACTTGTAGATTGGATTATCATGGGTTATTTATCAAGTTTTATAGGTCTTCATGAAGATTAAGGTATGGTGATCCTTCATCTCTAAGTAACCTTTCACTTGGAGAGTTCTTCTCAATATTTTCAAAGAAAGTTTATGATCAAAGTTCTTCTTCTCCAATCTAGCCATGGGTTCTTTCTCAAAACGTTTTTAATGATTAAATCATGATGAATTGAAGTTAATACAGTGATTTGAATGTGATTTTACTCCAATTGCATGATGAACCCATGTTCCTTCCAAAATTGGTTTAGCCTTTGCATGGGCTTTGTGATCTTGATTTGTTATCGATTGAATTATGATTCCCTTATGTTGAATTGATTGTATATACTGCTATTTACATGAACTTATGTGGAAATGATGTTGATTGATCCATGAGGATCAATGTATGAAGATTTGAGCATGTTTAGCCTAGTTTTCTATAGTTCACTGTAACATTGGTTTTCTTGTGATCTAAAGTGAATTTCGATTAAGTTGTGGTTCTTGTAGCTACGTATTTAGGTTAATACCATGGTTGAATTGTGGATATAAATCATGTATGACCAAAGTAGAGAATGCTTGGTTTGAATTAATCTAGGTTCTTCTTGTCTATGAAGTTGTAACTTGTGATCTTGACGTTAGGTTAGTCGCTATAAGAATTGATTATGGTTAATGTCTATAGATGCTGCCTATAATGAAATATGAGGATGAATTATATGTAATTAATACAATATGGGTCAATTCATGATAGGTTGAATATGATTAACCTATGTAAACTTACTTTCCATGAACTCCCTATATGAAGCATGCTTGTATCGACCTTAATGGCAAATTGTAGTAGTGTCTCATCTAGATTATGATTTCATTAGCTACTGCCTTAGGGTGATATGATTCGTGAAATATGACCTATAATCCATATGAATGAAATTGATTAATGATCTATGTTCTTCTACTTTCCTAGTATGTTGATATGTTGTATTATGTTATGGTAAAATCATGTAGTGACTTGTACATGGTTTCTTATACATTTAAAGTACATCTAGCTACTGCCATATATGTGTTTTATTGATGGATAAGGTGTATTGATCAATGATGATCAAAGGGTGAGAAATTGGTAAGAATGCTTATTCTCTTTACTCTTCTACTTGTCTATTCTTTATAGAAATGTTGATGAAGCCTTGTATATCATTGTGTGGTATGGTCCACTTATGGTGGCGGTGTTTACTTTATTGTCATTATATATGTGTTGAACATGGACTTGAAGGCATATTGATGAACTTATGAACATGTGCTTAAGATGATACTATGAGAAGATTATGTTTACTTTCCTATTCTAGTTGTGGATTAGGTTGTGTGGCTATTTCATGAGCATGTGTATAACCATGTTAGGGTAAAGTATAGGTTCTGCCATTGATGCGTTAAGATGGCAATAACCCCTTACCTATGTACCCCTTATATGAAAGTGTGAATAGCTAAAGTTAGTAGTCTTGATTACATTGTATATATTGTCTTGTCTCCTATGCTATCATGTGTTGTGTTTTATGTGCTTGGAAGTGTAATGTGGTCTGATAGAGTGGCTGACTTTAGAAGTTATTGATAGTCATTATGTGATCATGTTGGTCAATGTACACACACTCTCACTTACATGCATATTACAAGTAGTATAAGTCATAGTGTCTAAATGAAAGGTAGTTCTCATATTAACTAGTGTCTACTACTATGCATATTAAGGTGATGTTTACGAATGTATGATTTGTATTCCCTTACTAGGATGAATTGATAGGTGTACTAGTATGGGCAAGGGTATGGGACCTTGTCTATGCATTGCACATGTGTATCTTGATAGGATAGTTCCTAGGTTTGGTTCTTATGCATATGAATGATGATTATATGAATATGTTATGAATATGATATAATGAAGTATGAATGCGTATAGTGTCTTAGTAGGTTTATATGAAAGTATTTCTCATATATTTATGCCTATAGACTTATGCATTGAAATATGAACATGTGTGACCTTATGTGTTATGTGAAAGGTTTGCTGACATCTGTGTATACACTCACACACATGGATGATCTAGTTAGTGAGAAGAGGCCTTGCTAGGGGTGCCCAAGAACACTCCAAAACTAGATAGGTGCTTGAATATGCTATAAGCATATGAATGATGAATATCCTAAACCTATGTTTTTTATTAATAAACGTAATAAAGGCTTTTCAATAAAGGGAACTTAGCTTAGCACCGAGTGAACTTGACATTGAGAGGTGTTGACTTTCCTTGGAGGAATATTCACCATTTGTCCCTTATAGAGTGTTGACTTCCCTTAGAGGAATACTCACCAATGGACCTACATGAGGTTTTGACTTTCCTTGAGGAATATTCACTCATGTTTTCTCCTGAGGTGAGGCCCCATTACCAAATGGTATATAGAGGGAATACCTATCTCTTAGTTCCACAAACTATGCTTGCCACATAGGATCTAGCAAAGTGATTTCACTTAGGATGCTAGGATGTATGTTAATGTTCTACCTTGGCTAGGTAGGAACACCTTCCTTTGGTTTAAGGCTCTACAACACCAAATTCCATGTTTAGCACCCATGGTCTTAGTGTCAGTTAAGGCTATAGTTTCCCTAAAGATAAAATAGACAATGGAAGTAATTGAATAGGATCCTAACTAGGAGGACTTAAGGTAAGTTACTTAGGATAGGTGGAAGTAATGAACCCATCTAGACATTGCACAAGTGACTCCTTAGGAAGTCCTAGGAAGGTACCTAATGCATATGTTTATGAATGTGTCCTTTATGTATGATATTGTAGTCTTGGTTTGACTAGGTTTATATTGCACTATACTTATATGATGGCATGTGTTGTCTTGTGTAGATGCTATGTATGGATTTTCTCTTGTGTTCCTAACGTGATACATTGCACCAAGTATCCCTAAAGGATTACTTAGGAGGCTAATGAATTAAGAGTAAGGGTTCACTGTAAAGGTGATGGAGTTCACTGTAAAGTGACTCCAAATTGTACTTAAATTCTATATGTGCTTTTCTATGATGTTTGGCCTTTGATTGTGTTTATATGAAGTATGTCAATGATGTAAATGCTATTGATAAAGGTTTTATGAAGATTTACTAAAAATGGCATGAAGTATGATTTCAAAGAAAATGTCCCTTTTAATGCATGTTTTTGCATGGTTGCCATACTTAGTACATTCTTGTGCTAATCCCATTCTTCTTTACTTTTTACACAAAGTGTAGGTCATGGATGCTTAAAGGATGTCTTGAATGGTGAAGAGCTTGATAGGTGATTTCCCAAGCTCAAGGAAAGGAATCCTTAAGTTCAAGGATGTCCTACTAATGTCCTTAATGTAAAGTCTTTAAATATTGTATAGTTATGTAAGGTGTCGTATGGGCCGTGTCCCTAACGTATTCTAAAGTTATTGAGTCTAAGATGGAAAAGAGACTTAGAGTATAAATATGTATTATGACTTATGTTTTATATATATATATGATGTGATGTTTCTAGCATATGATGTGCTATGAAAAGTTTTAAATTTTCCGCTAAATTTACTATGCTAATGAAATGAATGATATGAGAGGCTTGTCTTAGACCTCCGAGAGGTTGACGACGCCGGTTACAATCCAAGATTGTATGCTAATTTCTAGGGTATGCTTTTGGGTTGTGACAGACAGCACATGGGAAATCACATGTGCAACCAAATGTGCAAGAATCGGCCAAGAGGGAGGGGGACCACCCTAACCAATTCGATTAGGGCGGTTGGGGGGACAACCATACATGCGGGTTAAACCACGTGGGACAAGACCCCCTAACATACCCTAGACCCTAAACAACTAACCTAAATACCATAATAACCTAGTACTAACCAAGAACGGCCATCCATGGGACCCGACAACCTAGGACAAACTAACTAACTAACTAACTGCTTAACTAACTTAGGGACAACCTAGTACCTAACCTAGGATGGTCCAAAGAGTTGGGCATTGTCCTAACCACTTAGGGGTACTTTAGTAATTATCATAGGTCACTTAATTAATTAATTTAATAGGACAAAACCGAAATCACAAAGCAATTTCCAGATTTCAGTTAAGACAAGAAAGAGATGACCTAGTACCTAACCTACGATTGTCCAAAAGAGTTTGTTATTGTCCTAACCACTTAGGGGTACTTTAGTAATTACCATAGGTTACTTAATTAATTAATTATCAACTTAATTAATTAATTTAAAAGGTTAAAATCGAAAATACAAAGGAATTTCCAGATTCGGTTAAGACATGAAAAAAACAACCTAGTACCTAACCTAGGATGGTCCAAAGAGTTTCCCTAATAACTTAGGGGTACTTTAGTAATTACCCTAGAAAACTTAATTAATTAATTATAAACTTAATTAACTACAATAATAGGACAAAACCGAAATCCCAAGGAAAGACACCAAAAATTGGTAAAGCCTAAGAATCTTCAAATCCTAGTCAATCTAGCAGGGGTGTTTTTGTAATTAGCTAATTGGTATACCTTAATTAGGTTATATAGTCCAAGTAGAATTAGTTAACATTCAGTTTATAAAGGCTTAGACACGTTATTCACTCCAAAAAAAAAATGCTACAGGTAAATCAAGAGAAAAACGTGAGAACAAGAGAAGTCGCAAGCTAAACCCTAGGACGCTAGCAAGGACGTTTCAAAGGTTTTTCATGCAAAATTCGTATTGATCTTCGTAGATTTAACTGTACAGCAAGGTATGGGTTTTCTATCATGGAATCCTTTCTCCAAGACGCTTTTCAAACTTTTTTACTTAAAGAATATCGTAACTAGGGTTGTACAGTCGAATCGCATGTTCATCTCCCTAGTTCTCCCAATTTCCGATTCTTGTAGGATAGTAGCACTATTCTCGTTGTATTGATGGTTGTATGTGGTGTTAACTGATCTTGTATGTGTGTTTAAGTGACTTATATGTCAAGTGAAATACACGTGATTAGATCCGCATGCTAGGGTGTTATTTACATGAACGTTGAATGTTATAATACCTATTTGTGTTTAGAGAATATGAGTTGCTTATGAGTTATTCGTGAATTGCTTATATCTGTTAATTAAAGGTTATATGCTGACTTGTTTAACATGTTTGATAGCTATATTGTATCTATGAATTATCGAATTTGCTTATGTCAACATCAGATATGATTTTATGCCAATATAAAGGGCTAGTACCATTAGATTCAAAAGATGCAAAGTGATCTCATTATCAATTCAATGAACTCATAATATAGGGTATGTATATCAAGGGGACAAGTCCCAACATACTCTATTTACACTACTTGTAACGCTATAAATCTTACAAATAAAATGATAACCATAATAAAAAATGATATAAGGTTAGTAAGTAACGTAACAAGTTAAGGTGAGAAAAGAGATAACTAAGAGTTAAGATATAAGATTGACCTAATAAAGAGTGTTAGAAAGAAGTGAGACGAGTCTCAAAGAACACTTAATCATTACTTCAATAATACTCACATAAGAGGGTGCTCGAGTGCGTGAGACAAGTCTCACTCGCACCATGATGATATAGTAAAGTCTTAAGAGAATAATCATCAAGTAAAGATAGGGATGACCAGTCATACATAGAGTAAGTAAACCTCATAACTAGAAGCAAGCTTCCATAATGTAATGAGTAAACTCTAAAAGATAAGAAGATAAAAATCTGAGCTTAGCACCGATAGACTAGCTATGAGCGAGTGCGAGCACACGTAAGTATCATAGATGAGATATCTAGGGTCTCAGAAAGTCTCCTAGTCTTAGAACTATGTTTCCAACATAGGGGCACCTAGCTAGTGGAGGCCACCCACTAAACACGCTAGCAAGTTAGGGTTCACCTTGGCCGGTGATTCCACCTCTTTTCGGTGTGGGGGAGACACCGAATTTCATGTCTAGCTAACATGATCTATGTCTGTTATAGCTCAGTAAAAGTATTCGATTCACTACTGCCGTGAACCTCCCTTTACGATGTGGGGAAGACATCGATCGATTCACCTTAGCCGGTGAATCCCCCTTTTCGGTGTGGGGAACATACAAAGCTTGGTTCACTTTAATCGGTGAACCACACCTTTTCGGTATGGGGGAGACACTGGATTTCATGTAGCTCGCATGATCTACTTCCGTTTATGCTAAGAGAATTTTTTAAGAGAGTAAGAAAAAATAAGTAGCATGTTCAAAGTGAACGATCGAGCAAGGGAGTAGAATCATGAGTTCATAGTGAACTAAGTAAAGTAAGAGCTTAATGAACATTAATCACTAGTGGTTGATAGACATAACAAGTTGGGGGTAGCCAATAATGGAGCGTGAATTATGTCTGAAAAACTATATATTATGAAATAATCAAATAAGGGGCATAGCCAATAAAGATTGGCTTATTAATATAATCATACCCAACAAGAAGAAGAATGAAAAATCTAGCTCATAAGTAGGGTAGCCAATCATTTCCTTAGTCTTGTGAATTGCTTACTCGATTCATTGTAGGTATGGGACTACAATGAATCATTGCACTTGTAAGTGAAACGTAGGATAAAAGGAGATCATTGAACTACACAACAAGAAGATAGAAGAAACTGAAAAATAAACTAAGTATAGAAAGGGTGACTCTCGGCCTTAGAGCAAAAATAATAAATTCGTTTAAGTTGTTCTAAAATTTTATTCATGATTCCAAGGTCTTATGTTCATATAAAAAATGAGTTGTGTGCCTTAATTACAATAGAATGTGTCATATTTACATCATAAAGCAAAGTTAACGTTTTTAAGTGAACCGTAACGTTATTACAGTAACATTGACACTTTGTTTAGGAAAGAGCTTTCCTTGTTCATGCATCGCCACTTATGTGTTATGTGCATACACCAATACTTAGTACAAGTTTGTACTAACCCCATATATTTTTACTATTTTTATACTATTTTTATAGACGAAGGTTCTCAAGAAGATTGAAGTTCGACGAAGCGGTTTGGAATAGCGATCTCCAGACTTTGGTAGGTACTCTTGAGTTCGAGGATGCTACACTCTATTATTCTAGCTTAGTACATTAGATTTAGCTAGTGACTACTGTCCCTAGCGTTTCCTTTCAAGTATTTATTCAAAGCGTTATACTAAGGCCAATTGACAAACTATTGTTATTATTATTACGATCATTTATTTCATTTGTTTAATATATTGATAGATGGTTGTTGAGTTTAAGCTAGTATAATATCACTCTTATACAATACTATATGAAGTCTATGTACACTTCGATAAGTAATTAAAAAGTTTTAAATTTTCCGCAAATTTAACTGTATGATTGTGATAAAAGCTAAGAAGAGGCTTTTCTGCGACATCTGAGAGGTTAACGACGCCGTTTATGATTCAGATTCCAGAATACGGGTTGTGACAGGTTGATTGGGAAGAGTTCAAAGAGGCTTTCCTAGATATGTTTTTTCCCCTAGAGTGGAAGGAGAAGAAGATGGTTGAGTTCATGAACCTTCGTCAAGGGGGAATGAGTGTGCAAGAGTACTCTCTAAATTTCACCTAACTCTCTAAGTATGCCCCAACCATGGTATCCAACCCTGGGGCTAGGATGAACAAATTTGTGATGGAAGTATCAAGCTTAGTGGAAATGAAGTGTCGTACGACAATGCTTCTTAATGAAATGGATATCTCTAGGCTCATGGTGTATGCACAACAAATTGAGGAGTCCAAAATTAGGGATATAAGACAAGAGGGTAAGAGGCCTAGGTTGGATGATTCTAGTCACCAAAAACATAAGAAGAGGTTCTATCACCAAGATCTTCCATGGGAAACAAGGATAGGGCTCAAAACTAAAATTCGCAAGGTGGTGACATACTTTTGAAAGGGCTAGGTATACTACTTGTGGGAAGCAACATTTGGGTAGGTGTCTTGCTGGAATGGATGGTTGTTTTAGTTGTGGTATTGAAGGCCACAAGATGAGGGACTTCCCTAGAATCAAAGCAAGAGGGAATGTGTTCAATCAAGCTCCCCTAGATCCTAATGCTCCAAAGAAGAACCCTCCCTATGGGATGGGAGCTAGGAAGGATAACTAATCCGGAGTTGATGGTCTTGGTAAGTCTTAAATCTTTATGATTGATGTTTTTATTTTATGAGATGAGTTTATATGGTTTTATACTTCATATTATCATGCCTTCTTGATGAATTTCTCAAAGAATGAATTTTTGAAATGTTAAGCATGTTTCACTGTGTTACAGTGATGTTCACTGTAAGATTTATGAATTTTGAAAAAAAAATATTTTGTCTTGAATTTTAGTTTCAATGTGTGTAAAAGTATTGTATATGAGAATGTTTAATGTTGGAGAAGGTAGTTACTCCATAAAAGAAGGTTAATGGTGATTTTTGAATTTGTGAAGTTTTGCCAAAAGTTGCCGGTGTTGTTCACGGTGCTCCTTTTTAGTTGATTCATTCATTATGACTGTAATTATAATGATTGTAATGTGTTATGTTTTTTTAATGGAGTCGTTGATGGTCTTAAAGTTTTAGTGTCATTCGAGGACGAATGTTATTCCACGTGGGGGAGAGTGTAACACCCTAAAATGAACAAAGGTGAACTAGAGCTTCGTCATTGTTTCTTGAGTTAATTTTAAGTTAAAATGAGTTATATTAGTTTCCTTAGGCAGTGTGTGAAGTTGTTTTAAGTTTGGAGGTCAAACTTCCAAGAACGTCCATGACGTTCGGAAGAAATGCCTTAGATAGTGCTTGTGCGTTCTCATATGTTTGAGTGAGTTTTACATGTTTGTTTTGTTTGAAAATGTTATGGATGTTCCTAATACATAAACTAATATGTTTAGGGGTTTAACATTTGGTTATAAACCCACCTAGGACCCATAAGGGGCCCTAGAGAAAGGGCCCAAGACTTTGGTCCAAAACTGCCTAGCAGTGTCCACCAACGAGACCAGTCGACGGCCAGTTGACAAATCGATGACTCGTAAACTTGGTCCGTAGATTGTACCTGCAGGTATTCAGGTTTGTAGGGTTGCATACCCAACCAACGAACCCCCATCGACGGGGCTTTGGCTGACAAATGGTCCGTTGTTAAGGAATCGTTGGTGCTGCCTGTGAAAAGCTATCATTTTCTGTTTTTGCTTGGGATGTTTGGTAAATTCACCCAAGTCTTTTAAGGACCTTGTAAATTCGTTCTAGGGTTATTTAGGTATATTAAAGAGTTCCAAACCCTAAGAACTAATTTTAGACCTCATTTTCTAAAACCCAAAACCCCTCTCCCTTAGAACTCTCTCTCAAACTCCATAGAAGCTAGAAGTCAGGAAGGAGCTATGAGGGCTGTTGGTAGTCAAGTTCTTCATAAAAATCAGTGGTGTTTCTCTTATCTAGGGTATGGTATCCATCCTTGAACTCTCTTCCATTCAAGGAGTCACTTCAAATTGATTTTCAAAAAGAGTTTTCAACCCTAATTTCCTCTATCTTCAACATTATATATGGTCTTGCATGAAAACGTTTTGAATGACTTAAATATGATGTTTCTAATGTTAGTTGGTGAATTTAATGCTAATACTTCAATTAAATCATGTTAAAGCTTTTTATAAAATAATGACTTAAGAGATGGGTTAAATGAGCTTGGTTTTGTAGTCTTTGAGCTTTGCTTTACTTGTGTTTTCATTGATGTTTAGCTACTTCCCTAAAGGCTAATTTATGACGAATTGTTGAGTAGAATGTTATAGGTGATGGAAGCTTGGATTCAAGGGTAAGTTGGTTATGTTGTTTAGTTTTAATTATGAAATGATCTTGAGTGGTATGGTCCACCTTCTTGGTATACTTAGTATGTATTGTAAGTGTGGCTTTGAAGGCCTAATATGTGAAATGAAGTGATAATGAAGATGATTCTTGTATTGTGTATTGTGAAGCTTGAATTGCATGTTATGCTTAGATTATGTCTAAATGAAGTATATGATTATGTGAAGAATGTAAAGTGTGCGATTTGATGAATGAAGGTCTAAAACATGTATAGAAGTTAATATAAATGAAATAATTCTTATAAGCAAGGTGTGCAAACATGTACACACACTTAAATGAATGAATGAAGCTAAGTTAAGTAAAAAGGGGAGTTTTGAGGTGAACACTCCTCGTGAGTTGAGATGAAGTGTTTAGTAGCAACCTCACTACAGCCTAAGAGCTTTCTATGATAGGTCGGAGGATGAATAACCTTCAGGATTTGAGATGTGGTGTTCACTAGTTATCCTTAGCCTATATTATAAAATGTTGAGAATCTGTGGGTAATTATGCTTAGCACCGAAAGGATATGAAGAAGGGGTGGTTACACTTCGTGAGTTGAGATGTTGTACTCCAATGTACCTTTTGAGATGAGTACTCCTAGTTAGTAGAGAATGAGTTACTTAGTACCACTCTTCTTATTCCTTAACTATGCGCCCGCATAGGTGTAGCTATTGGGAAAGCCATGTAAAACCTAAAATAATGAACCTTACTGTAGGCAAGTGAGGATCCCTCATCCGATAGGTGTTAATATTGGAATTCCATGTCTAGCTCTCATGGTCTATGTCGGTTAAGCTAACCCGCACAAAAGTAATGAATGTGCTAAGTCTTCTAAAAGAGTGTGCTACTTAGGGTAGGTAGTGGAATGGGATGCTATTTATCCACTGCACTAGGTAGGCATTCCGAAAGGGAAATCTTGGTGAGTCTTATATGAATTGAATGAACTAAGTCTCCTAAAAGAACGTACTACTTAGGGTAGGTGGTGGTATGGGACGCTATGTATCCATTGCACTAAGTAGACCTTACAAAAGGGGAGTCTTGGTGCCAAGCCTTCTAAAAGAGTGTACTAATTAGGGTAGGTTGTGGAATGGGACGCCATCTACTCATTACACTAAGTAGGCATTCCGAAAGGGAAGTCTTGGTGTGTTGTTGAGTGTTCTTATAATGTCTTATGATTGATTGGTGACTTGTTCTCCCGAGTGGAATAAGCCTATGGTGGGTAGTCTTAAGGATCTTGTTGGTGTGCATTGAAGGAGGTGTACGGGCGTTTCCTTCATGTCTTACCTTGGAGAGTCTTAGGATAACCTCGGTTAGGGAAAATCCTACGGAAATGAGTTCACTTCCTCTTGGCAATACCTTGGAAGTTCACTGTTTTGGAGTCAAACTAGTTCACTGTAAGGTTTCAATAGTTTACTGTAAAATTTTGAAGGTTTACTGTAAAATTCTTCTTTTTGCTAAAATTATGGAAATCCTTCTCTAAGTGTTAAAATGATGTTTCTTATGTTGTCTTGCTTCTAAATTCGTGAATGTTTTACTTATTTGGCATGAAAGTCTATTTATACTAAAATGTCCCTTTTTGTATGTTTTTTGATATGCCATACATAGTACATTGTTTTGTACTAACCCCATACTTTTCTATACCTAATGAGTATAGGTTTGGAAGCAAGAAGAAGTCTTGAAGGCGAAACTTTGGAAATCTACTCTCTAAAGATTTGGTATGTCCTCATATATTCGAGGACATAGTCTATGTTTCTTGGTTTTGTTGTTAAGACTTATTATTTATTTCTTTTAATTTAAAGGGCCGTCTTCCTAAGGTATTATGTCATGTCATTAAGTTTGGCTTGTGAAGATTAGATTTTCTTAGTATTTATGAAAGATTTCCTTTTATTAATTTATTCATGAAAAGTTTGAAATTCTGCACTACTTTTCATATCTTATGTAATGAATGATAGTTAAAGGGCTTGTACAAGACCCCAAAGGGTTAAGAACGCCCGATCATGACCGAAAGGTTCTCTCTAGCTTCTAGGGGGTACTTGAGGGTCGTGATAACCGAGGCGGTGAAAAATTGTCCTAGGCCATTGACTCCAACCGACATTAGGAGTTTCTTGGGTCTAGCGGGATATTATAGGAGGTTTGTGGATTATTTTGCATCCATGGTTTCTCCCTTGACTACCTTGACCCAAAAGAGTGTTAAATTTGAGTGGTCGGAAGCATGTGAAAGAAGCATCCATATTTGGAAAGATACGATTAAATCCGCTCCGGTATTGACACTACCGGAGGGTACCAAGGGCTTTGTGGTATATTGTGATGCATCCCGAGTGGGCTTGGGGTGTGTGCTTATGCAAAATGGGAAAGTAGTAGCCTATTCCTCTACAAAACTTAAGGTGCATGAGAAGAATTATCTAACTCATGATCTTGAGTTAGTGGCCTTGGTATTTGCCTTGAAAATATGGAGGGATTATTTGTATGGTTTCCATGTTGATGTGTATACCAACCACAAGAGTCTTCACTATGTGTTTACTCAAAAGGATTTAACTCTGTGACAATGAAGGTGGTTGGAATTGTTGAAAGATTATGACATGAGTGTTCTCTATCACCCTGGCAAGGCCAATGTGGTTGCGGATGCTCTAAGTTGTATGGAGATGGGTAGTGTGTCGCATGTAGAAGAAGCCAAGAAATACCTATTGAAAGATGTTCATAGGTTGACTCGTTTGTGTGTTAGATTGGAAGATTCTCGAATGGTGGTTTTATGGTCCATCATACCTCCAAATCATCTTTGGTGGTTGATGTGAATTATAAGCAACCACTACACCATTTTAGGCCTACGGCCACCCCACTAAAGTGTAGCCTAAACTAGCAAAAAGTGTGGCCTTTGATAAAAGGCCACACTTTTGGACTTTAGGCAACACTTTTTAGGGGGTGGCCAAAAGAAGCGTAACCTTTGACATTAGGCAACACTTATTAAATGTCGCCACTTTTGGCTACACTTATAAAGCGTAGCCAAAGAAGTATAAGGCCACGCTTTGTTGTGATGCATTAACAACACCTATATTTTATTATACTACACTTAAAAGCGTTGCCTTTGCGGTTTTATTGGTCACACTTATAAAGTGTTGCCTTTTATAGGTCATCTAGTGCAACACTTCAAAAGTGTTGCCTTTTATATCTCATATATAGCAACACTTATAAAGTGTAACTTTATATCTCATCTAGAGCAACACTTATAAAGTGTAATTTTATATCTAATCTAGAGCAACACTTATAAAGTATAACTTTATATCTCATCTAGAACAACACTTATAAAGTGCAACTTTATATCTCATCTAGAGCAACACTATTGAATTGAATATATTAAACATATGATCACAAAATTAAATCGAAGCTATATATTTCAAATAAACTTCAAGAAACATGTCCAAAAACTCCAAAACTTAGAAAGTATTTGCTTAAACATCTCTAATATCAATAAATTTCAAAATACCAAATGCATACAAACGTATATGACAATAGTACAAAAACTCTTCATCCTTCACTACAATAGATCGAGTTTACTTCTGCCACAATTCAAATTCAATTACCGGCATTTTCCTGCACATTGAAAATAAAATTATAAGTTCGTGAAATAAATGTGAAAGTGCATAATTGAAGGGTATTCATTGTAAGCCAACCAATCCAAATCAATATATATACGCAAATCATATAGAACATTTATAATCACGTGAATTATGGGTTATTGCATGTATTGTAAACACAAAGATATCAACAGACACACATCATCCCAAATTCCATTCAGAGCATCTGTAAAATTTCCCTTTCTCTTCCTACAATGGCACCAAAAGCTGAGAAAAAACCTGCTGAGAAAAGGCCAGTAGTTGAAAAAACTCGCATAGCCGAGAAATCTCATGCAGAACAGAATGCACAGGACGAAAAGAAGCTAACAAAGAACATCACTGCAGCTGTTGAAGACAGAAAGAAGAAGACATTGAAGAAGTTCAAACTGTTGTTTGTCTTGTTAATCATGTTTTTAGCTAAGCATGTACATAAAAAATCTGCATATTGAATAAAAATTTGCAGTTTTGTACATAAAAAAAAAAGACCTCAAGAGACTAGCTCTCCCAGTTACTGTTGTATTAGGCAGGAACTGGAAGCTGACATTCACAATTTGATATTGAGCAAAGAGATGGAGGCTGATAGGAAGAACAAAAATAAAGGGGAACAAGCCTTTACAAGTTTACAAGTTTAACAAGTTAGGCATTTTCCCAACAATTTATACAGATTATTTACAAGTTTAACAAGTTAGGTATTTTCCCAACAATTTATACAGATTATTTAACAAGTTAAACATAACATATAAAATTCAAGTATCCTTCATGTTACCAGAGAAAATATTTTTCTCCTGCTTGCTATAATATCAGTTGATCTAGAACATTAGTCAAAGTAAAAAAAATATGATAGACCTGCAGTCAGTATGGGGAAGAACTGCAAATGAGTCATTTTCCCCTTTTTCATAATTAATAAACATATTAATTGCTTTTACATTTATCCTTTCGTCTGAGTTCACTTTAAGCACTTACTTAGGTGATAGTTAGTTCCTTGAAGAAAAGTTCTAGTTCATGAACTAGTAATGCAAGAGTTTTATGGCAGGGATCTTTTCTTATACAACTAAACCAAAAGAGTAGCTAGAGTCACTTTCAACTTTCATGACCATATAAATAAAATCGCTAAAAGACAATACAATCTCTATTTGACCTAAGATAGAAATCAATTTAAATTCTCGGTTTCATATTCTATACAAATTTGACAAAGACACGAAACTTATAAGGAACTTGAAGATCTGGCTACAAAAATCCAAGCCTAGTGACGTCATATTTTTTCAGATAAACATGTAAACAATCATATTATTCATCCAAACTAGAGTGAGCGAGTTCAGAATGACTACATTGTATGCTTACAACTGCTTATCGTTATCATCTTGAGAGTTGTACCTGTCTTCAAAAGAAAGAAGGAAATTATCGAGACCACAATAACAACACAATATTTCTGGTATGTGTGGTGACGCTTGGACAACTTTCATGGGCTTAAGCTTGTTGATATAGTAGCTAAGGGATGGTCCTGAGTACTCCCTAAAGATAATAAACCACAAAGCATAAGCAAGTGTAAAGAAGGTTCCGATACACCTATATTGCACATGACGAATAATTTTATCTAGATAATACTAGTGTGAATCTGAAATATAAATAACAGAGGAAATGGATATGTGAAATAGAAATAGCATATTGTATAGTTCTTAATTCTTGCATCTATCAAATGACTTCTTCTTTAGATTTTAAATTTTAGAATCCAATGGTATCATTCAATGGGCAGTTGATGCAGTCACAAATCTTGTTAATGAAAACAGTAGCATCAAAACTCGTGTTAAGTTAGTTTATCTGTATCTAAAAACATTGCTATTGCTGCATCTACGAAAATTGAAAAAGAGAACAATTAAAAGAAGAATATGGATTCAAGATTCAGATAAAATACCAAGTTATTACGACATTGTTTTCCTCTTCTATCTTAACAGGCATATTAGTGTTACCTTTTACGAGCCTGTTTAACTTTGTTAGCAGATAATAGTTATTGCCTGGATGTAGTTGAAAGTTATCTGACTAACAGTGTATGTTAAGCATCATGGTCAGTACTAACCACAAAAGAATTGGAAGTCCCTTCTGCATAGCTTTTCTTCTCTTCATGAGAAGCACTGCAGCCGCACCATCACTGACCTTGCTAGAATTCCCTCAAAAGATCATATAATTAACATTAAGTTCCAAATTCGAATTAGAATAAATATTTTAACATAGTAGGAAAGTAGTACATGCAGTTGTTGCTCCGTCTCTTTTGAATACAGGCTTCAACTTCGCCAGCCTATCAAATCTGTGGTTGGCAGAATGCATCAACAGAAATCACAACGGACTCCTCATTTTCGGTTTGCAGGTCCACGATCCATCATTTTCAAGCATTAGCCAAAAAATTAGAGGTGTACAACCCTCATCTGGAAAAAAAATCGCATTCACCAGCAAGTCTACCTTTGTTAAAACTCGGATAATCTCATTTTTGAACTTTCCAGACACAGTTGCAGCAGCTGCTCGCTGGTGAGAAATAACATATAGAAGAAAATTATTTTGGATTAGAGCTCTAGCTGTACTTCCTAAAGCAATGGACGTTTTAATCGAATTCAAAACTCCTATAACAGCCTGGTCTTGTTTTAGCCGTGTGACTCCAAATCGTTGTGCAACATTCTCATAAGTGATGCCCTTATGGAGAAAGCAGTCAGGGGCTTGTGCAAAAGCATCTATCTATTAAAGATTACCTCAAGCTTAAAACATGAAACTAAGAAAAGAGGTTTCAAGTACAACGATGCAAAAAATCTAAATTTGAGCATACTTTTGGGTTAGCTTTTGGAACTAGTCCAATATTGTCAACTGTCATTAACTCTAAACCGCCACTAATGCCTGCAACAACTTCAGTTGCAAGATTATTTTTTATTCAGCTGCAAGATTATTTTTTATTTTCAGATTGCATTACGACATTCACAAGAAGTCCATCTCAAAAACACAATAAACTGAATTATACCGCAACTTTAAGCAACATGAGAAATTGTTGAATTCCTTAAAATACTAAAAGAATTAACCTACTATAATCAAGAAACTCGCTAACAATATACCAAGTGAAATCCTCACTGACCACATAAATGAGCAGTAATAATAAGATGATTTTCAGTTCACTGGAGTAGCCAACATGTCTATAGATATGATTACAGAGGTGTATCAAAAAATTCCTAACCATAAACACGATTCAATTTTCTGACTGTTCTTCTCTCATTTCAAACAAACAATAATAATTACTCCTAAACCATGAAAAAGAAGAAACAATCAAACCATTGAAAGACAAAGTCACAAAAAACCTATAACAACTAGCAAAGTTCATTTGAAAGACGCATCAGATCTCCCTCCCTAATTTCTTTCAACATGAGCACTTCGTTTTCTTGCTCTTTTCCTTTGTAAGGTGGAATCATTCCTCCCATTGTAAATTCGTAGGAAGTAAAACAGAAAGTGAAGGCAAAAACTTTAATGATATTCTATTTTTTTTCAATATCACTTTCATCAAGAACCACGCTGTGACCCCATCGTACCACTTTATAATTACCTTTTTGAAGGAGCCAAACGACGCCTTACAAGTCCTTTATTACAACAAGAGACCCCAAACGAAAATACAATAGTAAACAGACAGTCACCTTCAAACTGTTTGTACAACTTCTCATTTTACTTTATTCTAAACTACTTTTTTCCTCTTCTATATATATGCTTAGTAACACATTGTCATACTCGGAACTGCCACTTTAGTGGACCGATGCGATGTGCTTAACCAGGTCCACCACTCATGTACTGTAATCATAGCTAGTAAAAACATTAGCAGGAGACCACAAACACTTTAAGTGTTGTATAACACAGTTCTTGTAAAGGAAAATGCTAAAAGATGTGTCTACAATAACTCTAAATTTAAAGATAAGGATTTACCTGTAGCCCATTTTTTTGTCATAGCAAGAAACAAGCTTCACAAAGCTCTTGCTCAAAGCAATTCAAGCCTTGGCGTAGAAGATACTTGATCCGCAAATTATATTCATTTCAATTACAAATAAGCGAAATGAACACTTTGAATCTCTAAACTGGTTGACGTAGGGTCAGTACAAAAGGAATTTACAGGGCAAATGCACTAGGCAGAAGCGATAGTCATTTGATGTTTTGACTCAATTATAATACATACAAACAAGTAGAACAAGAATTGATAATATTGATTAATAATTTGAACTTCAATTTACA
This sequence comes from Solanum sitiens, assembly GCA_016801875.1. Classification (NCBI taxonomy): domain Eukaryota; kingdom Viridiplantae; phylum Streptophyta; class Magnoliopsida; order Solanales; family Solanaceae; genus Solanum; species Solanum sitiens. Next base: position 1,281,902 of record JABWTJ010000377.1, on the reverse strand, counting down.
AAACTGGAAACAAGTCGAAGTAGGAATTACTTTAAAAAATCATATATAATTTTATAAAAATATATCAAAAAAATCGAAAGATATTTAACTCGATGTTCAAATTCTCCACAGAAATTCACACTGAGAACAATTCCTCTTTTACACACAGATACACCATCACAGGAGGATGTGAACCTACGAAAAAATCAAGAATTTCTCATACTTGTGAGAAAACCGAAACCCTACCTGAAACTTAGTTGATGAAGCGAGATATTCTTTCTCCGAAGAAAACTAGTAATGGATGACCCACTTCTCAACGAAATCTCCGCTCATGCCGATAACCCACACACCACCACTTCTGACGATAACCCACACACCACCTCTTCCTTATATGGCGGGAAGAAACCTTGTTTCCTTTCAATTTCCCTTGAAAAATAAAAAACCCAACACATTTTTCAACCAAACAAACAGACATTGGTTAGCATGAACGAAATTTCTAGTTCATGAATCGTGTAATCACTGAAGAGATGAGAACTTAGGAATGGACTTAGCTGAAGCGATGGAGAAAAATACTTTAGACAATGAAATTTAGGTTTTACTTTTCTAGAAATTGAGGGAAATAGATATTTGGCAACACTTTTTGAGCGTTCTCTTGAGAAAGAGAGAAGCTTTATTAATGTTTTATTAATTAATTTTTTAGCCAATAAATATGGGAGGGAGAGTTAAAAATATTGGAGGGAATATAATATTTTAGTGAAAATTTTAGGCCACACTTATAATGTGTTGTTTTTACTATTATAAAAATAAGACACTTTAAAAGTGTGGTCATAGATGTAAATAATTGTTGTCATTTATTTCATATTATGACAACGCTTATAAAGTGTAATAAATACCATTAAAGAGTGCATTTTACAAGTGTTGCCAATATTATCGTTGCCAAAAGTTAAAAATTTAGGCTACATTTTAAAAGTGTTCCCAAAAATATTTTAGGCAACACTTTTCAAGCGTTGCTCAGATTTAGTGTGGCCGTAGGCCTAAAATGGTGTAGTGAACACCTTGACCAATCATTGATGGAGTTGAAAGAATTAGTTCTTGGTCAGCTTAATGAGTCATTCTCCTTGGGGGGGGGGGGGGGGGGGATGGTGTTTTGAGGTATCAAGGAAGGTTGTGTGGTCCCAATGTTGATGATTTGAGAAACCGGATTTTTGAGGAAGCTCATGGTTTCCGTTATTCGATTCATCCGGGTTCTACAAAGATGTATCATGACCATAGATAAGTATTTTTGTAGGAAAGCTTGAAGAAGAACATAACGGAATTTGTAGTAAATTATCCAAATTGCCAACAAGTGAAAGCAGAACACCAAAAGCTGGGTAGTTTACTTCATCAAATCCAATTTATTACTTGGAAACGGGAAGATATTAATATGGATTTAGTGGTAGGTTTGACTTGGACATAAAAGAAGTATGACACCATATGGGTGGTTGTGGATAGATTGACCAAGATCGCTCATTTTATTCCCGTCAAGTCTACTTACTCGGTGGAGGATTATGCAAGAATCTTCATAGATGAGATTGTGTGTCGCCATGGTATTCCATTATCCATCATATCGGATAGGGGTGCACAATTCACATCTACGTTTTGAAGGTCATTCCATAAAGGGTTAGGTACAAAGGTGAAGCTAAACATCGTTTTTCTTCCCCAAACGGCTGGTCAAGTGGAGCGTACTATTCAAACCCTTAAGGATATTCTTAGAGCTTGTGTGATCAACTTCAAAGGAAATTGGGATAAACATTTGCCTTTGGTTGAGTTCTCTTATAACAATAGTTACCATTCAACTATATATATGGCTCCTTTTGAAGCCTTGTATGGTAGGAGATGTAGATCTCCAATTGGATGGTTTGAAGTGGGGAAGTCTTCACTTTTTGGTCTCGAATTGATGTATAAAACTTTGGAGAAAGTTCATATGATAAGGAACTGATTGAAAACAGCCTATAGCCGGCAAAAGTGTTATGCTGATCATAGGAGAAGAGATTTATAGTTTGAAGAAGGTGATAATGTGTATTTGAAAATATCACCCATGAAAGGGGTGGTGAGATTTCGCAAGAAGGTAAAGTTGAGTCCTTGTTATGTGGGTCCCTATGAAATTTTGCAAAGGGTTGGCAAGGTTGCATACGAGTTGAGACTACCTAGTGAACTAGCTTCGATTCAACCGGTGTTCCATGTCTCTATGCTTAAAAAGTACATCGGTGATCCCGAGTCCATTCTTCCTATTGAAGTTGTAGGTGTGGATGAGAACTTATCCTATGAAGAGGTTTTGGTGGAAATTCTTGATCGTCAGGTGAAGTGGATGAGGAACAAAGAGGTTGCCTCCGTAAAAGTTCTATGGAGAAACCACCTAGTTAAGGGAGAAACTTGGGAGGCCAAGGCCGAAATGAAGTCCTGTTATCCTCATCTATTTGGTAAATTAAGGTTAGTTGTTCCTATTTAATATGAAAATAATGAGTTAATTTGAATTTGACTTGTTTTGCAAAGATATGCATATTTATGGTAAAAGGTTGTCTGCTAAAACGAGTTTTATGGAAAAATGCTCTTTTTCTTGATTTGCACTTATTGCTGTACTTGGTATGTTGTTGCCTTAATGAAATGAATTGAGCATGTTGATATGTTGAGAAAGGAATTTTGGCATAATTGACTCTTAAATGATATATTGAGCTCATATTGTAGTGAGAAGGAAAATTCCTCACGTTGTGATTTTGAGTTCCTATGTGTGAAAGTTGATGTTTTGGATTACTAGTGTAAATGCCATGTTTAAGTAGTAACTCATGTTGGTTATGTATGTTTTTGGTTGGGCTGCTACTATTGAGTCTATCCTTTTCCTTCAAATAAATAGAGTTTAGTGTCATTTGGGGACGAATGTTCCTAAGGGGGTATAATGTAACAATCTGAAAATCCATGACATAACCTTATCCTCACGTAATGAACTAAACCTAAAAATACTATTTCTAAGCCTAAAAAATGTTTATAAACCATTTAGGAAGTTTTAGAGTCAAGACGTCAAGGAACGTCCATGACGTCCAGAAACTGGCTAAAATTTAACTAGTTGATGTCCCTATGTTTGGTGAAGGATTGGGAGGTTCAAATGAAGTCTATATCTTGTAAAAAGACTTTAAATAGGTAAAATTTAGTATAGAGGGTCTAAACGTTCAATAACGACTCCCCAAGGACCACCCGAAGAGTCCTTGAGGAGGACCCAAACCTTAGCGAGCAAGCTGCCAAGGCAGCATGCAGCAACCTAGATTTGATGTCCACTGTGCGACATGCAACTGTCACGTTTAGTGGCAAAAGTTGCCTCGCGATGCGTGCAATCCACCAGGTCCACTACCTCAAACCGGATTTCAAAAATAAAATATGAAATTGGCCCCGGTGCAATTCGAATGAGTTTTCTTCTAAACTTGAAATTGATGATTAATTATGATTAATTGTGATTGCCTAAGACTAATTAAGTGTAGATTGTTGAGTAATTGATGCTAATTGAGGGAATTTCGTGTGGATCATGTCCATTCCCCAAATTCCCCCATATCTTATATCTTGCTTATAAATTGATGGTAATTGAAGAATGTATTGATTGATAGGGTTGTTTTATCGATTCTAATTCATTCATGAACTGCCTAGGGTAACGTATTTTTTTTTATTGGATCAATTTCTTGAAGAATTCATGATGAACCCTACGCCCCATAACCATAGGTTATGAATTGAAGTTAATTGGGTCAGTGATGATGTAATTGACCTAGGTATTGTGTTAATTACTATTGTGTGATGATATTACACCCATTATTGGGTTGAATTTGATGGTTGATGGTAAAACATTGATGATGGATTGAGAAGGAGATTTGTTAAGTCTTGTGTTCTCAATTCCTTACTCAAATTATGATTACTTGTGATTAAGTGATGATGTTGTATTGAAGTATACCTTATGTTAAGATTGATAGGGTTGTTATGATGTTGAATTGGAATGTCTTGACTATGGTTTGTGAGATGTTGGCTAAGATGTAAATGTTATAAGGATGGTTATAATATACCAATGTGCCTTATTATAATGTGATACGCAAATGTGCTAACCTCACAAGTATGAATTGTAATGAAAGGAAAATACTCATGCAATTCTTATTGAGCTATGATGATGATGATTATATAAGGGATAGACCCTATGACCTAAACTTAGCTATTATCATTAATAAAGGCATTAAAGACATTTCGAAAAGGGACTCTAGCTTAGCACCGAGTGAACTAGAGTTACGAGTGTCCCTTCCCACATAGGGAAGGTAGGATCACTAATGTACCCATGTGATTGGAGACTATAATGCATGTAGCATAAAGAGGGTCCCAACTGCATCTCCTAGTTCTTGAACTATGTTTCCCCAATAGGAATACTAGCTAGTGACCCACATAGATTCTATGTTCATTTCTTGCTACTACCTTGGCAAGTAGTCCGCCTTCTTTCGTGTAGGGTTCCATGGCACCGGATTCCAAATTAGCTCATGTGGTCTATATCGGTTAAGGCAAGATGATACCAAAAGGTAAAATGAAGTAATGAATGAACTTTAACTAGGATTACCTAAGGGGATTAACTTAGTGTAGGTAGAGGTATAGGACTCTACCTATACATTGCTCTAGTTATCCTTGAGGGAAGTCTTAGGAGGATGTTCTTATGTATGTATATGATTAAAAATGTACATCATAAGTATATGATGATCTTACAGGTTGATGACACCATATGATGTTGATTTCACTTATGAATATGTATTTGGTCTCTATTGCTAAAGTATAATTATATTGTATGTGGAGTTGTAAATTGCTTATGGTTCTTGTTGGGTTTACTTGATTGAGTAAGATTATGGGGATTTGCTTAGTCATTGAGCTAGTGGACGTAATGAGGCTTCATGAGTAATGGTCTTACTTTGTTTATGATGTTATGAACTCTTATACATGCTTGTTAATGTAATAAATTGATGATAGAGTTGTCTTGATTTTGTGCTCAATTATGTCGGTATGCATATTGACTTGACTAGACTTAGTATGGTTGGTCTTGTGAGTATTGAGTTAAGGAGTATGTGCTTATTAACTTGTGGTTCTTGAATATGCATAAGGATTTTCAAAGTAAATTAGCATGCTTTAATGAAATGTCCCTTTTAGCATGATTATATGTTGTGTGTGCATATGGTCCTATACTTCGTACAATTGATGTGCGAACCCCATTTCTCATTTTGTCCCAAACATTTTGGTTCTGGTCATTGAAGGTCTTGTGACAACTTTTGAAGGACTTGGAATTCTCACTCTCCAAGTTGGGTAGGTCCTCACCTTCCGAGGACAATGCCACTATCAAGCTATTGATGTTGTTCTAGTTATAAGACTTCTAGTTATTTCCTTTCGTTTGAGTACTAAAGATTGTATAGACTATATGTGGCTTTTATTGTATTGATGCATGGGCTATGCCCAATTATTATACTCTTGTTTAGATGGTTATGAGACGAGACATCCGTTTTAATACTATGTTATATCGTATATATATATGTGCAGTAAAAGTAGAATACTATGTGATCTTCTCATACGAAGGGTCTATGTATACTCGATATGAATATATTATGTGTATGTTGCTGGTCTATGTAAACCTCATGATAGATATATAAAAGTTTTAAATTTTCCGCATTTTTAACATATGAATGTAATGATATAAGCTAAGAGGCTAGTCTTAGTCCTCTTCGAGGACGAGGACGACGACGCCGGTTACATCTAGGGGGTGCTCCCCGGATGTGACACTTCTTTTACCTTAAGTCCTTAACCCCCAAGTAACCTTCTAGTAAAACTTGGTTCAATGCATGAATAGTGTCCCATTCCACCATTCACACTCAAGCATCACCTTAAGGCCACCAAGGTAAACATTTATACAACCTTCACTAACTTAAACCCATACTTTAACATAAGCATAACATATCATGAGACACACACTTCACATATGACCCAACATACTTCATCAACCACATATAAGACTCATCTTAAGACCACACACAAGTCAACACTACCAATAACATCCTAAGATGCAATAGTCAACAATAGTATAGTTGGACTTCACTTCATAAAGACATCATAAGACCTTACTCATAATCCCACTTTAAGCCTACAAGTGCAATGTACATGTGAAGCCCCATAACCTCACACATACTAAGTAAACTCATAATGTAACACCCCGTATCCAAAACCGACCGGAAACCAACTTTATAGAAAAATTGCACGTGCACTCGACAGTTACCATCTACGTATCATAGATTGATCTACGGCCCGTAGTGTGGCTCCATAGATTTCCACTGTAGCCCCTCAAAAATACAACTTTAAAAAATTGGCTAGTCTTGACCCACGGGGAGACCTACGGTCCATAAGTTAGACTAAGGTCCGTAGTATGTGTCAGTGGATAAAACCCCCATTACCTAGCCTCTAACATGAACTACGGACGACCATCACGGGCCGTCATTCCATCTACAGTCCGTAGGTCTGACTATAGATGAAAGTTAGAAGTTAGTTAGGGGGAAATTGGTATTGGGTCAACTTCAAATAGTCATAACTTTTAGCACAAAATGAATTAGGTGTAACCTATGATGCGATAGATAATTGAATCTTCTTTCCACGACCACCAAGTTTTCTAAAATCCGACCTCCAAGTAAAAGGTTATTCCCATTTGAGTGAAGGCATGTCGAGCAGACCCAAACAACAGACCGCTAATGTTCCATCCTCCAAGAACAAGTATGATCAGAAGGATAGGGCACCAGGCTCTAAGTCTCAGGGAAGTATTTCAGGCACCAAGACTTACCCCACTTGACTAAAGTGTAGAAAGAACCATCAAGGCGAGTTCCTCGCAAGAAAGGAAATATGCTTTGGGTGCGATCAGTCTGGTCACAGGTTGAGGGATTGTCCTTCTAGATAAAGTCAACGAGGTGGATATGGTAGAGCTAAGTCTACAACTTCCGCAGCACCAACAAGTCACCGGACTTAGCAAGGTAACTCATTTGGTACAGGTGGCGGTCAGCACAAGAACATGTTGTATGCTCTTCAGGCTCGCCAGGATTAGGAAGGTTCTCCTGATGTAGTCACTGGTACGTTATGAGTCTTTGACCTTGATGCTTATGCATTGTTAGATCCAGGGGATACTTTATCCTTTGTAACTCCTTACAATGCAGTTCGATTCAGTGTTACTACAAAAACTCTCTCAGAACCTTTCTCAGTCTATACTCCAGTTGGTGACCCATTTAGCTAGACGAGTGTACAGAAATTTCCCTGTCATAGTCTCTCAGAAAGTTACCTCAACGAATCTTGTAGAGTTAGAAATGGTAGACTTCGATGTAATTCTAGGAATGGTTTGGTTACATTCCTGTTATGCCTCAATCGATTGTAGAACTAGCATTGTTCGTTTTTAGTTTCCAAACGAACCAATCTTAGAATGGAAGGGTAGTAGCTTAGCGCCTATGGGATGATTCATTTCTTACCTTAAGGCTAGAAAGATGATCTCAAGGGTTATTTCTATCATTTAGTCTGGGTTAAGGATTCTATCTCATAAACCCCAACTCTTGAGTCAGTTCCTGTAGTCAATGAATTTTCAGAAGTGTTTCCAGAAGATCTTCCCAGAGTCCCTCCAGAAAGAGAAATCAACTTTGGAATTGAAATCCTTCTAGATACCCACCCTATTTTAATTCCTCCTTACAGAGTGGATCCACATGAGCATAAGAAATTGAAAGAGGAGTTGAAAGACCTTTTAGATAAGGTCTTCATCAGACCTAGTATTTCACCATGGGCTGCACAAATGTTGTTCGTAAAGAAGAAAGATGGTTCTCTTAGAATGTGCATTAACTATAGAGAGTTGAACAAGGTCACAATCAAGAATAAGTATCTCATCCCCAGGATTGATGACTTGTTTGACCAACTTCAGTGTGCTAGCTATTTTGTAACGATAGACCTCACATCAGGTTATCATCAGCTCAAAGTCAGAGATAGTGACATTCTGAAAACAACCTTCAGAACTCGGTATGGTTATTATGAATTTGTAGTTATGTCGTTTGGACTAACTAATGCTCCTGCAACTTTCATAAATTTGATGAACAGAGTGTTCAAATAGAACTTGGACTTGTTCGTTATCGTCTTTATTTATGATATCCTCATTTTTTCTAGGAATGATGAACATGCGAGCCATTTGAGAGTTGTTCTGTAGACTCTCAAAGATTGCCAGTTATTGTCTAAGTTTAGCAAATGTTAGTTTTGGTAGCAATATGTTGCTTTCCTTGGTCTAATTGTATCTAGCGAGCTGATCCAAGTGGATTCGCAGAAGATAGAAGCAGTGCAACAATGGCTCAGACCTACATTTGCTACATCTATATATGAAGTTTCTTAGGTCTATCGGTTTATTGTAGAAGGTTCATGGAAGGATTTTCATCCATAGCCTCACCATTCACTAGCTTGACTTAAAAGATGGTCAAGTTTTAATGGTCAGATGATTGTGAGAAAAACATTATAGAATTGAAAAGTAGATTGACTACAACTTCTGTCTTTACTCTACCAGAGGGTTTATATGGATTTGTAATCTATTTTGATGCATCAAGAGTTGTCCTAGGTTGTGTGTTGATGCAGCGAGATAAGGTTATAACATATTCTTCAAGACAACTTAAGGTGCATGAGAAGGACTATCCAACTCATGACCTCGAGCTTGCAACAGTGGTGTTTGCACTCAAGATCTGGAGACACTACTTTTATGGTGTTCATGTAGATGTGTTAACATACCATAAGAGAATTCAATATATGTTCCCACAGAAAGAGTTGAATCTTCTCCAAAGGAGATGACTTGAGTTCCTTAAGGATTATGATATGAGTGTGCATTACCATCATGGTAAGGCGAATGTAGTGGCAGATTCTCTTAGCATATTATTTATGGGTAGTGTAGCCCATGTTGAAGAAGAAAGAAAGGAACTAGTGAAGGATGTCCACAAGCTTGCTCGCCTGGGAGTTCGCCTTATGAGAATATCATACAGTAATGTAATAGTTCAGAATGGGGCAGAATCTTCTTTTGTAGTGGAGGTTAAGGAAAAGCAAGATAGTGATCCAATCTTTATTGAACTAAAGCGTGAAGTCCATAATAAGAGAGTGGAGGTTTTCTCCCAAGGGGGATATGGTGTACTTCTCTACTAGGGTAGATTGTGTGTTCTTGATGTGGCTGAGTTGAGACGACATATTCTTGCAGAAGCACATAACTCCATATATTCTATTCATCCATGTGACACTAAGATGGACCACGATCTGTGGTAAGTCGAATGGCATGAAGAGAGATATAGCAGATTTTGTGAGTAAGTTCCCCAATTGCCAGCAAGTCAAGGTAAAACATCAGAAACCAGGGGGTATAACTCAAGAGATCGACATTCCTACTTGGAAGTGGGAAGTATTCAATATGGATTTCTCAAAGGGTTACCTCGTACTCATAGACAACATAAATCCATTTGGGTGATAGTTGATAGGACGACTAAGTCTTCTCGCTTTTTGGCGGTCAAGAATACAGATTCGGCGGAGGACTATGCGAAACTTTACATTAATGAAATTGTGAGGTTGCATGGGGTTCCATTGTCTATCATATCACATAGAGGTCCTTAGTTTACCTCTCATTTTACAATGTCATTTCAGAAGGGTCTTGGTACTCAAGTTAACCTTAGCACAACATTTCATCCGCAGACGGATGGACATGCAGAGCATACCATTTAGACCCTAGAGGATATGTTGAGATCTTGTGTTTATTGATTTCAACGGTAGTTGTGATTATCACCTTCCTCTTATTGAGTTCGCCTACAAAAATAGCTATCATTCCCGCATTCAAATGGCCTTTTATGAGGCACTGCATGGGCGTAGATGTAGATCTCCCGTTGGTTGGTTTAAAGTAGGTGAAACAACTTTGATAGGGCTAGATTCAGTCCTTTATGCAATGGATAAAGTGAAACTCATTAGAGATAGACTTAAGACAACCTATATCCGTCAAAAATATAATCTTATGCAGATGTAAGAAGAAGGGAAATAGAGTTCCAAGTAGATGATTGAGTTTTCTTGAAAGTTTCACCTATGAAGGGTTGATGAGATTTCGAAAGGAAAAGACGAACAGTCCTAGATATTTTTTCCCTTAAAAGATCTTGAAAAGGGTTGTAAAAGTGGCATATTAGTTAGAACAGCCAGCAGAACTAGCAGCAGTGCATCCAATATTCCACATCTCGCTCTTGAAGAAGTGTGTGGGTGATCCATCCTCTATAGTGCCATTAGAGAGTATGACAGTGAAAGAGAGTCTTTCTTATGAGGATGTAGTAGTTGAGATTCTTGATATTCAGGTTAGAAGGTTGAGAAACAAAGAAGTCGCTTCAGTCAAGTTTTGAGGATTTATTCCGTACAAGGAGCTACTTATAAGCAGAAGAAGCTGTGAAAACCAAGTATCCTCACCTCTTTCCTTTTGATTCTACTCAAGCTTGAGGTAATAGTTCCTCTTTAGTTTTTCAGTCATTCATGAGTGAGCTCAGCCTTAGAATCATGTCCCCTCAGTTTGTACCTGCATTTTCAGCATATTTGCATGTTCTTGGTACTTAAGTCAGTCAACAACTCAGTTCTCAGTGTTTAGTTGTATGGATTGCAACTCTCTCCCTCTATTTCATCTAGTTTAGTCCTCATTCGAGGACGAATATTCCCAAGGGTGAGATAATGTAACACCCCCTATCCAAAACCAACCAGAAATGCACTTCTCAAAAAAATTGCAGGCGCAATAGACGGTCACCATATACGGACCATAGTCTTATCTACAGCCCGTACTGTGGGTCCGTAGATTGCCACTGTTGCCCCTCCCAAACGGAGCTCAGTAAAATCGGCTAAGTTGCGATCCACGGACAGACCTATGGTCTTAAGTCAAACTATGGTCCATAGTCTGTGTACGCGAATCAAGAACCCATCACCCATCCTTTTACATGAACTACGGACAACCATCATCGACCATCGTTTGATCTACAGTACGTAGGTCTTACCGTAGTTGAAAATTAGCAGTTATTTAGAGGGAACTTATATTTGGTCAACTTCAAATGGTCATAACATTTAGCACAAAATGAATTCGGTGAGATATAACCTATGATATGATAAATAATTGAATCCACTTTCCAGGGCCATCGAGTTTTCTTAAATCAGACCTCCGAGTAAAAAGTTATGCCCATTTTAGTGAAGGCCTATCGAGCATACCCAAACGATGGCCCGTCAATCCAGGTCGTCGATTGCTCCGACAACAATTATTTTAGGGGTCTATTAATCTTTTCCTAGTTTATTGAACCCCTACTATTCGTCGTTTAAACCCAAAATCATGCGATTTTAGTCAATTTAAGCCTAGAATCATAACTAAAACTGACCTAAGTCAAAATCATTAATCAAAACTTAGAAAATTAGAAGAAAGAGAAGAGAAAAAGATCAAGAACCCTAGTTCAAGAACACATCAAGGTTCTATTAGTTCCAGCCCCGATATCTAAAAATTTCTTCGTGCATTTCATCTCGAGGTATTTGGGATTTCACTAGCGGGTTCCTATCACCCATTAGATGCGTAGTTTTTAATCAGATTCTTGTTTCCCTTATCATGATTAGACCTAGTGTTTCTCTAAATTCAACAGAACATCATGAATTAGTTAGTTATATGTTACAAATTAGATTACCATGTTATTACTCGGACTATCACATGAATTTCAAAACCCTAGCTATTCTTTAGTTCTTGAATTACACATGCTAGGTCAGATATTTCAGTTACTTCAGATATATATGCCTCAGTCATTAATACTTCATTATCAGATTAATTGTTGCATTCTCAGTTTGCATGTTCACTTTTTAGATATCTTGTATTTAGAGAGATTCAGTCATAATGTGTTAATCATTTAATTTATTAGGAGTAGCATAATACCGAGTTGGACTAGGGTTCAACGTACCCAAATAGTCCCAGAACTCCTAGCCAAGTAGGTTGTAAGTCCCCTTTGTAGGCGTCAATTTAGTGATCATGCCAGCATGCCTCTATACCTCTGGAAGGGAATATTGGGTCCTCTCGATGGGGGCATATACATCGGACTCCACATTTAGCTCATGTGGTTTTATTATCGGTTATTAATAGCTCCCATAGTTCAGTTAGACCCTATTGCATTGACCATATTTACATTTTAGTTAGTATTCTGTCTCAGCATGTTAGAAATTTGGTCATTGCATCAAGTTAGCTTAGAGTTCAGTAGATCCTGTTCAGAATATTATACTTTCTTTTGAGCTTGTTCAGTTGGGTATTATTTTTGAGCTTTACTCTATCCTAAATGCTCAGTACATTTCTAGTAGTGACGCGTACGTGCGCTACATCTTCTCGTGATGTAGGTTCAGGCTCTCAGCATCCAAATCATGCTTAGATTGATTCTCGATCTCCAATTCAGCAGAATCAGTGGTGAGTCTTCATTATCTGAGGAGAATAGTCATGAGTTCATTTTAGTATTTTAGTCCTTTAGTTTCAGTTTTTGCTAGACTTAGCTTAGGCCTGTCCCATCATTTCTAGTCAGTTCGAGGCTATTTTCAGATGTTGTTAGTTCCAGCTTAGTATTGAGTTAATATCTTCATTGTAGTAAGCTCATCATTTATACTATATGGGTATTCCCCATCTTTTAATTTTAATTATGATTTATCTTCCACATCACTTTATTTTCTTTAGTTTGCTCATGATCATGCAAGCATGGTTAGCTTGGATTGCTTGTGCTCCTAGTTCCCGTTTCCGCGTCTCGATGGGTAGCTTAGGGCGTGACACACAAATAGACCATAAGAATATCACTTACTTCATACATCAACATTGCAAGTATAGACAACTTCATGCATACCAAGTAAGACCTTCATCATATAATTAATAAGACCAACATTATGTATTTAAGGTGAGACCTCATCATATAGACACCATAAGACATACTATGCATATTTTCATAACAATTGGTCCATATCATAATGTCATGCACGAGAGACAAATACATATACATATATATATACATATACATATAGAACACCTTCCTAGAACTCCCTTCAAGAGCTACTTGTGCAATGCATAGGTATGTTAATTACTCTCACCTGCACTAGGTAACTTCCCTAGGTTATCCTATTTAGGGTTCATTACTTTACTTCCATTGTCCATTTTACTTTAGGTAAACCCTAGCCTTAACCGAAAATAAGACCATGTGAGCTAAACAAGGAATTTGGTGTTTTGGAACCCCACATTTAAAGGAGGTGCTCTACATGCCAAGGTAGAAATTAACATCATGCTAGCATAATAGGTGAATTCACTTGCTAGATCCTATGGGGGCAAAATAGATATGGAACTAGGAGATGTATATTGATACCCTCTTTATTCCCTTAGGCATTGTATCTTCCACCTTATGAGAAACCATATGGTGAATTTCCCTCCAAGGGGAGTCAACACCTCTCATTTATCAAGTTCACTCAGTGCTAAGCTAAGATCCCTTTATTGAAAAGCCTTTAACAACTTTACTTCATAAAAGTAGTCTTTATGAGATTAACTCTGCATATGCATAGCTCATAGGTTATAGATGAGAAAGGCCTTTCATCAACCTAAATCATGTGTGAAAACCTTTCACATGGACATAGCATATTAAATCATAATATAGTTTAGAGTACAATTAAGAACATCTTTCAAAGGACCCTACTTTAATAGATTATCATACATGCTTCGTAGATATGATTTCATGTGTGTGTATATGTTCATATATGAGGAAACCTTTTACATACCACATTTAGACACTACACATATGCATACTTCATCATATCATATACTTGACATCATAGCATATACTTTCATGTTCATAGCTTAATCTTGCATTCATATTCATGTACATAGAGAAATCACCCTAGGAACTATCGTATCAAGATACACATGTGCAATGTATAGGAAAAGTCCCATACCATTGCCTACACTAGTAAAACTATCAAAATATCCTAGTTAAGATACTTTACATACTTTCATTAACATATACTCTAACACCTCTGAAATGACTTAGGTGAAACAAGAGCCTAACATGGTTTTCATGAGGGTATAAGGTCCTAAAATTGTTTATAATGTGGTAATGAGTAAGTTTTTAAGAGTTTAGGTGAATCGTAAGTTAAACGTCAAGGGACGACTAAGACATTCGACGACTAAGTGACCAATGTGCCTCATATGCGTTTTATGTGTTTATGTGTGTTTCATGAGCTTATGATGTCCTTATATGAGTTATAATAGTGTGGATAGGCAGTGTGTTTAATTTCATGAAGTTTGGAGGTTAAACGTTTAAGAACGTCCATGACGTTCAAAAGGTTTGCCTCAAAATATCCTTGTGTGTCTTGGCATGTTTCGTCGTGTTTTATGTGTTCGTTTTTGATGAAATTTATGTGTGAGGTCTCAAACTTGTATACGATAATAATTGACATTTAAACTAACAGGAAAAATTCTCCAAGGACCAACCAAGGGTCCTTAAGGAAGGACCCATGTTGGTGGCAAGACTGCCAAAAGTTGTCCCACCTACGGATGGCAAACGACGGCCAGTGGCTTGTTCGACGCCCCATAGGTGGAGAGAGTCGATGGGTACTAAGCATAGGGTGATTAACCTATAATTTTTAAGGCTCATTCCCAAACGATGGCCAGCCAAGACGGTCAATTTGTGGACAAATGGTCCATCTGTGGCCAAGTCGTTGATGGGTCTGTTCCTGCGCAACTTCATTGTTAAGTGAAGGGGTGAATTGGTAAATTCACCCACATCCAAATATGAATTTGGGCGGTTACTTAGGGGTATTTTGAATATTTTAAACATATATTTATGTCCTAAACACCTAGATGAATTTATTCTTCAAAATCAAAAACCAAATTCTCTTAGAAATTCTCTAGAACTCCATTTGAGCCAAAACTCAAGGAAGAGCTTGAATTGGAGTTTTTATTGGTGATTATTCATCAAATTGGTGGATTAAAATCAGTGAGGTATGATTTCTTCATCCTTGAAACTCTCTTCATCAAGGAGCCAAACTTCAAAGTGATTTTATAAGATTTTTACAAAAGATGGATTTCTATCTTATGATCTAGCCATGGGTTATTGCATAAAACGTTTTAGATCATTCATTTATGATTGAATTGATGTTAAATAAATGATTCTAACCTAAAATCTTCAAGAACCCATAAAAAACATAATCTCTTCAAATTGGCCATATTTTGGATGTTATGATCTTTTTTCTCAATGCTTATGAATTCTTGTGTAATTTTCTATGGGATATTGAATGATGTAATAATTGTATTGAATTGACGTATTGGATGTATTAGATTGATAAATATATATTGAATTGACTTAGATTCATTGAGTATTGTGATTTATGTGTTGAATTGATTATCATGGCCATAGGTAAGGGCCTATGGTATCGTTTTGGATGGATTTATCTATGGATTGAAGTGGTGAGAATGGATTGGTGGTACGCTGCACTAATTATCTTTATTTTATGTAATGTAGTTCTTGAATTATGTTGTGATTGATATGGTCCATTTATGGTAGCGGTGTTATGCGCCTTAATTGTGAATTATGTGGCCTCGTCAGACTTACCTTATGTATTACGATGATCATGGCCTTATCGGTACTACTTTAAGTATTATCATGGTTTGTGTAGTTGATTATGTGAAATATGATCATATATAGTGAGAACATGAGATGTCTTGAATTAGGATTCTAAAGCCTCTTAGTCTTGTATGAATGAACGATCGTGTCCTTTAATATAGTGAGAATGTCAACTTATGTGAAATGTTTGAGAAAGAAGGTTAAGATAAGCTTGAAGTTGAAAGCCGTAATGGTATCCTTCTTGTGTGAGTGATGGACTTAGGAATGGTTGGATGAAACGGCGTGAAATCATTCTTAGGAAAGTCATTAAGCTATCATCTTATCCATTGTAAGGCAGCCCTAGGGGACCTCTTTGGTAGGGTGAATGTGATTGTGTTATGAAATAGATTTGGAGCCCCTTCGTATGATCCTTTATGTGAATTACTCTATAAGATTAAAGGGTAGCACCGAGTTAGTATGTTATGGAAAGTAGTTATATTTGTATTATGAGAATAGAGGACATATAAACCCTATCATATTCCCGAACTATGTACCTACATGGGATGTGTCCAAATTCTACCATTGGCAAGTATAACACCCTCCATCGGAGTAGGTTACAACTCCTGATTCCATGCTTAGCTACCATGGTCTACGTCAGTTATTGCCTATTCTCATCATATGGTATACCTACTAGTGTTTGAGAAGTTATGATGTTTAGGTGGTGGTATGGGAAGCTACCTAGAAAATGCACCCTTAGGCTTTGAAAATGTTAGTTAGTGAGTCCCTAAGTCTTCTCCTTATGTGTTTAATGTGTCTTAAATGAACTAATGAAGTTAATGACTTTTGTTAGGAAGCAGTCGAATGAAATAGTTCCTAATCTAGAGTAACTTTAAGTATTTCTTAGTTAAAGTGTGAGGGGGGCATAAAGGATGATCTCTTCATGTCTTATCTAGGAAAGTCTTAAAAATGACTCTAGTTAGGGAAGTTTGTTGATACCTTACGCATGATCTAAACTTAGGAAGTCTTAAGGATAATTTAGGTAATCTTTAAGAGGGTGTATGGGCCTTCTCTATAGAATTACTTAAGTAAGTCTTTTGATAACCTTTGTAAGGAAAATATCATATTATACATGTTATGTGTTTTGGTGTATTGTAAGAGTGTTCATCTCCTTATAAGTAGTCTTGAGGAACATTTAGGTACGCTTAGAGAGGGTGTATGGGATGTATCTCTTTGCCTTACTTAAGTGAGTCTTAGAATAGCTTTTTGTGAGAAGGATGCATGTTAAATTGATTTACTGTAAGGTTTAGGTAGTTCACTGTAATGTCAGTTTAAGTCACTGTAACAGTGACATAGTTCACTGTAATGCCTTTTAAATGTGAGTAAATGCTTATGTGATTTCTTATGTATTTATAAGGTGTTAAATGTTGTTCTTAAACTTATACTACGATATTTTAATTAAAAAGAGTATATTTTCATTAAAAGTCCGTTATCATGATTTTTATGAATTAAGCCATACTTAGTACATGTGTTTGTACTAATTCCATATTTATCTATCTGTAAAGTGATTCATAGGTGAAGTTGCTTTTGGGAGCGAAGACTTGAATTATAGGATCTTTCAAGCAAGTTGAATATGTCCTCATTTGACGCGAGGGCATAGATGTCTTTAGAGTTTCTTTATATTGAAGTATTGTTATAGACTTAATAGTATTGTATTTCGATTGTATGGGCCATGTTCCAAATTTATTTTGAGTCTAAGATTTGATGACATAAGCCTTAGTATTTCGTTTGATTTTATATGAAAGATATTTTGAAAGACTATTAGAATATTTTTGAAAAGTTATAATTCCGCACTACTTTTCATATATGTATATGCGATGAATGATGCGAAAGGTCTTATATGAGACCTCCGAGAGGTCAAGTACACCGGTTGCACTCCGAGGGTGCCATATATTCTAGGGTATGCTCTCGGGATGTGACAAGATTGATACCAGAGCATAGACTATGGAAGTAGTCTAGGAATCAAAATTTCTCATCAAGTCACGTCTAGTAGAGTCTTTTTCATTGGTGGGAGTCATGACAAACCCATGAACGAGAGTCTATAGTACGATAGAGTTTCCCTTCTTTTCTACTACTATGTCATGCCGTAGAGATTTAAAAGTTATGAGTGTTCTTTTCTTATGGTTTTCCTTGTGTTATTGGAGATGACTTCTAGAAGGATGGCCGCAAGAATGTGGGAATAGGAAGGAGTGAATGAGGATGTTCCTTAAGGGAATGAGTTTCCGGTGGTTCCCCGGACATGACTAATGGGGAGATTAAAAAGGCTCTACTTGCACTAGTTCGAGTCAGAACAACTCATTCGAATAGGGGTGTTGAGCCTAGAGTGGATGATTTAGAGGGTACCATGACCTCTATATTGGGACACTTTGTGAGTATGAATCCTCCTATCTTTCTTGGTTCTAAGGTGGTAGATAATCCTCAAGAGTTCCTAGATGGTGTGTACAAGGTGTTGACTGTCATGGGGGTGACTTATAGAGGGAAGGCGGAGTTAGCTTCGTATCAATTAAGGTAGCATGCTCAAGTATTATACACTTAATGGAATGATAGTATGCCGGTTGAGTTGGATCCATAGAGTGGGAGGAGTTCAAGAGGGCTTTCTTAGGAAAGTATTTTCCCCATTTGAGGAGGGAGGTGAAGGTTGAGGAGTTCATTGACCTTAGTCAAGGGAAGGTGGATGTTGAATAACCCAAACTTAGGAGGAGCATGATAATTTTGAAGAGGAGCATGAGGACTTTTAAGAAGGGTAAAGCCAATAAGCAAGGTCAACCTAAGCTTTAGAAGAGATCCCCAAATCAATATGGAACTAGTGCTTCTAAGGAGAAGCTTGGGATAGGTAGGGGTTCTCAAATTATTAAGGCCACTTGTTCTACTTGTAATAAGAGGTACTATGGGGTGTTTGTAGTTGGTACGGGGCATTGCTTTGGTTGTGGTAAGGAAGGACATAAGAGGAGAGATTGTCCTATTATTGCGACTAAGAGGAAGGAAGGCCAATCATGTTCCTCCTAATACTTTGGATGATGATGATGGTAAGTTCTAGTATTCTCTTTTGTATTTTGAGTTCCTTCTAGGTGGGGGAGTATGGTTAATATAAGAGCTAGATGATCATAGTAGTATGTTGCATGTTGCATTGTGTTTAGGAGTCTTGTGGAATTGAATTTCATTGATTTCTTGCATTGTGCATCTTCTGAAGTTATGATCATGTTTTAAAATGTGTTTGTATGGTTTTATCTTGCATATTAGCATGTGTATGTCATCAATTGCATAAAATGTTGCATTTTTGAAAATTTGAAGTATGCTCACTGCCACAAAAAATCTGCTCACTGTAACATTTTTCAAAAATTGAGTAAATCATTCTTTGGTTGAAAATTGTTGTAATGTGTATATAACTAATGTATATGATCATGATAATGAATGTAAAAGGAGTTCACGCTATTTGAAATGAAGAATGTGAGTCTAATGGTATAATGAGTTGTAGAATAAATTTCTAGCTTCTTGTTGTGTTGTGATTCTCTTTATGATGCCAAATTGATATTTTCTCATTGATTGTGTATGGTATAATTTGTTATGTTGTATGGTTATGAGTTGTTATCTGAATCCTTACTCTTGGAAGTGTTCGGAGAGTGGTTAGTGTCATTCAAGGACGAATGTTGTCCAAGTGGGGGAGAATGTAACACCTCTAAAATGACTTAGCTGAACCAGAGCCTAACATGGTTGTCATGAGGGTCTAAGGTCCTAAAATAGGTTATAATATGGTAATGAGGAAGTTTCAAAGAGTTAAGGTGAATCGGAAGTCAAACGTCAAGGGACGACTAAGACGTTCGACGACTAAGTCACCAATGTGCCTCATATGTGTTTTTATGTGTTTATGTGTGTTTCATGAGCTTATGATGTCCTTATATGATTTATAATAGTGTGTATAGGCAGTTGTTAAATTTCATGAAGTTTGGAGGTCAAACGTCCAAGAACGTTCGAAAGGTTTTCCTTGAAAAGATGATACGCTCAAACTTACTTCTCAAATAAGAAGTAAAGCGGTCGTATCAAGTAGAGAACCCAACTAATGAGGTTAGGGTCGATCCCACGAGGAAAATGGTTCAGACTTAACTTTATTCGATTATTACTACTATTTAGTCAACTTCTTTCCGAGAAAATAAATAACAGAAAGGTTTGTTTTTTTAAATTAATAAAAATGATTAACTAAGTTGAAATAAACAATTAACAGATTCAAAATTTTGAAGTTTAATCAGATGATAAAAGTAACTAGGGCATAAGTGTTCCGCATAGGTTCCTAACTTGGTAATTCTAACTATAACAATTCTTTCCTAGTATCTTGCATGTAAAGCGATAAGTTATGTATCTCTAAATCCTTGGTCCGTCATCTAGAAAATGTAACTCCGCACCTTGGTCCGGCTATGTGTGTTGCTATACTAACCCTGATCTTTACCTCATATTAAGCATCATAATTGATATTTGACTCAGCTATTACCTCGTACCAACCAATACTAGCCTATTAGATAGTATACACTAAATCTATGTTGATAATTCTTTTCCTATTATCTACCTCCTTGGTCCGGCAAGTAGCGTTAAGGCGAGTTATAACGTTGGCCATCCGTTAAAAAGACTTCTACACGAAAGAATTATCAATACATGCAAGACACTATTCTAGAATTGTTATTTTAGTTAGATATTACCTTGTTATTAGTTATGGAGTTTAGTTACCCATGGTCATAATCACACAATTCATATTTTTAATGTAAGAATTCATGCACTTACTTTAATGAGAATGAATAAAATCCAAAAATTCACTTGATTAATCAACAAAAATACCAACAATCGATTTCGGAAAAGTGTATCAATTACCAAAATCAATAGTTCAATACTAAAACAAGAAAACTAAAAAAAATATTCCAGAGTCTAACCCCAAAAATGAGGTTTTTCGAACTATTTATAAAAAAAAAAAACTAATACAAGAAGGATTCTAATTAATGAAAATCTGTCCAAACGCGTTTGAGTCGACGGACCGTCGTGGGTACGATGGACCGTCATGGTTTCCGTCATCCCATACTTCACAAATTCTTCTGTTGCTTTCTTCAATACCCTCGACGGACAGGTCTGACGGACCGTTGCAAGCACGACGGTCCGTCGAGGGGCTTCGTTCCACAAAACTTAAACTTTTTGGAATTTGGGTACTGGGACTACTCTCTGATAATTTTGACGAACAAGCAGGACGGACCGTCGTGGCTATGACGAACAAGCAGGACGGACCGTCGTGGCTATGACGGTTCATCATGAACTTCCGTAGTCCCACAGTTGGTCAGACTTCCCCATCTTCCTTCAGCAGCTACTCTTCTTACTACGATGCCACCTATGGACCATCACAGTTGCGACGGACCGTCGTGAACTCCGTAGGTGGTCTCTTCTTCAATTCTTGCTCAAAAACTCCCGCGTTCACCTTTGGACAGATTTCCTACAAATAAAGAGAAACCTACATAAAAAATCAATACAAAACGGCTTTAGACACACACTAAACTTAAGGAAAAAGCATTAAAAGTACCGTCAAACCACGGTACATCAACACCCTCAACTTAAATTTGTTGTTTGTCCTCAAGCGACGCACTATGACTCATTACAAAATCTTTGTACAAGAGTATCCATATTTTAGCTTTCGCAATCATTTGGCTATCAATCCCGATCATTCTCATTATGTTCATGCATGTTATCACTATTAGGTTGAATTATGTGGATCGGACCATGACACAGACTCATAACGCACTGACACCTATCCTCTTCAATTTTTCACCAAGGTGCTAATTTTTCCGGTATTGTAACTAGTGTCCTCACTTAAAAATAACATCCTCATTTTTCACACAATGATTTCAGTTTGAGTATAAGTATTACTTTTCAACACTCGCTCTCAGAACAACTTCTCAACTCATTTATACATATTGCCATAAGCTTGCCCTTATTTTCACTGCTTTAAGTTTGCCATAACAACTCATAGGATCACGATAGGACTTTCTTAGCTTGTAACATAGGCTCAGGTTTAGGTAGGGTATATTTAGGTATACTTTAGTGACTTGTTGCCCTCCTTGACATATCGGCTAAGCGTACCACCTTTTTATCATTTTATTTCGCCCTATTTCTCAATTTTCTTTCACCTTGCTGTTTTCCCTTTCTTATCCTTATGTGTAAGTGACTTTTCTCTTTTCTTGTGTTTATTTTGTTTTATATATATATTTTTTTATATTTTTTTTAGTCACTTCTGTTTTGTTCTTTCATCCTCTTTATTCTTTCAACCCCACTTTCCGGAGTATTCCTTATAACAACCACCCTCAACTCATGACTTTGCCATGAGTCAAGGTTCACAATACCCATGGTTGGGTCAGGGCCACGACAAGGTTGCTTTCTGCATTAGCCACCCTCAACTTATACTTTTGGCATAAACTGAGATGAACATGTCCAAGGAGGGACCAGGGCCAACACATTGTTCCAGAGAAGATCAGTTGGGGTGAAAAAGAAAGATATGTTTTTTAGGCTCAAATCATTTGGATCAATAAGGGATTAACTTCATTTAGTTTTCTGTTATTTTTAGGCTCAAGATTGACTATTTCGAACAAAGGCCTATGATCCTTTCCTAGTTGTTTATTTTGGCTTACTTTTAGTAAGACTAACCAGGCAAGTTCTAGCTCACTATCAATTGTGGATCATTCGAATTTCCCTCACACTCACTTGACATCTCATTACATTCCCAGGTTATTAGACACCTAGTTCGAGTCTTAGATTCAGGGTCATGCAGTAGTGTATCTCTATGTAATGTTTAGAGCCACACATTTATCAATTACTATGCCTAGTCATGCATCATTTTCATTATATCGGGATATCATATTTGTTTTAGCCATCATGCTTCAGAGTTATACTATGTACACAAGATATAACATGCCGGTTCAACAATAAAAGTAATCAGTCTTTTGGGGAAAAAGAACACAGGCAAGAAAACCCCAAAAGAGGATCGTCAATTGGGCTACTCGGACTTCACTCTAGCACTCACTTTCCATTTAACCCACCCCCAACAAAAAAATATGCAATTGTCCCCAATGCATAAAAAAAAACTAAAATACGTGAGTGGTAGGTGAAGCAAACCAGAGGCATAAAGCGCCAGCGATCAACAAACTGGTGGGTCCGGTTCCCCGGAACCCACTCCCTCCGTAGTCTGTTCACCCTCAGTAGTGTCCTCAGTAGCAACAACACTATCAGTAGTGCCTCTCACTGTCTCAGTAACTCTGGAGATAGACGCCCCGGCAGCTAACTCTACAGACCTCAACGTACGGGCCTCCTCATCAGCAATCGAGGCTCTCCTTGCAGCCTCCATCTCACGGTGCTCTTTCTTCCTCGCCCTAGCCTCATCCTCCTCTTGACCCCTATGCCTCTTGGCATGCTCTCGTGGGGGAGGTGGTGGAACCTCATAAGTGGCGAATAACGCAGCCAACACTGTGTCCTCAGCAGGCTCTGCAGAAGGGGACTCAGACTCAGGCACCCTAGCCTCTAGGATCGTATCAAGGTCCGCTCGCAAACTCTTAACCGCAGCCAGAAGAGTGGACACATCCATCGTAGGGGCTTGCTGGGCTAGTACCCGCAACTCAAAGGCGTCCAAGCACTGATGAACCTCCAGGATCTTCCGCTCCGTGTGCTGGGCCATCTTGCGCTCCATGCGCTCCTCCGCATCAGCAATAGACCTCTGCATCCAAGGCTGGATGTGATGCAGAAGTGTGGCCATCTGAGCCTCAAGTTTATGGACCCTAGCAAGTGGGACCAGAGTGGCGGAAGGAGCCGAACGAGAGGAGCTCCGGGCAGTGCTACTACCCGGGATAGACTCAACCGGGGTAGTGTTAGTGGGTGCAGAAGTATCCTGAGTAGCTGCTCGGGCATGCTCTACAGTATCCGCCAGGTTCTCACCAAGGGTAGGCACCTCCGGGCGGGGCCCTCTGCGTGGTGCCAACTCATTGTCCTCAACCCGAATGAGGCCAATATCAACATTGCCCTGCGGGGTCTTGAGCTTATCAATGTGCCATATGGGCACACCTGCGGACCTGCATAAAGAAAACACCATGCACGGAAAAGGGTAAGTATTGGTGACGTTGAAGGCCCTCTCGTGCATGACCGCCTGAAGAAGCCAAGCGAAGTCAACCTCAAACCCTGCATCATCGCTGCCATCAGAACTGCGCGATCCCATGTAACTATATTATCTGCAGCAGTGGGGGAGAGGCAGTGGCGGACTATCAACCAAAGAAACTTAGCTGTGAAGGTCAAGTTAGCCTTCCTGATGGCTCCCTTCGGCTCCATTACCCAGTCAGCAGCCTCTCCATCAATAGATAAGTGCTGGGCCATCCACCTCTTGGTGGTCTCTCTCAGCGATGGCTCACGCAAGAACCGGCCATCTTTAACAAGTTGCCACTAGTAGTCGAACTCGGCAGTGAGAGGGGTCCTGGTGGTGTCAGCATCCTCGCCGTATAGATACCGGCGGATTGTTGGCAAGGAGATGTCCACCTGTATGCCGCAGACTCTGATGTGATCAAGTGGGGCCTGTTTGGCGGGGGCAGCCAGCCTATAAATATGTGATTGGAGAGTAGCCACATACGAGGCGTAGAACTCTCGGACCAACTCTTCACTGTATCGGCCCAAAGAACGAGTCGTCCACTCTAGCCGGTGTCTGGTGAAGAGAGTATGGATATCCGACATGGTGGGGAGACTCCTTGTAAGGACCCGCCTCTCCAGTGTAAGGGTCCGAGTGATGACGCCCTTATCATTTAGTAGCTTGGCATCGGAATACACTTTGTATTGCCCCTCGACACACCACCGGTTGGGCTGGTCGGCAACTGGGGCGGGAACTCTAGTCGGTGAAGATGGAGTGGAATCAGAACTATCGGACTCATCAGACGAGACAGACTGTGAAGCTGTGGCGGGCGCAGAGGCTTCAGCAGACCCGGAGACTTCCTCCGACTTGGATACTCCTAAGGAACCAGACGCTCCCTTATCCTGTGCAGCTGACCCAGAAGGTGTGCCGGTCAGTGTGCGCTCCTCATCAGACTGGGAGGCAGTGACTACGCCGGATGCCACCTTCTTGGGCGTGGATCTGGTTGCCCGTGCAGCCCGTGCAGGAGTGGCAGTGCCTGGGGGCACATACTCGAGGTCATGCTCATCATCAGAGCCAATGACAAGTCGGGTAGACGGGGCGACGGACTTTGAACGCCCTCGTGAGTAAACTCGATCTTGTTTCGGTGCCATGAGTGGTAGTACCTGTAAAGAATCATGATTAGTACTAGAAGGAGCAAACAAGATATGCAAAAATGAAACAAAATAAACATAAGACCAAAGTTGTAATGATATCTCTGAAGTATTTGTGACACGCGACGGACCAGTTGACGGGCCGTCGTGAGTATGACGGACCGTCATGGGGGTCCGTCATGAATTACTTAACATTATTTATTTGGAGACCTCTGAAGGAAAGTCTCTAAAAGTCATGACGGATAAGCAGGACGGACCGTCGTGATCACGATGGGCCATCGTGGAGGTCCGTCATGGGACACTTGGAAAAATTATGGAAACCCTTAGGAGTGGGGTCTCTGACAACCATGACAGTTGTGCAGGACGAACTGTCTTGGGCACCATGGTCCGTCGCATATGTCCGTCATAGGACACTTAGAAAAAAGTTAGAGACCCTTAGGAGTGGGGTCTGTGACAACCATGACGGTTGTGCAGGACGGACCGTCGTGGGCACGACGGTCCATCGCATCTGTCCGTTAGAGGACACATGGGGAAAACAAATAGTGGGTTGTTGGGACGGGCCCCATGACAGTCCGTCGTGGGTACGACGGTCCGTCGACAGGGTCTCGTTCTATCATTCAGTGACAGAGCTGGGAAGCCACAATCATCCCCTGAGATTCCAAACGAAAGACTCGATATTAACCCACATATTTCTAACCCAAATACCCAGCAAACTAGCAATGCTAAAGCATCAATTTCTCGAGTTTTAACATGTCAATTCGGGGGACTATCAACCTAGGTCAAAACAAGTTTCCAAAACATCTTCCCCTTTTTTGATTCGGTTAACCCACTACCCACATCAATTTTATTTATAAGGCTGGACTTTAAGGCATGTCATGAGGTCTTTAGCATACAAAAGGGGTCAAAAATCAAAGACCCAATAAATGGAAATAGGCCAGTAGTAATTAAAAACAATAATGCAGTGTAAATGGGTAGAAACCAGAAGCACATACCTGAGACTTGGAGAAGAGGAAAAACAACCAGGTTAGGCACACAACTAGGTAGATCAGCAGAATAGCAGAAGACTCCGACCAGCAAATACTTGGAAGAGGCAGGGAGATTGGGGGGGGGGGGGAATTAGATTGTGGGATTTGGAGAAGTGATGGTGGATCTGTGGATTGGGAAGAGGATGACAGTGGAAGGAAGTTGAAAAGGGAGGAAATGGGAGAGAGAGGGAAAGAAACGGTTTAAGTGAAGGGGTGGGAAGTTTAAAAGGTTTAAAACTTTTAAAATTCCCCAGCCGGGTCGGGTCGGTTTGTTGGTTACTGATGTGACGAGTCCCCGACGACGGTACGTCACAAGTGTGATGGTCTATCGTGGGTTTCGTCGCGGGTGCCCTAATTTTAAAAAAAATTAACAAGCTTACCTGACACGACGGATTCCTGTGACGGTCCGTCGATGGATCCGTCACTGAGTGTTTCAGACCAATTTCTGCAGATTTTTCTGGTGATGTGCTACCTGCAAAGTTAACAACCATTAAGCTATTCTCTATGTGTTTGAATGGATACTTAGTGGACACGGACCCTAAACTGCGCTTTAGCCAACACTTCTAACAAAACGAAAAACAAAGAAAACGCGACTATTATTGGGAAAAAAATATAGTTGGCTTAGAGGATACATATTGGGTAGCCTCCCAACCAGCACTTGATTTAATGTTGCGGCACGACGGAGGATACTCGATTACTCAGACTTCATCAAGATGGTATGCCTCGAGCACTTCATTTGCTGATTTAGCATGCCCCAAATAGATTTTGATTCGTTGTCCGTTCACCTTAAACCGCACACCCTCCTTGTTTTCCAACTCAACCGCTCTGTGAGGGAATAGTTGGGTGATCAAGTAAGGGCCAGTCCATTTGGACTTGAGCTTGCCTGGAAACAAACGCAACCTAGAATTGAATAAAAGCACCAAATCCCCAACTATAAAATCGCGTTTCTCAATCTTTTGGTCATGGTATTTCTTCATCTTTTGTTTGTAGAGGGCAGAACATTCATAAGCTTTTAGGCGAAATTCATCGAGTTCATTCAACCCATTTAACCTCTGTTCTACATCTTCATTCCAATCCATTTTCAACTTCTTCATAGCCCACATGGCTTTATGCTCTAATTCAACCGGTAGGTGACAAGCTTTCCCATAAACAAGTTGGTATGGGGACATACCTATGGGAGTCTTATATGCTGTCCGGTAGGCCCAAAGATCATCATCAAGCCTCCTTGACCAATCCGTTCTACTAGCGTTTACTGTTTTCGACAAAATCTGCTTGATCTTGCTATTTGACACCTCAACTTGCCCAGTAGTTTGAGGATGGTAAGGAGTGGCAACATTACGGCGAACCCCATATTTATCCAATAATCCCTTAAACAACTTGTTGCAAAAGTCGGATCCCCCATCACTAATAATTGCCCTTGGGGTACCAAATCGAGAAAATATATTCTTTTTCAAGAATGCGGTGACACTCTTCCCTTCATTATTTGCGAAGGCGACAGCTTCCACCCATTTAGACACATAATCAACCGCTACTAGAATGTACTTCATCCCATGAGAACTCACAAAAGGACCCATAAAGTCAATACCCCAAACATCAAATAACTCAATCACAAGAATGGGATTTAAAGGGAGCTCTTGCTTTCTTGAAATGCCGCCATCTCGTTGGCATCTATCACATGCTTTGGCGAACTCATGAGCATCTTGATGAATAGTTGGCCAATAGTAGCCACATTGTAAGATCTTATGAGCGGTTCGGATACCACTATGATGTCCATCTACGGGTGAAGAATGACATGCCTCCAAGACACTCAACATCTCAACTTCTGGCGTACAACGCCGAATAAGCGCATCGGCACAACTCCTATATAAGTATGGTTCATCCAAAAAGAACTTCTTCACATCGTACATG
This sequence comes from Solanum sitiens, assembly GCA_016801875.1. Taxonomy (NCBI): domain Eukaryota; kingdom Viridiplantae; phylum Streptophyta; class Magnoliopsida; order Solanales; family Solanaceae; genus Solanum; species Solanum sitiens. Next base: position 1,253,980 of record JABWTJ010000377.1, on the reverse strand, counting down.
AACTTTTTCCTTTGATGAAAGGACAAGTCCGGTGGAACAATATTGCTAGCCAGATAATTCGCAAAATCTGCGAACCATGGAATCAAGTTTTGAGAGACAGCCAATAAATGCTCATCGGGGAAGGTATTATCAATCTCAGTCTTATCCCCCAACTCTCTCATTGCTTCATCTTCTAAACGGGACAAGTGATCAGCAACTTGATTCTCGGTCCCTTTTCTATCTCTTACCTCAAAGTCAAATTCTTGCAATAGTAATACCCAACGAATCAACCTCGGTTGCGCATCCTTCTTTGCCATCAAGTATCTCAAAGCAGAATGGTCAGTATGCACTATAACTCTAGTACCTAGCAAATAGGAGCAAAATTTTTCAAAAGCAAAGACTACTGCAAGGAGCTCTTGCTCAGTCACAGTGTAGTTCTTTTGGGCTTCATTGAGGGCTTTACTAGCATAGTAAATGGGATGAAGGATTTTGTCCCTTCTTTGTCCCAATACCACACCAAGAGCAACCCCACTAGCATCGCACATCACCTCAAATCGACTGCTCCAATCTGGAGAAATAATGATAGGTGCAGACACCAACTTTTCTTTTAACTCGCCGAATGCCTTAAGACAGGATTCATCAAAATAAAAATTACACTCTTTCTCCAGCAGTTTGCACAAGGGATGCGCAATTTTTGAAAAGTCTTTGATGAACCTCCGGTAAAAACCTGCATGCCCTAGAAAGATTCTCACACCTTTTACAGAGACAGGTGAGGGAAGTCTCTCTATTACCTCAACTTTAGCTCGATCAACTTCTATACCCTTCTCTGAAATGCGATGACCCAAAACAATACCTTCTTTCACCATGAAGTGGCATTTTTCCGAATTTAGTACTAAATTGCAGTCTTCACACCTCTTAAGAACCTCAGATAAATGACTCAAACACCTCTCGAATGAGTCACCAACCACAGAAAAATCATCCATGAACACCTCAATAGTATCCTCTACCATATCGGAGAATATCGACATCATACATCTCTGAAAAGTGGCGGGTGCATTGCACAACCCAAACGACATTCTCTTGAACGCAAAGGTCCCATATGGACAAGTAAAGGTGGTTTTCTCTTGGTCTTCTGGTGCAATAGAAATCTGATTATACCCCGAATAACCATCAAGAAAGCAGTACCACCCTTTTCCAGCAAGTCTATCCAACATCTGATCCATGAAGGGCATAGGAAAATGGTCTTTTTTGGTCCATGCATTTAATTTCCGATAATCCATACACACCCTCCATCCAGTCACTGGTCTATTTAGAACAAGTACATTTTTCTCATTGGGGACCATAGTCATTCCCCCTTTCTTAGGTACACACTGAACAGGGCATACCCAACTACTAACAGCGATCGGATATATTACTCCGGCATCCAACCACTTAATGATTTCCTTCTTCACGACCTCTTTCATAGGTGGATTTAAGCGTCTATGGTGCTCAATACTTGGCTTATGATCGGGCATGAGTTGGATTTTATGAGAACAAATACTAGGAGGGATCCCAATAATGTCCGCAATAGTCCACCCAATAGATCTTTTGAACCTTTTTAACACTTTCAACAAACTCTCAACTTGTTGTTGATTCAGGTCTGATGCAATGATCAACGACAAAGTGTCACCATTTCCTAAGAATTCATACTTGAGATGATGTGGGAGAGCTTTTAGTTCTAACTTTGGAGCCTCCTCTATAGATGGTTTCGCTGGTGGAGACTCACGATTCTTCGTATCTAACTCATATTTCTTCGGTTTAAATCGAACATCACCACGCTCAAGAGCCGCGACCAATGACCCATACTCTTCAATGCAATCGCTATCAAAATTCATTAACACTATTTCCGATTCTAGTAGTATGCATAATAAAAATCTCGAGCATATTGTTGGTATATGGTGCTAACCGATCATTATGTGTAGGTTTCTATGATTTGATAATGTTGAATGAGACCTATAGGTTAGATCTGTATGATTAGAGTATCATTTACATGAGATAAGGAATGTTGTAATGCCTAATTGTGTTCGAGAAGATGAAATTGTTATAAGTCGTTTATGAAATTCAGTTTACTGTTTAAAGGAAAGAAGGATTCCATTACTTTGTGTGTTTACAGTAGATATGTTTGTAAGTGTTTGGTAGGCAATGTTTCCAAGAAGAAATAAGAATGAGAATCAAAGCTAGTTAATGAATCTTCAATGCCAAATCAACTTTATAGCTTGGCCAAACTAAGCACTGAATTGTTCTTATAAGCTAATTAAAGGGTAAAAGTTGGCTTTCTTAAAATGATGAAATTACTATAGTATATACGTGAAGTCAATTGAATTGGCTAGTGATAATATCATAACAAGTGTTTAGTGAAAGTTTGGTTTATGCCAATAAATTGGTCAGCTATATTATTTCCAAAATATGTACTATAACTGGCTAATGACTAAGTCATACCAATCTTAATAGGACAATGTAAATTATGATGTTACCTGTAAGGCCAAATACATGTTAAAGATTGACTTGACAAGATGTAACTCAATGAACTCATAACCTAGGGTATGGCAATGATTGGGACAAGTCCCAACATACCCTATCTAAATGAACTTGTGAACTTAGTAGCACATTGAATAAGTCCTTATAACTTTCATAAAGACTGGTACAAGACAACCAAATAACATTGAACAAGACAAGGTGAGTAATGAAATAATTTAAAGCTTATGAGTTATGAAATTGACCTAGAATGGGGTGTTAAAGGAAGTGAGACAATTCTCACTTGCACCGAAACAATTATGTTAAATATATTCACATAAGAGGGTGTTAGAAATCGTGAGACAAGTCTCATTAAGTTCACATTCATCAAGCATAGAAAGGGTCTCCAAATTCTCCTAGTCTTTGAACTATGTCGCCAGCATAGGTTACTAGCTAGTGGATCCACCTAAGAAAGCTAGGAAGTATTCGGTTTCACTTTGGCCGTTGAACCACCTCTTTTTAGTGTGTGGAAGACACTGGATTTTATGTTAGCTCACATGATCTATGTCGGTTAAATGCTAAAGATTTCTTTAAGAAAGTAAGATAGAAAGAAATAAAGAACTAGGAAGATGAGGGGTGTTCGGATAGGATGACCAAAGGGTGAGGTTAGACTAAGTAATGGTGTAAGTCATTCTTAGTCATTGCATTGAAAGATCCGAAGAAGTCTTAAAAGAATATACTAAGTCAACCTAGAATGTTCAAAGTGAACATGAGATCAAAGAAAAGAAATTTAAGTTCAAAGTGAACTAAGTAAGCAAAAGCATAAGTATATCAAACCATTAGTGTTTGATAAGAATGAAGTTTTATCAGTTATTGGCTTATGACAATAAAGGGAGCAAAACATAATGACCCATCAATTGGAGTATGAATATATGCCCCAGCATCTTTAGATTATGCAAATGATCAAAGAATTGGCATAGCCAATAAAGATTGGATTATAAAAATTTCATGTCCAATTTAACAAGAATGGAAAGAACAACGTGTGAGTAGGGTAGTCAAATTACTTCCTTAGTCTTTTGGATTACTTACTTGATTCATTGTAGCAATGGGACTACAATAAATCATTGCACTCATAAGTAAAATATAGGATCAAAGGAGATCATTGAACTACACAACAAAAGGAAGAAAAGACTGAAAAATAAACTAAGTCAGGGAGAGGGAGCTCTCGACCAAAGGGGAGTAAGAATATTAAATTTTGCTTGAGTTGTTCTAAAATTATGTTCATGAATCCAAGGTCTTATGTTAATATAGAAAATGAGTTGTGTGCTTTAAATGCATGAAAATATGTCATATACCTAGCATGATTCATAAATAACGAAATAGGAAAGTGAAGTGATTTCACTTTCCAAAAAATGGCATGTTGCTATAGGAAGAGCTTTCCTTGATCATGCATAGTACTTATGTGTTTATGTGCATACACCCATACTTAGTACAAGTGTATACTAACTCATATACAATTACTATTTTTATAGGTGCAGGTCCTTAAAGAAGATTGAAGATGAGTTGAAGCTGTTTGGACTAGTACCTCCAGACTTTGGTAGGTCCTCTTGAGTTTGAGGATGCCTACGCTTTATTTTATAGCTTTAGTAGATTAAACATAGCTAGTGGATGTTGTCCCTAGCGTTTTCTTTCAAACATTTGTTCAAGCTTTTGTATTAAGGCCAGTTTGAAAACTATTAATGATATTATGAATTCTTCATTTCAATTGTTCAATTTGTTAATAGATGGTTGTTTATTTTGAGTTGTTAGTAGATCACTCTTATGCAAGAATTATATGAAGTCTAAGTACACTTCAGTAAATTTAAAAAGTTTTAAATTTTTCGCTAAATTTAACTGTATGATTGTAATGAAAGCTAAGAAGAGGCTTGTTCGTGACCTCTGAGAGGTTAACGACGCCGGTCTCATCTAGAGTCTAGGAGCCGGGTGTGATAAACTTGGTATCAGAGCATGAGGTTAAATTACCTAGGAACTAAGGCTCAAACAACCACTTTGCGTAGTTTCTATATTATAGTTGTGAAGTGCACCACAACCATGACCTATATACTTATTGATGTTAAGAATCTTCCCTTCTTCTACTCTTTATCATGCTGTGTAGAGTTTTGACATTTTGTGTCATTCTATCATCTAACTTCCTTATTGTGTGTGCGTGTAGATAAATGAACACTAGAAGAAACGCAGGCAGGAGAGTTGGAGAAGCAGCTGCTAGGGGAAACCAAGCTCCTCCTCAAGCCCCAGCTGCTGAAGTGCAAGTGCCTGTCAACCCAACTGCGTTGACGGATGGAGAAGTGAGAGCAGCACTGGTTCAGATAGCCCAAGCCATCACTGCTCAGGCACATGCTATCGCAGCCCCGGCCACTAGAGAGGGTGCTCCCAGGGAAAACCTATATGCTAGGACCATGGCTAACAGACTGAGAGATTTCACCATGATGAATCTTCCAGTCTACTTCCGGTACAGAACCAATGAGGATCCCCAGGAGTTTGTGGAAGAGGTCTACAAGATTATGTGTGCTATGGGTGTTAATGAAGAAGAGAAGGCTGAGTTGGCTGCATACCAGCTCAAGGATGTGGCTCAGGTATGGTACAAGATGTGGGTAGATGGCCAAGCACGAGGAGAAGTCCCCATCACTTCGGACATTCTCAAGACTGCATTCTTGGAGAGGTTCTTTCCTAGAGAGCAGAGAGAGGCTAAGGTTGATGAGTTCATCAACCTACGTTAGAGAGGTATGTCAGTCAAGGAATACTCCTTGAAGTTTGTTAAACTTTCCAAATATGCTTCTTCCCTGGTCTCCAGTAGCAGAGATGAGATGAGCAGCTTTGTGACTGGTGTATCGGAGGATCTGTTGGAGGAATGTCGGGCATCCATGTTGCATGATAATATGGACGTTGCTAGGTTGATGGTACATGCACAACAAGTGGAGGAGAGTCGTCGGAGGAAGAGAGGCCGAGAAGGTAAGAAGCCTAGGCCATCGGATCAGGCTTGTTCTAGCACTGGAGTTTTTTTGGAGTCCAGGACAGGCCCAAGTTTAAGAAGGGGCACCAGCACTCAGGTAATCCTACTCTTTACAGGAACACTAATGCAAAAGGGGGAAAGTCTTGCCCCAAGAAGGGCAATGATAGAAATGCCCAGCGTGATAGAAAGACGTTTGGAATGTGTGGCCGTTTTCATGGAGGTGAGTGCATGGTAGGTTCTAATTCCTGGTATGGGTGCGGAAAGAGTGGGCATATGATCAGGGACTGTCCACATGTGGAGAATCGAGCCAAGGTAGATACTCAGCCTCGGCCTAATCCTACTGCTTCATCCGACCCTCCCAAGAGGAACAAGTTCAAGCTTTGAGAGGTAGAAAGGAGCAGGAGAAGTCAGCTGACGTGGTCATTGGCACCTTGCATGTCTTTTCTTTTCCCGTGTATGCATTGTTAGATCCAGGATCCACCTTGTCTTTTGTTACTCCTTTAGTAGCTAGTAAATACTTGCTTCCTGAGATCTTGCATGAACCTTTTGTAGTTAGTACTCCCATGGGAGACAACATTATAGCTGAAAGAGTATATAGAGATTGCCCAATAACTTTTCTTGATAGAGTTTCTTATGCTGACCTAATAGAATTAACCATGCTTGACTTTGATATAATTTTGGGTATGGATTGTCTCCATAAATGCTATGCTACCATAGACTGTCGAAACAGGGTAGTAAGGTTTCAGTTTCCTAATGGGTTAGAGTTGGAATGGGAAGGGCGTAGTTCAAATCCAGCAGGCCAAATATTTTCCCATCTTAAAGCAAATAAGATGTTATCTAGGGGGTATTTATACCACTCAGTCAGAGTAAATGACTTAGAACATACGGTTCCTTCCATAGACTCTGTGTCCGTAGTGAATGAGTTTCAAGATATCTTTTCGGAGGATTTACCAGGAATCCCTCCTGAACGCGAAATTGACTTTGGTGTTGACTTAGATCCCAACACCAAACCAATTTCTATTCCTCCCTATAGAATGGCTCCAGCTGAACTCAAAGAGTTGAAGTTGCAGTTAAAAGATCTACTTAATAAAGGCTTCATCCAGCCGAGCATATCCCCATGGGGAGCTCTAGTGTTGTTTGTTAATAAAAAGGATGGAACCCTTATAATGTGTATCGATTAGCGGCAACTCAACAAAGTCACTATAAAGAACAAATACCCTCTTCCCAGAATTGATGATCTTTTTGATCTGCTCCAAGGTTCAAGATTCTTTTCTAAAATAGATCTCCGGTCAGGGTATCACCAGCTTAGAGTGAGACAAGAGGAAATTCCTAAGACTGCCTTACGTACTAGGTATGGTCATTACGAGTTTCTTGTCATGTCATTTGGTCTCACTAACGCACCAGCCGCGTTTATGGACCTTATGAATAGGGTCTTGCGTGAATACCTTGATTCTTTTGTCATGGTATTCATAGATGACATCCTCATATACTCTAAGACCATAGAAAAACATGAACAACATTTGAGAATGACATTGCAAGTACTCAGGGAACATCCGTTGTATGCAAATTTCAGCAAATGTGAGTTTTGGCTGAGATCACTGACCTTCATTGGTCATGTTGTGTCTGACCAGGGTGTAGAGATTGATCCAAAACAGATTTAGTCAGTAAAGAAATGGCCGAGACCCCTCACTCCTACAGACATCCGGAGTTTCTTGGGTTTGGCTGGTTACTATCGCAGGTTTGTTTAGGAATTTTCTGTTATTGCTGATCCATTGAAAGCTTTGACAAAGAAGAAGGTGAAGTTTTAGTGGTCTAAAACTTGTGAAAAGATCTTCCAAAAGCTCAAAGACCGACTCACTTCAGCCCAAGTTCTCACATTGCCGAGGAGTGGTGAAGGGTATGTGGTGTACTGTGATGCTTCCTGAGTAGGTTTGGGATGTGTTCTTATGCAGGATGGCAAGGTGATTGCATATGCATCAAGATAGTTGAAAATCCACGAGAAGAATTACCCTACCCATGATCTTGAGTTAGCTGATGTGGTATTTGCGTTAAAACTTTGGAGACATTACTTATATGGTGTACATGTTGATGTATTTATTGATTATAAAAGTCTTCAATATGTTTTTACATAGAGAGAATTGACTCTTTGTCAAAAAAGATGGCTAAAGCTGCTCAAGGATTCTGACATGAGTGTCCACTATAACCCAGGTAAGACCAATGTAGTGGCCGATGCTTTGAGCGGATTGAGCATGGGCAATGTGTCTCATATTGATGATGAGAAAAAAGAGCTGGTTAAAGAGGTACACCAATTCGCTAGGTTAGGTGTAGGCTGGTAGATACACCAAGTGGAGGTGTTTCAGTTCATTCCAGTTCTGAATCCTCATTTGTTGTAGATGTTAAAGCTAAGAAGCATCTCGACCCAGTACTCATGGAGTTGAAAGACTCAGTGTTGATTAAGCTGAATGAATCATTCTCCCTAGGGGGATAGTGTGATTAGATGCCAGGGCAGATTGTGTGTGCCCAATATTGATAATCTGAGACCTAATATTATTGCATAGTCTCATGGCTCCAGGTATTCCATTTATCCAGGTTTCACCAAGATGTATCATGATCTCAAAGAGATCTATTGGTGGGAAGGTATGAAGCGAGATATTTCTAAGTTTGTGGAGGAGTGCCCCAATTGCCAATAGGTTAAGTCCGAACACCTTAAGCCTGGAGGTCTTACCTAGTCGATTGAGATCCCAACATGGAAGTGGGAGGCTATTAATATGGACTTTGTGGTTGGTCTCCCCAGGACTTGGAAACTGCATGATTCCATTTGGTTCATTGTTGACAGGATGACTAAGTCTGCTCACTTCATTCCTGTGAAGTATACTTACAGGGCCGAAGATTATGCCAAGTTGTATATTGATGAGATAGTGAGGTGGCATGGGATACCTTTATCTATCATTTCGGATAGGGAAGCCCAGTTCACTTCTCACTTTTGGAGATCTTTCCAAAAGAGCTTGGGTACACAGGTGAAGCTCAGTACTGCTTTTCATCCTCAGACGGATGGACAAGCAGAGCATACCATTCAGACCCTTGAAGACATGCTGAGAGCATGTGTTATTGACTTCAAGGGGAGTTGGGATGATCACTTGCCACTGATTGAGTTCTCTTATAATAATAGCTACCATTCTAGTATTGGGATGGCACCTTTTGAAGAACTGTATGGCAGAAGATGTAGGTCCCCGGTTGGGTGGTTTGAGGTAGGAGAGTCTTCCATCCTTGGCCCTGAGATCATACATGAGGCTATGGAAAAGGTGAGAATGATTAGGGATAGATTGGCTACTGCTTACAGTCGTCAAAAATCATATGCTGATAATAGGAAGAGGGCTCTTGAATTCGAGGTAGGTGATCAAGTCTACCTGAAGATATCACCCATGAAAGGGGTGATGAGGTTTGGTAAGAAAGGGAAGTTGAGTCTGAGGTATATAGGTCCTTATGAGGTCTTACAGCGAGTAGGGCATGTTGCCTATGAAATGAAGTTACCAAATGACTTGGCTTTTGTTCATCCAGTGTTTTATGTTTCGATGCTTAAAAAGTGTTTAGGTGATCCAACATCCATCCTGCCTGTTGAGGGGTTAGGAGTCGATGAGAACCTTTCTTATGAAGAGGTTCCAATTGAAATTTTAGATTGCCAAGTGAAGCAGTTGAGGAACAAGGAGGTTGCCACCGTAAAGGTGTTATGGAGGAACCACCTTATTGAGGGAGCAACATGGGAGGCCGAGGCCAACATGAGATCCCGTTAACCTCACTTGTTCAGTTCTTGAGGTTAGATATACTCTTCCTAAGTCCGATTTTGTTTATGAAACTCTAAATTTTAGTGCATTAGTCGGTTTTGGTGTTTTAAGTCCATGACTGTGTGTTTTATACTTGCACTATATGAGTTAAAATGAGTTCATGCTTGCATTCATATTGCTGTTATTGTATAGCGTTGACATGATTTTTATGTCGCATGAGTTGTGATGTTCATTGAGTTAAAGTGATATTGAGAAGGAAGTTCCTCAATCTCAGATATGAAGCTTCAGATAAGCTTTGAGTGATGTGCATCATCCAGAGTAAGTTGTGAATCAGATATTCATAAAGAGTAAAGTTTCAAGTATGTTGATGTGTTTTTCGAAAATACCCTCTTTGATTCAAAATGATGTGTAGTGTCATTCGGGGACGAATGTTCATATGGGGGGGATAATGTAACATTCCAGAAAATGTACTTGTCAAATGAAGAGTCTATTAGGTTTTAAGAATATGTATTGGGGTACATAGGCATCCCAATGCCCAATATTGAGTAATATTGGACATGTTATAGAATATTGGCTTAAGGGTGTTAGCAAATTTATATGTATTAACAAGTAACTTAAAATACACTTTTACTTTCAAATGATCCAATCCAAGCTTGTTTAGGAATTGTACTTCCAATTAAGACCCTAAACTAAAAATTTTAATTTCATCGCTTACACACATTAGGTACGAGGCATCCAAGTGTCAAGCCTAGGTACCATAGCACATGATCATTTAAAATGATCATGTAGATTAAGCAGTGCCCAAGGACATAGTGAGGATCCTTAGGACAAGAAGTGAACTTTCCAAGTGCAACTCCAGAGAGCACGGGTAGGAAAGTGCACGGCAACACATGTGCTACCGGCCGAGAGACCAAGCGACCAAGCCCAACTGGTTAGGCTAGGGCGGTTAAGGGGCCGGCACGCGTAGGGTCAAGCCACGTGGGGCCGAGCTTCCCAACTAATCCTAGGCTCTAATTAACTTACCTAAATAGTTAATTAACCTAGGACTAACTAAAATGAACTAACTAGTTTGCCCGAAATCCTAAGACATAACCGGGTGACACTAGCCGAGTAGCTAACTAAAGAAATATCCTAGTACCTAACCTAGGATGGTCCAAAGGGGTTGGTTATGGTCCTAGTGACTTAGGGGTACTTTAGTAATTACCCTAGGTCACTTAATAAGTAAATTACCAATTTAATTTATTAATTTAAATTCATGGTCAAACCCGAGACCCTTAGCAAATTTTCAGAATTTGGCTAAGTCAAATGCTCTCCTATTTTTAGTCAATTTAGGAGGGGCGTTTTCGTAATTAGTTTATTGATTTATTTAATTAAGTTAATTAGCCTAAGTTGAATAGTTAATATTCAGTACCTAAGACTTAGACTCACGTTTATCCAGTAGAAACTCATGACTGAAAAACAATAAGCAAACGTAAGAAAAACAGAAAAATATTCTAAGTTCTCTTTAGGCGATTTCAAGGCAATTCTTCAAGATTTTTCGTGCAAAGTACAAGGCGATCTTCGTAGATTTAATTCTACAGCAAGGTATGGGTTTCTCTCTTGGATTACTTTCCCCAGGAGGCTTTTCAAACGTTTTGAATTCAAGAAAAAACAAAACTAGGGTGGTTCCCAATGAAATTGTCGAATGTTCATCTCCCTAGTTCTCCCTAGTTCCGATTCTAGTAGTATGTATAATGCAAATATCGAGCATGTTGTTGGTATGTGGTGCTAACTAATAATTATGTGTAGGTTTCTTTAATTTGATAAAGTCGAATGAGACCTATAGGTTAGATCCGTATGATTAGAGTATCATTTACATGAGATAAGGACTGTAGTAATACCTAATTGTGTTCGAGAAGATGAAATTGTTATAAGTCATTTATGAAATTCAGTTTACTGTTGAAAGGAATGAAGGTTTCCATTACTGTGTGTGCTTACAGTAGATATATTTGTAAGTGTTTGGAATGCAATGTTTCCAAGAAGAAATAAGAATGAGAATCACAGCTAGTTAATGAATCTTCAATGCCATATCAACTTTATAGCTTGGCCAAACTAAGCACTAAATTGTTCTTATAAGCTAATCAAAGGTTAAAAGTTGGCTTGCTTAAAATGATGAGATTACTATAGTATATACATGAAGTTAATTGACTTGGCTAGTGATAATATCATGACAAGTGTTTAGTGAAAGTTTGGTTTATGTAAATAAATTGGCCAGCAATATTATTTCCAAAATATGTAATAGAATTGGCCAATGACTAAGTCATACCATTCTTATATGAACAATGTAAATTATGATGTTTCTTGTAAGGCCAAATACATGTTAAAGATTGACTTGACAAGATGTAACTCAATAAACTCATAACCTAGGGTATGCCAATGATTGGGACAAGTCACAACATACCCTATCTAAATGAACTTGTGAACATAGTAGCACATAGAATAAGTCCTTATAACTTTCATAAAGAATGGTACAAGACTACCAAATAACATTGAACAAGATAAGGCGAGTAATGAAATAACAAAAAGCTTATGAGTTATGAAATTGAACTAGAATGGGTGTTAAAGGAAGTGAGACAAGTCTCACTTGCACCTAAACAATTATGTTAAAGATATTCACATAAGAGGATGTTAGAAATCGTTAGACAAGTCTCATTAACACCATGATGATAATGTAAGATTTAAGTTTACATTCATCAAGCATACAAAGGGATGACAAGTCATCCATTGAGATAAGCATACCTCATACTAGAAGAAAGCTTCCATAGTGTATTAGTCCACTCTAAAAGTTGTAAAGTATAATAAATTGAGCTAAGCACAGATAGACTAGTAATGAGCTTGTGCAAGCACATGTAAGTATCATCAGATGAGACTACCACGAAGTTGGATAAGGGTCTCCAAATTCTCCTAGTCTTTGAACTATGTCCCTATCATAGGTTACTAGCCTGTGGATCCACCTAAGAAAGCTATGAAGTATTCGGTTTCACTTTGGCCGGTGAACCACCTCTTTTTAGTGTGGGGAAGACAGTGGATTTCATGTTAGCTCACATGATCTATTTCATTTAAATGCTAAAGATTTCTTTAAGAAAGTAAGAAAGAAAGAAATAAAGAACTAGGAAGATGAGGGGTGTTCGGATAGGATGACCAAAGGGTGAGGTTAAACTAAGTAATGGTGTAAGTCATTCTTAGTCATTGCACAGAAAGATCCGAATGGAAGTCTTAAGAGAATATCCTAAGTCAACATAGAATTTCAAAGTGAACATGAGATCAAAGAAGAAGAAATGTAAGTTCAAAGTGAACTAAGTAAGCAAAAGCATAAGTATATCAAATCATTAGTGTTTGATAAGAATGAAGTTTTATCAGTTAATGGCTTATGCCAATAAAGGGAGCAAAACATAAATGACTCATCAATTGGAGTATGAATATATGCCCCAGAATCTTTATATTATGCAAATGATCAAAGAATTGGCATAGCCAATAAAGATTGGCTTATAAAAATTTCATGTCCAATTTAACAAGAATGGAAAGAACAACTTGTGAGTAGGGTAGTCAAATCACTTCCTTAGTCTTTTGGATTACTTACTTGATTCATTGTAGCAATGGGACTACAATGAATCATTGCACTCGTAAGTAAAACATCGGATCAAAGGAGATCATTGAACTACACAACAAAAGGAAGAAAAGACTGAAAAATAAACTAAGTCTGGGAGGGAGCTCTCGGCCAAAGGGGAGCAAAAATATTAAATTTTGCTTGAGTTGTTCTAAAATTATGTTCATGATTACAAGGTCTTATGTTAATATAGAAATGAGTTGTTTGCTTTAAATGCATGAAAATATGTCATATTCATAGCATGATTCATAAATAACGAATTAGGAAAGTGAAGTGATTTCACTTTCCAAAAAAATGGCATGTTGCTATAGGAAGAGCTTTCCTTAATCATGTATAGTACTTATGTGTTTATGTGCATACACCCATACTTAGTACAAGTGTGTACTAACTCATATACAATTACTATTTTTATAGGTGCAGGTCCTTGAAGAATATTGAAGATAAGTTGAAGTTGTTTGGACTAGTACCTCCAGACTTTGGTAGGTCCTCTTGAGTTCGAGGATGCCTACGCTTTATTTTATAGCTTTAGTAGATTACACATAGTTAGTGGATGTTGTCCCTAGCGTTTCCTTTCAAACATTTGTTCAATCTTTTGTATTAAGGCCGGTTTGGCAACTATTAATGATATTATGAATTCTTCATTTCAATTGTTCAATCTGTTAATGGATGGTTGTTTATTTTGATCTGTTAGTAGATCACTCTTATGCAAGAATTATATGAAGTCTAAGTACACTTAAGTAAATTTAAATTTTTTTAAATTTTTCGCTAAATTTAATTGTATGATTGTGATGAAAGCTAAGAAGAGGCTTGTCTGCGACCTCTGAGAGGTTAACGACACCGGTCTCATCTAGAGTCTAGGACCCGGGTGTGACACTTGCTTATAAAAGCTAGTGATTTGCTAAAAATTGAAATTTTGTGAAATGTCTTCCTATTGTTGTGATTGCTTGGTGTGGCTTACCATTTAGACTTCATTAGGCAAAAGGTTTGAGCATGTCATGGTTAAAAGTTGAGAAATTCTCATTCTTACAGTGAATTAGACTTTGTACATTTCTTGTCTATGAACTCATGAGACATGTGAGTGTGTTGAGGAGAAGGATATTCCTCCATGGACACAACTAAGCATGGTATGGTTGAGTATGACTTTCATGGCAGTAGGTCTAATGAAGAAAGACCCTTGCTGATTTAATTGACTCAAGTCTATGTGCATTGAAGTGTAAGTGCCTACTTGTTCTTGAGTGATGTTAAATCTGCCTATCTGTGAGCATATATGATGGAATATTAATAAAATGAAGTTAATGACTTTGTTATTATTAGGATAAGGATGTTCCTCCTATGAACATGACAAGATCCTACGTGTTTGATGCATTAGACATGAGTGAGTGAAGTGTGGCTTTCTTGTGTTGCATTAAGTACTAACTGATTTGAAGTTGTGTTCCTTGTAAGCTTGGTGCATTGACTTCTATATAATGTTGTGATGAATATTATGAACCTCTCTATGATGCATTGAAGTCCTTGTTGTGATTTAAGTGTTCTAAGTGTTATTCAAGGACGAATGTTCCCAAGTAGGGGATATTGTAAGACCCCCAAAATGAGTTAGGTTGTCTAGATCCTAGAATGTTTTTCATAGGGTTATAAGGTACTTAAATGGTCTATAAGGTTGTAAAGAGATAGTGTGTAAAGTTTGAGGTCAATTGGGAGTCAAACGTCAAGGGACGACCAAGACGTTCGACAACTAGTCACCTATGTGCCTCATGTGTCTATATGTGCTTATATTTGTTTTTCATGGGCTTATAAAGTCTTAAAATGAGTAATAATGATGTTTATAGGCAGTGTATGGAGTTTAATTAAGTTTGGAGGTCAAACGTCTAAGCCGTTTGAAATTTAGCCCTTGAGACGTTTATGTGTGTCTTGAGTGTGCCTTGAATGTTTGGATGTTTTATGTTTTCATGTTGGATGAAACTTGCATGGAAGGTATTCAAAATGTTAATATGTATATTCACGTTAAAACCGTCCAGGTAAAACTTCTCAAGGGTCCCGCAAGAGGCCCTCAAGAAGGACCTAAAGGCTGTCGAGACACTTCCTTGGTAGTGTCAATCGACTGAACTAAACGATTCCCCATTTGTGGACTGAAAACCCATCGATTGGGAGGCATCGATCAACACTTAGCCTGGGGAAAGGCTAAGTAATAGGCCAAGACCCTAACAACGGAAGCCACGGATGGTCCGTCGATGGGCCAAATGAGCGTCGATGGTGGCCGTTGGTGCAGGTTGCAACAGGCTGCCTAGCAACTGCCTCATTTAAGGGGTGAATGGGAAATTAACCCCACGTCCTAACCTGACCCTACTTGATTTATTTGGTTATTTTTGGGTGCATTTATGTGATCAAAAACGTGATCAACCCATTCCCAATTCATTCTATACAAATTAGACTTTCCCTCCAAAACCAATTCTCTCTAGAAATCTCCATTGAAGGGGAAGCTGAAGAACATCTTAGAGCTTGGATTCCAATGGGTTCTTAATCAATTTTTATAGGTCTTCTTCTATATTAAGGTATGGTGATCCTTCATCTCTAGTTAATCTTCCATCTAGAGAGTTCTTCTCAAAGTTTTCAAAAGAGATTTCATGATCAAACTTCTTATTCTTCAATCTAGCCATGGATTCTTTCTAAAAACATTTTCAAAGGCTTAATCATGATGAATTCATGATAATGTATTGGTTTTAACGTGAATTTAAATCCAACTTCATTGTGAACCCATTTCCCTTTCCAAACTCGATTTAGCCTATGAATGGGCATTGTGATCGTGGCTTGTTATTGGTAAATTTGTGATTCTATTATGTTGAATTGCTTATGTCTACTATTTAATACGTATATTTATGATGAATTGTTGATGAATGATCCATGTGGATCAATATATGAAGATTTGAACAAGACTAGCCTATGTCTCTATGTGTTCACTGTAACATTGACCTTATAATGTATGAATGTGGAATTCGATTATGTTAAGATGATTGTAGCTACTGCCTTAGGTTAATATCATGGTTGAATTTTGGGTATGAATCTTGTATGATCAAAGTAAAGAAGGCTTTGTATGAATTGATTCAGGTTCCTCTAGTCTATTAATTGATAACGCTATGTATGTGATATAATCTCGATTTTAGGTTAGATAAAGCATGATTCCTTTTGAGTAATGACCTATTTATATACTTCCTAACATTTACATTTTGATAAAATATGATTCATGATCAAGGCTTTGGGGAATTCGTAAGATTACCTATTTCCTCTACTCTCTATTGATTTGATAGTTAGTGCCTATGTTAGTATCATGATCTTGTAGGGATTTGAGTATGGTTTCATTTATGTTAATGTATGTTTAGATACTGCCTTATACTTCAATTGTTGATGAAAGGCTTGTATTGATCAATGGTTAACAAAGGTTGATGAATTGGTAAGAATGGCTCTTTCCCTCTACTTTTCTATAGTATTGTTAGTTGATGAAGCCTTGTATGGAATTGTGTGGTATGGTTCAATTATGGTGGAGGTGTTTACTTTATTGTAATTATATATTTATTGACTATGGACTTGAAGGCAAATTGATGAATATATGAGTGTGTAGTTATGATAATCACCTTATGTGTAACTTGTACCTAGTCTTCTACTCTAGTTGTGAATCAATATTATGTTGCTATTGTTATGAGCATGTGATTGATTATGTTTGGGTTATGTTTATTTGATGCCATTAATGAAGTATTAAGGAATGATGACCCCTACCTATGTATCCCTATGTGAATGCATGAATGGCAAAAGTTAGGAGTCTTAAGTGTAATATGAAGTTAGCTTATCTCCTATGCTATTATGTGTTGTGTGGTCTATGCTTGGTGGTGTATTGTGCTCCTAAGAGTGTGGCTTCCTCAATGTGTTGTTGATAGCCATTATGTGATCATGTTGACCAATGAACACACACCCTCACTCTTCATGCATACTTACAAGTAGTATAGGTCATGGTGTCTAAATGAAAGGTACATATTCACTAATGTCCACTATTATGCATGCTAAGTTTAAGTCCATGAAAGTATGTTATGTATCCCTTAACTAGGATGACATGATAAGGGTACTAGTATGGTCAAGGGTATGAGACCTTGTCTATGCATTGCTCATGTGTGCCTTGATAGTATAGTTCCTAGGTTTGGTTTTCTATGTGCATGAATGTGAATGTATGGTTATGTCTTGTCTTAATGTGTTTATGTGAACGGAGTTCTCACATATATGTATACACACACATGTAATATGATCTAGTCAAAAGAGGGGCACTTGGAAGGTGTTCCTAATTTATACCCTAAACTAGATAGTGCTTATTATATATGTTATGTCCATGTGAAAGGCTTTCTCACATGATTGAGGTTGATGAACTCTCATCTATGACCTATTAGCTAAGCATATAGGGAGTCGATCTCCTAAAACATAATTTTATAAAGTAATTTTAATAATGGCTTTTAATAAAAAGGGAACTTAGCTTAGCACCGAGTGAACTTGAATATGAGTGGTGTCCCTTTCCAATATGGGAAGGAAGGTCCACCATAAATCTCATGAGGTGGATAGCCTCATAGACCAAGGGCATAGAGGGATATTTCCATGACATCCTCAAAGTTCCATAAACTAGGCTTGCCACATAAGATCTAGAAAGTGATATCACTTAGTATGCAAGCATGTGTTAATGTTCTACCTTGGCTAGGTAAGAACACCTTTCTTTGGTGTACGACTCTACAACACCAAATTCCATGTTTAGCACCTATGGTCTTACTGTCGGTTAAGGATATAGCTTCCCTAACGTAAAATGGAGAACGGAAGTAAATTACTAAGGACCTTAACTAGGATAACCTAAGAGAAGATGCTTAGGATATGTGGAAGTAATTAACCCACCTAGACATTGCACAAGTAGCCATGTTAGGGAGTCCTAGGAAGGTTGTCTAATATATGTGCATCTATTTATAGTTCTCTTGCATGCCAATGTGTTAGTGTCTTCATGACGTGATGATATGCATGATATGGAGTTCTAATGTGAAGTGTGTGCCTTGTTTATGAAATGGACTTATGATTGTATGTGTTGAGTTAAAAGGTTGTATGTATGGTTTTCTTGTTGTCTTAAGGTGATGCTTGAGCATAGATAGTATTATGGGACATTACTCATGCATTGCATCAAGTATCACTAGAGGGATTACTTGGGAAAGTCAAGAAGTTGGAAATAGAAGGAGTTCACTGTAAAGTGAAAATAGCTCACTGTAGAGTGACCTCAAATGTGCCTTAAATTCTATATGTGATTTTCTATGATATTTGGCATTTGAATATGTCTATATGAAGTATGTGAATTATATAAATGCTATTGTATCATTGTTTTATAAAGATTTCACGAAAAGGCATCATGTATGGTTTTCAAGTAAAATGTCCCTCTTAAATGCATGTTTTTGCATGGTTTTCATACTTAGTGTATTCTTGTACTAAAACAATTCTTCTCTAACTTTTACACAAAGTGTAGGTTATGGATGCTTAAAGGATGTATCTATGATTGAGGAGCTTGATATGTGATTCACAAGCTCAATGAAGGAATCTTTAAGTCGAAGGATGTCCTATTGTTTAGCTTACTATAAAGTTTTATAAATTGTATTGTTATGAATTATGTTAAAAGGGACGTGTCCCTAATGTACTCTAATGATGTTGAGTCTAAGATGGAAAAAAGAGACTTAGAGTCCTTAACTATGTATCAAGATATTTTATATATATTGAAAGTGCAGTTCTAGCATATGATGTGCTAAGAAAGTTTTATATTTTCAGCTAATTTACCTATGACAATGAAATGAATGATAGCTTTGAGCTTGTACAAGACCTCCGAGAGGTCAAGTACGTAATGTTACTTCTAGGGGGTGCTCCCCGGATGTGACAATATGTCTAGTTTTCCTTTCTAGTTCATGATCTAGGGTATGGGACTTTGCCTATACATTGCACATGTGTACCTTGATAGGATAGTTCTTAGGGTGATTTCTCTATGTACATGAGTATGAATGCATGATTAATCTATGAAGATGAAGTATATGTTATGATGTCAAGTATATGTATAATGAAGTATGAACATGTGTATCTAAAGGTGTTACGTGAAATGTTTCCTCATATATGTACACATACACACACATGATTGCATAATGAAGCACGTATGATGATCTAATAAAGTAGGGATTTTGAAAGGTGTTCTCAATTGCACTCTAAACTAGACTATGCTTGAATATGCTATGTCCATGTGAAAGGATATTCTCACATAGGTAAGGTTGATGAAATGACATTGTAATGACCCTCATAACGAAATAGGTCTAACTAGAGCTTCGCTTGTGTTACATGAGTTAATAATGTGTTAATAGTGAATTTTAATATTTGAGGTCAGTTTGGAAAGTTTGGAAGTCAAACGTCAAGGGACAATCAAGACGTCCAACGACTAGACGCCTATGTGCTTGCATGTGTTTTGGCATGCCTTTGGATGTTTCATAAGTTGTTTGGAGTCCAAATTGATAGGTGGAGGACTGTATGACCTAGATAATCATGTTTAGGGGTTTAATGTCTGGGTAAAACTCCACCTAGGACCCACAAGGGGTCATAGAGGAGGAACCCAAGTCGAAGGCTGAAACTATCGAAAATAATGTCAATAACGAACCAAACAATGGGCAGTCAACCAAGCAACGGCTCGTCGACTTGCACCATCTATTGGACCTGAAATTCTACAGGTATTGGAGTTTCATACCAAAACTATGAGCCCTCACTAACGGAATATCGATCAAATGACGGTCCATCATTCGTGGGCGTCGTTGCTTGCTTGCAAAAGCTGTTGTGATGCGGCTTCAGTTGGGGTGTTTTTTTAAATTCACCCCAAGTCTTGTATAAAGCATGGATGGTTGTTTAAGGGTCTTAGGGTATTTTAAGTTAGTTTATACTCATAGAACCTAAGTTAGTCTTCGCTTTTCAAAATCAAACCTCCCTCTCAAGAAAGAACTCTCTCAAACTCCTTTAAAGCTAGACTCAAGGTAGAGCTTGGATTGAAGTTCTTGGGTGATTTCTTCACCAAATTTCGTGGGCTTTTCATCAGTAAAGTTATGGTAGTTCATCCTCGACTCTTCTTTCGTTGAAGGATCCAATCCAAAAGCTTTTAAAAAATGATTCAAATCCTAGATTCTTCTATTTTGAGTTCTAAGTATGGGTTCTTGCATGAAAACGTGTTAATGGATATATTATGATATTATTTGTGTTAGTTTATGATTTTAAGGACAAAACATCAATGAACCAATGCTCATGCAAATAATCAACTTTTGACTTAAGAATTGGGTTTGATGAACATGATTAGATAATGGTAGAACTATGGTTTTCTTTATCTTATATTGTGATTTAGCTACTGACTATTATGATGAATTATTGGAGAAATTGAGCAAAGGTGGTGAAAGCTTGGATGAAGGGTAAGTTGTTCTATATTGCCTAATTCTTGTTAAATAGAATCTTGAGCGGTATGGTCCACTTATGGTGGTGGTGTTTACCTTATGTATATAAAGTTATATGTGTATTGTGATTATGGACTTGAAGGAATTTAATATGAAGTGAACTGAAAGTATGTTGATTTTGTATGCAATATATTATGAATTGATAATGTGTGTATTGAAAACACTATGAAGTATATGTATATGAAAAGCATGATAGTATGTGATTATGATGAATGCGAAGTGAACACGATTAGAAATCAATGTCATGCATGATAGGTATTATGTAAAAGGTGTTCTTACATGTTCTCACACGTACACACCTAGAATGAATGAAATGAATGAATGAAGTTGATGTAAATGTATGAATGGGAGCTTATTGAATGGTTTTCTCAATCAGACTCTAAAGAATGTAAATGGGGGATTTGTAGGGTAGATACTCTTCTTGAGTAGATATAAAGTGTCTAGACCATCCTTACTATCCCTATAGTATGGAAAGCGGCATTTTGGCGTGAAGACTCATCGTGAGTTAAGATGAAGTGTTTAGTAGCAACCTCACTATTCGCAATGAGCTTTCCAAGATAAATTGGAGGTTGGATACCCTTCGTGAGTTGAGATGTGGTATTCAAAAGTAAACTCTAGGGATAAGTTATCTTCGTTAGTTGAGATGTGTTACTAAATAGTTATCCCTTAACATATAGTCTATGAATGTTTAAGACTCTGTGGGGGACTTATGCTTAACACCAAGAGGATTTGAAGAAGGGGTGGCTACACTTCGTGAGTTGAGATGTTGTATCCAAAAGTATCTCGTGAGCTAAGTAATCCTCGTTTGTAGTGAATGAGTTACCTAGTAGAAATATCCTTATCCCTTAACTATGAACCCGCGTAGGTCTATCTATTGGTGATCCATGTAAAGGCTAAGAATATGACCATACCTTAGGCAAGTAGGGATCTCTCATTTGGTAGGGGTTAATACTGAGATTCCATATCTAGCGCTCATTATCTATGTTCATTATTATTAGCCCCACACAAATGAATGTTATGAACTAAGTCTTCTTAAGAGTGTACTACTTAGGGTAGGTGGTGGAATAGGACACTATCTATCCCTTGCACAAATAGGCATTTGGAGGGAGTCTTGGTGTGTCCTTATATGAAATAGTATGAATGGATCATTATATGATTAAATGAATTAAGTTGAGTTTATGTGTAATGTTAATGAAGCATGATGATATTATGTCTTGTATGATGAAATTCTTATGTCTAAAGTTGATGAGAGCTATGTAAAGTGATGAATGTGATGTGCCTAGTCTAGGGTGATTCCTAAGGAGCACTAAGTGGAAGTAATAGTATGAGATGCTACTTTCACATTGCACTAAGATAACTTGGGGTTTGTCTTAGAGGATGGTCTTTATGTGAAGTTCCTAAATTCATGTATGTGTCTTCAATTGTACAGTAAGTGAATGTTTACTTGTTGAGTTGTAGTGAAGTATGCTTATCCTTGGTAGCCTTAAGGATAACTTAGGTGTGTATTGAAGAGTTTGTATGGGTGGTATCTTCATGTATCACCTAGGTTAGTCTTAAGATATAACTTGGTTAGGATGAGTTATGTGTTAAGTGAGTTTACTGTAAGTATGTCTTTATGTGTGAAATATGGAAGTTTTACCTTATTTGCTAAACGATGGTTTACATGATGTTTTGAAAGATTGGTTCATAAAGGTTTTATTGAAATAGTATGAAAAGTATGTTTCAACTAAATGGTCCTCTTTTATCATTATTTTGCATAATGCCATACTTAGTACAATGTTTGTACTAACTCCATAATTTTCTATATTTCTAAAAGTATAGGTGGAAGACAAGTGGAAGTACTTAAAAGGCAAAGCTTGGGAAGTCGTTTCTCTCAAGATTGGTATGTACTCATATGTTTGAGAACATAGTCTATGTTTATTTTTGCATTTTCTTTATGTTAAGACTTACTATTTTGCATTCGATGTAAAAGGACGTGACCCTAAGATCCTATGATGTGTCTTTAAGTTGGATTGTGACAATGAGACTTGTTCCTTAGTTTTATAAAGTGTTTCTTTTATGATGTTGTGAAAAGGTTTAATTTCGCACTACTTTTCATACTTATGTAATGATTGATAGCTAAGAGGCTTGTGCAAGACCTCTGTGAGGTTAAGTACACTCTGTGGCGACTAAAGAGTGCTCTAACTTCTAGGGTATACTTGTGGATCGTTACAAACTTGGGATCACAACATAAGGTTTTGGTAAATAGTTTTTGGTGAAAAGTCTCAGAAGCCACGTCTAGTAGAGTCTTGTTCATCGGTGTGAGTCACGACACATCCATGAGCAAGAGTCTATAAGACGATAGAGTTTCCGTTCTTCATTACTCTTGTATCGTGGCATATAGCTTATTTCTAAATCTCTCTCTTATTTTCCCTTGTGTGGTGGTCTTCTAGATTTGATTACTTGGAAGGGGTGATGTCTCAAAGTTTGAGGGAGAGAAATGTGAGTTATGATGCTTATTATGGTTTTGTGTGACTAATGAGTATTGTGAAGGCAAATGTTGAAGATAGTGATGTGATGCCATTTACGGCTATCTGTGATTTATGATATTAGAAGTATTATGATGGGAAGTTGTATTGTGAAGTAGTTCTACCACGATGAGAGTTATTTTGGTGGACTGAAGTCCTTTTTGGGACAATGAGTTATCTTGTAAGCTATGTGCAATTATAGTAGAAAGCTTGGGTATTGATATGAGGAGTATTGGAGGAATGTGGAAAATAGTTAGAGTGGGAAGTTTACCTTTTGAATGAGTAATGTTTCATATTTGTCCTTATATGGGATTAAATTTCTTGAGTAGGCTTATTCCTAAGAAGATTTCTATTTCATGAGTTTGAGTTATGTCGTGCCTAAGAGTTGAATGAGGTGATGTTTAAGAGCGCTTTTCTAAGCTTGAATCCTAAGAGGAGGTTGTTATGCTTAACTAGTGAGGTGATGGTTATCCTTGAAGTTCATAATTTACGGTTAGTATGAGTTCCCTACTTTATGAGAGGTATAGTGGGATTTCGAAGTATGCAACCTTGAAGATGCTTGGAGAGGGGCTTAACAAGAATTGATGAGAATGGCCTAAAGAGCTAATCCGAAATAACGGCCCCGGTAAATTATAGTTCCTTATGGTTATTTGATTTGATTTAGATGAGCTTACCCTAAGTGGGGGAGAATGAGTTGAGTCGGAAGGTAGTTGATATCCTTATCTTTTCCTTCTATTCTCACTCAAGCTGGAGACCAAAATTCATAGTGGTTTGTTTATGTTATGGAGTCTTGCTTATTAGTATGAGTTTCATGTCTCCTTATGATTATGAGTGCCTTTGATGGTATAATGTGTTGCATGCTCTTGATGATATCATTGTTACATGAGAAGATTGGTAGTTAATCCATATTACTCATGTTAATATGCATATATGATATTTGCCCAAATTGCTTCAAAGTTGTTATGTTATGTTCCAAGGTGTGATTGAAAGTTATTACATTTAGATATATATGATGATATTATGAGCATGTCTAAAGTTGGACAATGTAGTTCCTCCATAAAGGAAATGAAAATGATGAAGTATGTGTGCATTTTGAATTGTGCAATTTGTTCCAAATTTGCTTATGTTGCTTAGATTACCTAAAGATGTGTAGATGGTGTTCCTTGTAGTTGGGTGCATTTACTATGAATGTTATGAACTTGATGATATGTGTGATATACTGCTAGTTGTGTCCTTGATGTCCTTGAACGTGCTTAGTGTCATTCGAGGACAAATGTTTTTCTAAGTGACGGAGAATGTAACGACCCTCATAATGAAATAGGTCTAACTAGATCTTCGATTGTGTTTCATGAGTTAATAATGTGTTGAAATAGTGAATTTTAATGTTTGAGTTATTTTTCGTAAGTTTGGAAGTCAAACGTTAAGGAACGACCAAGACGTCTCACGACTAGACGTTTATGTGCTTGCATGTGTTTTGGTGTGCCTTTGTATGTTTTGTGAGTTCTTTGGAGTCCAAATTGATAGTGGAGGACCCTAAGACCTCGATAACCATGTTTAGGGGTTTAATGTTCGGATACGAATCCACCTAGGACCCACAAGGGGCCCTAGCGGAGGACCCCAACTCCAAGACAGAAACTGCCCAAAACAGTGTCAATCAATGAACCAAACGATGGCCAATCGACCAAGCGATGGCTCGTCGACTTTGTCCCTCGATTGAAACTTAAAGTCTGCAGGTTTTGGAGATGCAGACAAAAAGCACAAGCCCTCACCAATGGAACATCGATCAAACGACGGTCTGTCATTGGTGGCCTGCAAAAGTTGCTGTGTTGTGGCCTCACTTGGGGTGTTTTTGTAAATTCACTCCAGGCATTGTATGAAGAATGGACGTTTTTTTAGGGGTATTTAGGGTATTTTAAGTTAATTTATACTCCTAAAACCTAAGTTAGTCTTCACTTTTCAAAATCAAAACCTCCCTCTCAAGAAAGAACTCTGTCAAACTCCATTAAAACTAGAACTCAACGTAGAGCTTGAATTGAAGTTAATAGGTGATTTCTTCATTAAATTTATTGGGAATTTCATCTATAAAGGTATGGTAGATCCTTGACTCTTCTTTCGTTGAAGGAGCCAATCCAAAGGCTTTTCAAAAATGTTTCAAATCCTAGATTCTTCTATTCGGAATTCTAAGTATGGGTTTTTGCATGAAAATGTTTTAATGGATATATTATAACATTATTGATGTTAGTTGATGATTTTAAGGACAAAAACACAATGAACCCATAGTCATGCAATTTCTCAGCTTTTGACTTAAGAATTGGGTTTGATGAACATTATTAGATAATGGTAGAACTATGGTTTTCTTTATCTTATGTTGTGATTTAGATACTGCCTTAAATGCTACATTATGATGAATTATTGGAGAAATTGAGAAAAGGTCGTGAAATCTTGGATGAAGGGTAAGTTGTTTTATATTGCCTAACTCTTGTTGAATTGAATCTTGAGTGGTATGGTCCACTTATTTTTGCGGTGTTTACCTTATGTATATGAAGTTATATTTGTATTGTGATTATGGACTTGAAGGAATTGAATGTGAAGTGAAGTGAAATTATGCTGATTTTTTATGCATTGTATTATGAATTGATAATGTGTGTCTTGAAGACACTATAAAGTATATGTATATGTAAAGCATGATAGTGTGTGATTATGATGAATGCAAGGTGAACATGATTAGAAATGAATGTCATGCATAATAGGGGTTAAGTGAAAGGTGTTATCACATGTACTCACACACACCTAGAATGAATGAATGAATGAATTAAGTTGATGTAAATGTTTGAATGGGAGCTTATTAAATGGTTTTATCAATAAGACTCTACAGAATGTAAATGGGGGATTTGAAGGGTAGACACTCTTCCTGAGTAGAGATTAAGTGTCTAGACCATTCTTACTATCCCTATAGAAGGAAAATGGGGGATTTTGGGGTAACACTCTTTGTGAGTTAAGATGAGGTGTTTAGTAGCAACCTCACTATTCAAAATGAGCTTTCAAAGATATGTTGGAGGTTGGATACCCTTCGTGAGTTGAGATGTGTTATTCAAAAGTATCCTCCAGGAATAAGTAAGTACTCTTCGTTAGTTGAGATGTTGTACTAAATAGTTATCCCTTAACATATATTCTATGAATGTTAAGACTCCGTGGAGGAGTTATACTTAGCACCGAGAGGATTTGAAGAAGAGGTGGCTACACTGCGTGAGTAGAGATATTGTATCCAAAAGAACCTCTTAAGATAAATACTCCTCGTCAGTAGAGAATGGTTTACTAAGTAGCAATATCCTTATCTCTTAGTTATGTGCCCGCGTAGGTATAGGTATTGGTTATGCAATGACCCGAAAGTACCCCCTCAAAGAAAGGAGCACCCATGGGTCGGACCAATTGCGTACTTGACCTTTCGGAGGTCTTGTACAATCCTTAGCTATCATTCATTACATAAGCCATGAAAAGTAGTGCGCAATTTAATACTTTCCATGAATAAATTATTAAAGAAAAAATCTTTCATAAAAGCTAAGGATTTGATCTCGTTTACACAAGCCAACTTAAAGACACAACATAAATATCTAAGGGACTTATTTCACATAAATCATGATAGTCATAACATTGAATTTTAGATATGCTTACACCTTCATTCATGATTTCTTACACACTAGCATACTCAACATATACACTTATTTCTTTTAGGCATAATCTAAGCAAGTCATTCAATCCAAGCTTCATAATACATATCAACAAGAACCAACTTCATTATCACTTCATTTCACACATTAGCCCTTCAAATACATACTCAAAATACATACCAAATATACCCAAATACATCAAGTAAACACCGCCACCAAGAAGGTAGACCATACCACTCAAGAGCAATTCATAATAAGAATTATTCTATATAAGTAAATCACTATTTAACCAAGCCATCACCACCTATAACCAATTCCTAAATATTTTATCATAATAAGACCCTTAGTGCAGTAGCTAAATCATAATAACAACATAAGAAACCAAAGCTCATACCCTACACAAATATGTTCATTTAATCAACTGTTTAAGCTAAAAGTTTGAAATATGCATATACATGAGTTCATTAGGGTTTTAACCTTAAAATCATCAATTAGTATTAGGAAAAACATAGTTGAGTCATAAAAATACTTTTACAAGTAGACCCATGCTTGGAATAAAAACTATGAGAAGATAGAATTTGAAATCCCTTTTTGAAATCTTTTGAAAATTACTCCTTGAATTGAAGAGGGTTCAAGGATGGATACCATACCTCAATAAGAAGGAAACCCACTAATTTTGATGAATAAACACGTCCAACCAGCTCTCCTAGTTTTTCCTTCAGTTTTAGCTCCAATGGTGACTTTGAGAGAGTTTGTCTTTAGAGAGAGAGAGTTTGAATATTTGAAGTGAGGGGTCTAGTCTAGGTCTAGGACTTAAAACTAATTTAATATACCTTAAAAACACTAAAAATATGGTCCTCGGGTCATAAAAGTCTTGGGGTGAATTTACAAAACACCCCAAGCCAAGGCAGCAGACCTCCAACTGCTTTTGCAAGTTCCAATCGACGACACCAAACTTCGGAGCGTCGTCTGATCGACGGCCCATCCTGCTGGGGCGTCGATGGTTTCAGAGGCTATTTCATTGGGGTCTAGGATCCCACTAAGTGTGGGACAACGCCCCCCAAACGATGGGGCGTCATTGAGTTTATGGCTAGTAGACTTTGGGCATCGATTGCCTAGTTTTTGGCAGCTTGGTTGCCAAGTCTTGGGTCCTCTTCTAGGACACCTCGTGGGTCCTAGGTGAGGTCGTACCCAGATGTTAAACCGCTAAAAATAGTAGTATAGGTATTAGGAACATCCCACATGAATTTCGATTAAAAACAAACACGTAAAACTCACTCAAACACATCAGGACACATGAACACTTTCTAAGACACACCTTCCAAACGTCATGGGCGTTCTTGGAGGTTTGACCTCAAAACTTAAGCAAACTTCATACACTTACTAAGGACACTAATATAACTTATTTTATTAGAAAATTAACTCAAGAAACAATCACGATGTTGTAGTTCACCTTAGTTCATTTTAGGATGTTACATTCTCCCCCACTTGGAATAACATTTGTCCTCCAATGACACTAAAAATTTAAGACCATCAAGGACTCCATTAGAAACACATAATACATTACACACTTTGCAACATAAGAAACATTTGCATCAACTTCACAATTTCAAACATGCTAATATACATCACTTTTACACAAATTGAAACTTCAATTGAAGACAAGAAAATCATGGTCAAACATTCATAATAAAATCACTAACTAGGAAGGAGTACAAATTCACACTTTCACACACTTTGCAACATAAGCAACTTTTGCATCAACTTCACAATTTCAAAACTCACCCTTATCCTTCTTTTACGGCGGAACTACCTTATCCAACATTAAACATGCTAATATACATCACTTTTACACAAATTGAAACTTCAATTGAAGACAAGACAATTGTTTTCAAAAATTCAAATTTTTTACAGTGAGCATTCACTGTAACACTGTGAAACATGTTAAATTCAAAAATCCATTCTTTGAGCAAGTCATCAAGAAAGTATGATTATATGATAGGTAAAACATATAAACTCATATAATAACATAAAAAAACAAAAAAACAATAAAGAGTTAAGACTTACCGGGACTATCAAATCCGGATTAGTTCTCCATCATATCCCCCATCCCATAGGGAGGGTTCTTCTTTGGAGCATTAGGATCTAGGGGAGATTGATTGACCCCTTTACCCTTTGCATTGATGCTTGGGCAGTCCCTCATCTTGTGAGTCTTACTACCACATGCAAAGCAAACATCCGTTCCGGCAAGACACTTACCCAAGTGTTAATTCTCACAAGTAGTACACTTAGGTCTCTCAAAGGTATGGCCACCACCTTGGTAATTTTGGTTGGAAACTCTATCCTTGTTCCCCATGGAAGACTCTTGGTGATAGTACCTCCTCTTAGGTTTTGCTTGACTAGAATCAGCAAAACCTAGGCCCTCTCTTTCCCTCTTGCCTTATGTCCCTATTTTAGACTCCTCAATTTGTTGTGCATACACCATGAGCCTAGAGATATCAATGTCAATAAGGAGCATTGACATACGACACTCATTTTCCACACAACTACACACTCCATCACAAATTTGTTCATTCTAGCTCTAGGGTTAGCTACCATGGTCGGGGCATACTTAGAGATTTCGGTGAATTTGAGAGAGTACTCTTTCACACTCATTCCCCCTTGACGAATATTCATGACTTCAACCATCTTATTATCCCTCCACTCTAAAGGAAAGAACCTATCTAGAAAAGCCTCTTTGAACACTTCCCAATCTACCGGTCCCTTAAAGGTCTCTCATCCCTCCATTTTTCAAATGACACTTGATCCACACCTTGAGTTGGGCTCTGCTCTCTCCCTAGGGCTCACACCCATAGCATCTACCACCTTGAATATCTCATCTATAAAGCTTTATGGATCTTCATCCACCTTAGTGCCATTGAAATTAGGGGGGGTTCATCCTCATGAAATCCCAAATTCTAGAGGCGGGAGTACTCACATTTGGTTGACGTCTATCTCCTTGGTTACCTTGGGAAACCAAATAATTAGTGACGATTTGATCTTGAGCCATCATGATTTGGTTCAAATTAATTAGGGCAGCCCTCAACTCCGCATGATTCATATCCCCTTCAACAAAGAGAGTTTGAGGCGTAGGGGGCATTTGAGGTCCTTGAGGTTCCGGAGGGGGAACCACCTCATTCACATTCTCTTGGACATATATAGGGACTTGGTCAACACGGGGAGGGATCCTCTCATTAGCTACACCTTTCTCCTCCCTCCTAGTGGTTGCTCTCCTCGTATTCATGTTCTATAAACACAAAGAGAAGAGGTTGAGAAAGATATCTTATAGAACTCAACTCTAAGGCACGACATTAGAATAATCAATAAAGTGAAACTTCTATCATCTTATAGCCTCTTTTCCATTGATGTGTCACGACTCACACCAATGAACAAGACTCTACTAGACGTGGCTTGCGAGACTTTAGACCCTAAACTATTTCCCATAACTTTTGTTATGGTACAAAGTTTGTAACGACCCGAAAGTACCCCCTAGAATAAGGGAGCACCCATGGGTAGGAACAATTACGTGCTTCACCTTTAGGAGGTCTTGAAAAAGCCTTAGATATCATACATGACATAAGACATGAAAAGTAGTGCGTAATTTAAAACTTTTCACGAATAAATTAATAAAAAGAACATCTTTCATAAAATCTAAGGATTTGATCTCGTCTACACAAGACAACTTAAATACACGATATATATATCTTAGGGACACGACCCTTTACATTAAATAAAAATACACAATAGGTATTTAGAATAGAAACTAAGAAATACGACTATTCCTCGAATATATGTGGACGTACTTAGTCTTGAGATAATCTTTCCCAAGCTTGTCTTCTAGTCTTCAACTTGACTCTAACCTATACTTGTTAAGTATAGAAAAGTATAGGGTTAGTACAAGACAATGTACTAATATGACATATGCAAAAACTTGCAGAAAGGGACATTTTAGTAAAATAAGATTTCATGCCAAATTGATAAAACCTTCATGATTTAAGAGTTGAAATAGTATAAGAATCATCATTTATCACATAAATTAGGACTCCCTTAATTTTAGAAGCAAAACACACTTTACAGTAATATTAAGAAATGTTATAGTGAACAAAGTGAGCATTTCTTCCAAGCATAGTGAAGTCATTTCCCATGAGGTTTCCCGAACCAAGTTATCCTAAGAGTCCTTAAGGGAGACAAGAAGGGACCACCCATACACCCCCTTGAAGACACACCAAGGCGATGCTTAAGACTACCTACCACAGCCTTACTTCATCCAGGAAAAACAAGTCCACACTCTTGGCTAGATATTTTCAAAACATTCATATAAGAAGGATTTCATGTAGGTACACTTCTCCAATAGGACTTATAAGTTACACTAAGTGCAATGAGAGAGTAGCATCCCATACTACTACTTCCACTTAGTGCTCCTTGAGGATTCTCTTGGATTGAGCACTCAACATTAGTCACTGTTAACTTCATCACATAAAACTCAGCTTTAACATACTTCCTTAACATTAGACCTTTACTTATAAAACTTCTTTTACAACACATGATAAAACACACAAAGACTCCCCTTTCAGAAGGTCTACCTAGTGAAATAGATAGATAGCGTCCCATACCACTACCTACCCTAAGTAGTACGTTCTCTTACGAGACTTATTTCATTCTTTCTTTAGTGGGGGAATAGCTTTAACTGACATAGACCATGAGAGATAGACATGGAATCCCGATACTACCCTTATCGGATGAGGGTTCCTCACTTGCCTAGGATGGGGTCTTTTTCTTATCTTTTACATGGCTTTTCCAATAGCTACACCTATGTGGGTACATAGTTAAGGGATAAGGAGATTTCTACTAAGTAACTCACTCTCTACTTACAAGGAGTACTCATCTCAAGAGGTACATTGGGTACAACATCTCTACTCAGAATGTGCACCCACCCCTTCTTCAAATCCTCTCGGTACTAAGCACAACTCCCCCACGGAGTGTTAGACATTGTTACTAAAGGTCAAGGATAACCTTTGGCCACACCATCTCAACTCACAATGGGTATCCATCCTCCAACCTACATTAGAAAGCTCTTGGGAGTTAGTGAAGTTGCTAGTAAACACTTCATCTCAACTCACGATGAGTGCTCACCCCAAAACTCCCCTTTTCATTCACATTCTGTAACTTCATTCATTCTTTCACTCAAAGTGTGTGTGTGTGCATGTGAGCACACCTTTCACTAAAGCATTACTTTTATAACATTGAATTTTAGACATCCTTACACCTTCATTCATCATTTTTTACACACTATCATGCTCAACATATACACTTATTCTTTTAGGCATAATCTAAGTAAGTCATTCAATCCAAACTTCATAATACATGTCAACAAGAACCAACTTCATTATAAATTCATTGCACACATTACGAATTCAAATACATACTCACAATACATACCAAATATACCCAAATACATCAAGTAAACACCGCCACCAAGAAGGTGGACTATACCACTCAAGAGCAATTCATAATAAGAATTATTCAATATAAGCAACTCACCATTTAACCAAGCCACCACCACCTATAACAAATTACTCAATATTTCATCATAATAAGTCCCTTAGGTCATGAGCTAAATCATAATAAAAACATAAGAAACCAAAGCTCATACCCTACACAAATATGCTCATTTAACCCACTCTTTAAGCTAAAAGTTGAAAATATGTATATACATGAGTTCATTAGAGTTTTGACCTTAAAATCATCAATTAATACTAGGAGAAACATATTTGAATCATTAAAATCATTTACAAGAAGACCCATGCTTGGAATCAAAACAAGGAGAAGATAGAATTTGAAAACCATTTTTTGAAATCTTTTAGAAATGACTCCTTGAATGGAAGAGGGTTCAAAGATGGATACCTACCTTAATGAGAAGAAACCCACTAACTTTGATGAATAAACACGTCCAACCAGCCATCCTAGTTCTTCCTTGAGTTTTAGCTCCAATGGTGACTTTGAGAGAGTTTGTCTTTAGAGAGAGTTTGAATATTTGAAGTGAGGGGTCTTTTCTAGGTCTAGGAATTAAAACTAATTTAATATACTGTCACGACCGGGGTCTAGACCCCAGACGAGACTGGCATCGTTGACCTCTCAGAGGTCGCCCACAAGCCTACATACGTCGTCGTTACTTCATCTAGATTAATTTTAGCGGAGAATTTGAACTTTTGTTTACTTAAACTTTATGTTGGAAAACATTGATCTCGCATTATACTATCTACGTAAACTCATAAGAGTTCACAACAACCATCTAAATCAAGATAATCAAATGAAAGATATAGTCATAAATATAGAGTTGCCAAAATGGCACCAATACAACGTCTGAAAGTAAATACGAAAGAAACGCTACTGGAACATACTCCACTAGCTCATGCCTACATCAACGCTAGAATAAATCAGTAAGCATCCTCGAAAGCATGAGGGCCTACCAAATCCGGATAAAAGATCCACGTCCAGATAATTTCTGCGTCGACTCGTAAGCTCCAACGTCCAGCTTCACCTTCACCTAAAAGTAGATAAATGTATGGAATTAGTACACACTTGTACTAAGTATGGGTATATGCAAGCACACACCACAGACATGCATGATTTAGAATAGCTCTCTCCTAACGATATGAGTTATGGAAAGTCAAATTAGTGGACTTGCCAAAATCAAATTAGGAAAGTCATTCCATAAGAGTAACATGCATCATCATACGTATCATATTGCAAACAGCACATAACATATTGCATATAGCACATAACATATTGCATATAGCACATATCATATTTTATTTCATTCGTTCATATGCCATGAGACGCTCGAATCATGGACTTAACATTAGGACTTCCCAAAATGAGGGCTCAATATATGGGACCTCAACTAGGGAGCCTCTTTAGCAAAAACAGAGTCTGCTTCATTCATTCATGCGTACTTCATTTCATTTCATTTATAGTGTAAGCACCAGCTATACCAAGGATATACTTTAAGACTCTCATTGGGTTCACTGTGCAATGACTAAGAATGACATAGTGTCATTATATAAGTATAGTGCACCTCTTGATTATCCTACCCAAACACCTTTGGTATCGTTCATTTCATTGTGTGCATTACATGAGGTTGGCCTCATTCTTTCTTTGAGAACTTTAACTTTAACAGACATAGATCATGTGAGCTCCATGAAATGCTGTGTCTACCCCACACCGAAAAGAGATGGAATCACCGGGAAAACTGAAACCAAAACATGCTAGCGTATATAGGGAATTGAACCCTCCTAGATCCCTATGTTGGCTGCATAGGTTCAAAGACTAGGAGATATAAGGAGACCCATACCCGTCTGGATGGACAGTTTCATCTCATGAGAATTACACGAACCTTTGCCTTCCTGAAAGAAGGAATCGCCACTCATAGCTAGCCTATCGGTGCTCAATATAAAGTTCCATTACATTCATCTCATACATCATAGAAGCTGGCTTCTAGCATGAGGACATCATAGCTCAGTAGATGATTTCTCATATCATCATTAATATTAAGTATATATTAACTTTAATACTTCATTATAGTGTTCATAGAAACTGGTCTTTTCATTAACTTTGCACTCTCATATGTAAGTATGTTTTGGTAACATTTACTTAGGCTCATTTGAGATTGCTCTCATATTTCACATTAGCCTCTTATCATGTGGTCACCACATTCATTAGTCTTAGAATATTTTCCCTTCATAATTACTCACCCCTTTTTACGTGAATGTTCATTTCATCATATTCCAATGCACTTGGCCTTTTAGTGTGTTTCACACTTTTACTTAACACTTCTGGGGTCACATAATTCATTACATAACATCTTAGGTTCACTTACTATTAAACGTATGCTGGACTTATGGATCCATACATACAAGCCCTGAGGTTTCATTCATAATTTGTCTAAGTGATTCATACTTACCCAAGGTTATGTGGTACAAGACTTATGCATCTTTTAAGTATGCCAAGATCTTAGATCAATCCTTAAAGGCAGCACTCATTTAATCATTTATTCACGTACGACTTATGTGTCAATACGGAATTGTGCAAGGGAACCCAATTTTGAATCACTTGGAAAACACTTACGTTTTTTTTCTTCTGATTTCTTATTCTCGGCTAGGGGACCCGATTTCAAATCCCCTAACCTACACTTTCCTTTGTTTCCTTTTTACCCAATTCCCCTTAGACGTCTAGGCTTAGTAGATTCGAGATCGAACCCCCACACCTACGTTTAGTTATTTTTATTTTTCCTTAAACTCTCTTTGTGTTGACCGAGAGAGTGTGGGATCGAACCCCTACAGCCCCACTTTATTTGTTTCTCCTTATTCGGCAGAGAGGTTGTGGGTTCGATTCCCACATACCTCATTTATTATTTTCTTTTAATTCTTCCTCATGTTTGATCGAGAGGTTGTGGCTTCAAACCCCACACACCTCATTTTTATTTTTATGATTCATTTTCGGTCAAGGCACACGGGTTCGAATTCCACTTGCCACATTTCTTTAACTTAATTTTTTTATATAATATTCGTGCAGTGAGGTCTCGGGTTCGATCCCCAATGACCTCACATTAATTTTTTTTTGTTCTTTTTACAAGTTTCCAAACTTCATTGTGTGACCAAAACCAAATTCCAGAAAACTGGAATTTGACCACATTTTTGCAGCGTATTTTCTCACCCTCTTTCACGTTAAACATTAAGACATTTCGAGTAGTTTTTAGGGAGATCTTTAGGTGAATTTTAAAGGTTACTTTCAGTCAAGAATTATTATTTAATTCAGCAACTTTGAACTCATATGAACATCACGTTTTTAACATATTCGCACACACATAATTCATAACATTTTAACATGTCAATATCAAGCTTCAAACCGTGTCTAATTCACGGTACACACATGCACAAACAAGTTGACGAACTTCACATTTTTGGAACACCTCTTTCATTTCTACATAATTCCGAATAGACATTCAAAGACGTAATCACAACCATCCCTAAAATCATCTACCAGAAGTCATACCAACGCATACTTGAATCTTTCAAAGGATCTAATGACAGGGTCATGCAACAGGGACAACCTTAGTTTTCAATTATGAAAAGACTAAACCTTAGGGGTCTCTTGGGAAAGGGACCAAGAGGGAAGAAAACCCATACCTAAAGTCGTTCAAAGATGTTCTTACGTGCTGCCAAAACCTCGAAATCACAAGCACAATCCCTCGAGAATTTGGTTTTTGCTTGTCGTTTTGAAGCTTATTTTGCTTTTGAGTTTGAGCGTTCAAGTTCTTGAGTGTGGATGAACTCTTTTTTTTTATTCTGTTCTGTAGGTTTTACAGAATGTTGATCGTGACGTGAGAGAGGAGTAGAGAGAAATGTGGGTTAGTGTTAGCTTAGGATTAGGAGATTATGTGGAGACTTAGTCAAATTAGGACATCTCTTAATTGTTTAAAAATATGATTTTTTTCAAAGGCTACATGGAATGACCACCATGCCCCTTCAAAATCAGGTAATAAACATCAATTAAATCCACATAAACGTCGCTTCCACCAAGGCTCGAACCCGGGTAAAGCCTACATCGCGAAACGGGTCTTTCCGGGTCGACCCGACCCAAACCGTTTCCTATAATTAAATTAATTAATTAATTAATTAATTAAGGTAATTACAATACTACCCCTAGCTTGGAAAAGATCATTTTACCCCTAGACCCTCCAAACCTAAGATTACCCCTTTTAAGTCCGGTAAAACTCATTCGGGTGAATCTCTTCAATTCCGGTGCCCTACATGGTTGGTTCTCACCTTGCCTAGCTCAATTAACTCACAAGTTGGTTGGCTTGTCTAGTGCATAGGTTCTGACGTCTGGTTCTACGCGCAACAAGCCGTGTGAACCCGGTCTAATCCAAGCATTCTAGGTACCTTTAAGCATTACTTAGCATAGTCATTTTCAGGTTGTTACATTGTCCCCCCCTTAGGAACATTTGTCCCCGACTGACACTTCTAATTATCTCGTACAATGCCAGTCATATCATAACATAAGTACTTTACACAGTCAAGCAATATCAACAAAGAATAGAGGAGACAAGGAAACTTAGACTTAAGAGTAAGGATTCTAACCTCAAGAGCTGAAAAGATGAGGATAAAGGGATCTCATATCGACCTCAACCTCCTATGTAGCACCCTCAACAAGAAAGTTCCTCCACAATACCTTCACTGTGGCAACCTCTTTATTTCTCAGACGCTTTACCTGCCGGTTTAAAATCTCAACAAGAACCTCCTCAAAGGACAAGTCTTCATCAACCCCCAAACCTTCAATAGGCAGAATCGATGCTGGATCACCAAGGCACCTATTTAACATAGAGACATGAAAGACTGGATGAACAAAAGCTAGCTCCGTAGGAAACGCCAACTCATAGACCACCTCACCCATACACTGAAAATCTCGTATGGCCCGACGTACCTCGGACTCAACTTCCCCTTCCTGCCAAACCTCATAACCCCCTTCATGGGTGATATCTTCAAGTATACTTGGTCACCAACATCAAACTCTAAGGGTCGCTTCCTGTTATTTGCATAAGACTTTTGCCGACTGTAACTAGTAGCCAACCTTTCCCTAATCACCCTGAGCTTATCTAAGGCCTCATGAATGATCTCTGGACCCAAAATGGATGACTCTCCATCCTCGAACCACCCAACTGGAGACCTACACCTCCTACCATACAGTGCCTCAAATGGTGTCATCCCTATACTGGAGTGATAGTTGTTGTTATATGAGAACTCTATCAATGGCAGATGGTCGTCCCATCTACCTTTGAAGTCGATCACACACGCCCTCAATATGTCCTCCAATATCTGAATGGTGCGCTCTGCCTGCCCATCTATCTGAGGATGGAAGGCACTACTGAGCTTTACCTGCGTGACTACGCTCTTCTGGAAGGATCTCTAGAAATGCAAAGTGAATTGAGCTCCTCTATCTGAGGAATCCCATGCCACCTCACAATCTCATCAATGTAGAGTCTCGGTTAATCCTCGGCCCTGTAAGTAGACTTCATAAGGATAAAGTGGGCAGACTTAGTCATTCTATCCACAATAACCCATATGGAGTCATGCTATCTCCTAGTCCTCGAAAGACCAACCACGAAGTCCATGTTAATGGCCTCCCACTTCCAAGTCGGAACCTCAATCATCTGAGTGAGACCACCAGGATTAAGGTTCTCCGGCTTAACCTGCTGACAATTAGGACACTTGGCCACATACTCAGCAATGTTATTCTTCATGCCATCCCACCAATAGATCTGCTTGAGGTCATGATACATCTTGGTGTAACCTAGATGTATCGAATACCTGGAACCATGGGCCTCTACAACAATCTTGGTCCGCAAATCATCCACATCTGGTAAACACAGCTTGACCTGGTACCTAAGTATGCCATCACCTCCCAAAGCAAAGAACTCATTCATCTTTTTCAGCACTGAGTCCTTCAACTCCATCAAAACAGGATCAACATACTGAACCTTCTTGACTTCAACTACCAAGGATGATTCAGAACAAGGATGAACTGAAACACCCCCGCTAGTAGAAGCCATCAACCGCACACCCAGTCTGGCCAGTCTGTGTACATCCTTCACCAAGTCCTTCTTCCCATCATCAACGTGGGTTGTACTCCCCATGCTCAACCTGCTCAAAGCATTAGCTATAACATTTGCTTTCCCTGGATGGTAGTGGACACTCATATCATAGTCCTTCAACAGGTCCAACCATCTCCGCTGACGTATATTCAACTCCCTCTGTGTGAACACATACTGGAGACTCTTGTGGTCTGTGAACACATCCACGTGTACTCCGTACAAGTAATGCCTCCACAGCTTCAATGCAAACACCATAGATGCCAACTCCAAGACATAAGTGGGATAATTCTTCTCATGAACCTTGAGATGTCTGGACGCATAGGCTATCACCTTACCACCCTACATAAGAACACAACCCAAACCAACCCTAGATGCATCACAATAAACATTGTAATTCTTACCACATTTAGGTAACGTAAGCATTGGGGCTGAAGTGAGTCTGTCCTTGAGCTCCCGGAAACTCTTCTCAAAAGTCTCCGTCCATTCGAACTTGGCTTTCTTCTTAGTCAAAGTTGTCAGTGGGGCAGCAATGGAAGAAAAACCCTCCATGAACTTGCGGTAGTAACTAGGCAATCCCAGAAAGCTATGGATATCGGTGGGAGTAAGAGGTCTTGGCAAGTTCTTAACAGCCTCAGTCTTCCTGGGGTCCACCTCCACACCCTGATCAGACACAACATGACCTAGGAAGGTCAGTGATCTAAGCCAAAATTCACACTTGCTGAATTTGGCATACAACTGATGTTGTCTAAGTACCTGCAAGGTTAGTCTCAAATGTTGTTCATGCTCTTCCTTGGTATTAGAGTAGATGAGGAGGTCATCAATGAATACTATGACGAAAGAATCAAGGTATTCGGTTCATGAGGTCCATAAATGCAGTTGGTGCATTAGTGAGACCAAATGACATGACTAGGAACTTATAATGACCATAACGGGAACGAAAGGATGTCTTTTGGCTATATTCATCCCTAACACTAAGCTGATGATATCCGAAATGAAGATCAATCTTCGAGAAGAAACTAGACACTTGGAGATGATCCAATAAGTCATCTATTCTGGGAAGTGGATACCTGTTCTTCATAGTGACTTTGTTGAGCTGCCGATAATCGATACACATCCTAAGGGTTCCATCCTCTTTTTCCCAAATAGCACTGGAGCGCCCCAAGGGGATATACTCGGCTGGATGAGGCCCTTATCAGTGAGATCTATTAACTGCAGCTTCAACTCTTTGAGTTCAGCTGGAGCCATTTTGTAGGGAGGAATTGAAATCGGTTTGCTATCGGGATCTAGGTCGATGCCAAAATCAATCTCTCGAGGGGGAGGGACTCCAGGAAAATCATCGGGGAAAACATCTTGGAACTCATTAACTACAGGCACAGAGTCTATGGAAGGAATGTCATGATCTAGATCACTGACAATCACAAGATGACATAACAATCCCTTGGACATCATTTTGTTAGCTTTTAGGTTCGAAATCAAGGGACTTGAACGACTGGAATTGTACCCCTCCAAGACCAGCTCTAATTCATTAGGGAAACTGAATCTCATAACCCTACTACGACAATCCATGAAGGCATAACATTTATGGAGCCAGTCTATACCAAGTATAATATCGAAGTCATTCATGGGTAACTCAACAAGGTCTGCACATATAGTCTTACAACATACTACTATTGGGCAGTCTTTATGAACCCTATCAGCTCTCACATTTTCTCCTAAGGGAGTACTAATTACAATAGGATCAGGCAAAACCTCAAGTAGTGTTTCAAAAGTAAGAGCAAGCAAAGGAGTCACAAAAGAAACCGTAGACCCTAGATCAAGTAAAGCATAAACAGAGGTTGAGAAAACTTGCAGCATACCTGTGACCACATCAGTAGACTTCTCATGCTCCTCCCTGCCATTCAAGGCGTAGAATATGTTCCTCTTAGGAGGCTCGGCTGCAGCAGCATTCTGGGGATTAGGCCTAGGCTGAGCATTACCTCCAGCCTGACCCCTTTTCTGTGGGCAGTTCCTGACCAGGTGTCCGCTCTTTCCACAACCGAAGCAGGCATTTGTGCCTAGTCTACACTCTCCATTGTGAATATGGTCACACTTGCCACATTCCTTTCTAGGACGCTGCACATCACCTCCATTTCCCTTCTTTGGCTCGGGACTGCCTCCTCTATGTGCTGCACTCCTGTGAGAGTTAGAGTTCCCTGAACTCTGATGCCCCTTCTTAAATCTGGGCTGATCACGAACTCCAAAAGTGCTCCTACCACCACCTCTGCTGGAACCTGTCTGGTCAGAAGGGTTAAGCCTCCTGACCTCAAAGACTCTTCTCTTCTTCCGGTTGTCCTCAACCTGCTGTATATGTACCATAAGCCTTGACAAGTCCATGCTATCATGGAGCATCGCAGCCCAACACTACTCCTACAAAAGCTCTGAGATCTATGTAGGGAACCTGCTCATCTCATCCCTGTTGTTCGACATAACAGAAGTGGCATACCTGGACAATTTAATGAATTTCAGGGAATACTCCATGACAATCATCGAGCCCTGCTTAAGGTTGATGAACTCCTCAACCTTAGCCTCTCTCATCTCTCTGGGGAAGAACCTCTTCATAAAAGCTGTCTTAAACAGATCCCATGTGATCAGACTTCCGTCCAATGCCCTGCTATCCTACCACATCTTGCACCAAGCCTGTGCAACATCCTACAACTGGTACGAGGGCAGGTCAGCTTTCTAAATCTCCGTGGCCCCCATCTCCACCAGAATCTTTTGGACCTCCTCTTCGAAAACCTGAGGGTCCTCTGTAGTCTTAGATCCTGTAAAGATTGGAGGATTCATCCTCGTAAAATCTCACAACCTGTTCGTCATGTTGTGGGATGGTGGATTCTCCCGCTGAACCTCTTGTCAGTTGTCCTGGGCCGTCATAGCCTGAGCTTGCACAGTGATGGCTTGAGCCATCTGTGCCAAAGTTGTCCGCACCTCAGCATCAGTCAACCCACCTGGGGTAACTACCATGGGCACTCCTGCAGCTGGAGCCTGAGCCTGGGGTGGAACTTGGTTGTCCCCAGCAGCTGCTCCTACTCTTCCCCGACTTGTGTTCCCCCTTGTGTTCATTTTCTGGAAAAAAAAATAAGAATTAATGTTAGATACGCTCATAACACCAAGAAATCAGACATTAATGAAAGCACGATAAGATCAGAAGAAGGGAAATTTTCCAATGCATCATGCAGTCTCTAATTCATGATAGTGGTGCACTTCACTACCATAACTTAGAAACTACTCGATGTGGTTGATGTCAACTTATTATCCTTGTAATTTAACCTAATGCTCTGATACCAACTTTTTCAAGACCAAGGTCTAGACACAAGACGAAACCAACATCGTTGACCTCTCAGAGGTCGCAGAAAAGCCTACATACGTCATCGTTACTTCATCTAGGTGAATTTATTCGAAAATTAAAACTTTTGTTTACTTAAACTTTATATTGGAAAACATTGATCTCGCATAATACTATCTACGTAAACTCATAAGCGTTCACAACAACTATCTAAATCAAGATAATCAAATGAAAGATATAATCATAAATATAGAGTTTCCAAAATGGCACCAATACAACGTCTGAAAGTAAATACGAAAGAAACGCTAGTGGAACATACTCCACTAGCTCATGCCTACATCTACGCTAAAATAAATCAATAAGCATCCTCGAAAGCATGAGGGCCTACCAAATACGGATGAAAGCTCCATGTCTTTATAATTTCTGCGTCAACTCGTAAGCTCTAACCTCCAGCTGCACCTGCACCTAAAAGTAGATAAATGTATGGAATTAGTACACACTTGTACTAAGTATGGGTATATGAAAGAACACACCACGAACATGCATGATTTAAATAGCTCTCTCCTAACGATATGAGTTATGGAAAGTCAAGTCAGTGGACTTGCCAAAATCGGATTAGGAAAGTCATGCCATGAGAGTAACATGCATCATCATACGTATCATATGTCACACAACACATAACATATTGCATATAGCACATAACATATTGCATATAGCACATATCATATTTCATTTCATTCGTTCATATGCCATGCGACCCTGGAATCATGGACTTAACATTAGGACTTCCCAAAATGAGGGCTCAACATATGGGACCTCAACAAGGGTGCCTTCTTTAGCAAAAACAGAGTCTCCTTCATTCATTCATACGTACTTCATTTCATTTCATTCATAGGCTAGTGTAAACACCAGCTATACCTAGGATGTAGTTTAAGACTCTTATTGGGTTCACTGTGCAATGACTAAGAATGACCTTGTGTCATTACATAAGTCTAGTTCACCTCTTGATTATCCTACCCAAACACCTCTGGTATCGTTCATTTCATTGTGTGCATTACATAAGGCTGGCCTCATTCTTTCTTTGGGAACTTTAACTTTAACCGACATAGATCATGTGAGCTCCATGAAATCCTGTGTCTACCCCACACCAAAAAGAGGTGGAATCATCGGCCAAAGTGAAACCAAAACATGCTAGCGTATATAGGGAATTGAACCCTGCTAGATCCCTATGTTGGCTGCATAGGTTCAAAGGCTAGGAGATATAAGAAGACCCACACCCGTCTGGACATACAGTCTCATCTCATGAGAATTTCACGAACCTCTGCCTTCCTGAAAGAAGGAATCGCCACTCATAGCTAGCCTATCGGT
Organism: Solanum sitiens; assembly: GCA_016801875.1. Lineage (NCBI taxonomy): Eukaryota > Viridiplantae > Streptophyta > Magnoliopsida > Solanales > Solanaceae > Solanum > Solanum sitiens. Next base: position 1,210,984 of record JABWTJ010000377.1, on the reverse strand, counting down.
GCTCAGTATAAAGTTTCATTACATTCATCTCATACGTCATAGAAGCTGGCTTCTAGCATGAGGACGTCATAGCTCATTAGATGATTTCTCATCTCATCATTAATATTAAGTATATATTAACTTTAATACTTTCATTAGAGTGTTCATAGAGGCTAGTCTTTTCATTAACTTTACACTCTCATAGGTGAGTAAACATTTACTTAGGCTCATTTGAGATTTCTCTCATATATCACATTAGCCTCTTATCATGTTGTCACCACATTCATTAGTCTTAGCACATTTGCCCTTCATAATTACTCACCCCTTTTTACGTGAATGTTCATTTCATCATATGCCAATGCACTTGGCCTTTTAGTGTGTTTCACACTCTTATTTAACCCTTCTTGGTCACATCATTCATTACATAACATCTTAGGTTCAGTTACTTTTAAACGTATGCTGGACTTATGGATCCATACATACAAGTCATGAGGCTTCATTCGTAATTCGTCTAAGTGATTCATACTTACCTAAGGTTATGTGGTACAAGACTTATGCATCTTGTAAGTATGCCAAGATCTTAGTTTCAATCCTTAAAGGCAGCATTCATTTAATCATTTATTCACGTACGACTTATGTGTCAATACGGAATTGGGCAAAGGAACCCGATTTCGAATCCCTTGGACAACACTTACGTTTTTATTTTTATTTTTTTTGATTTCTTATTCTCGGCTAGGGGACCCGATTTTGAATCCCCTCACCTACACTTTCTTTTGTTTCCTTTTTCCCCAATTCCCCTTAGACGTCTAGGCTTAGGAGATCCGAGATCGAACCCCCATACCTACGTTTATTTATTTTCCTTTTTCTTTAAACTCTCTGCGTGTTGACCGAAAGAGTGTGGGATAGAACCCCTACAGCCCCACTCTATTTTTTTCTCCTTAATTCTTGTAATTCGGCCGAGAGGTTGTGGGTTCGATGTCCACGTACCTCATTTTTTATTTTCTTTTAATTCCTCCTCATGTTTGGCCGAGAGGTTGTGGCTTCAAACTCCACACACCTCATTTTTATTTTTATGATTCGTTTTTGGTCAAGGCACACGGGTTTGAATCCCACATGCCACATTTCTTTAACTTAAATTTTTTATATAATATTCGTGCAGTGAGGTCTCGGGTTCGATCGCCAATGACCTCACATTATTTTTTTTGTTCTTTTTACAAGTTTCAGAACTTCATTCTCTGACCAAAACCAAATTCCAGAAAACTAGAATTTGACCACATTTTTGTAGACTATTTTCTCACCCTCTTTCACGTTAAACATTAAGACATTTCGAGTAGTTTTTATGGAGATCTTTAGGTGCATTTTCAAGGTTACTTTAAGTCAAGAATTATTATTCAATTCAGCAACTTTGAACTGATATGAATATCACGTTTTTAACATATTCGCACACACATAATTCATAACATTTTAACATGTCAATATCAAGCTTCAAACCGTGGCTAATTCACGACACACGCATGCACAAACAAGTTAACGAACTTCACATTTTCGAAACACCTCTTTCATTTCTACATAATTCGGAATACACATTCAAACACGTAATCACAACCAGCCCAAAAATCATCTACCAGAAGTCATATCAACGCATACTTGAATTTTCAAAGGATCTAATGACAGGGGTATGTAACGGGGACAACCTTAGTTTTTGATTGTGAAGAGACTGAAACTTAGGGGTCTCTTGGGAAATGGACCAAGAGGGAAGAAAACACATACGTGAAGTCATTGAAAGATGTTCTTACGTGCTGCCAAACCTCCCCCCCACTAAGCCGACGTCGCACCACCGAAATAACAAGCACAATCCGTCGAGAATTTGGTTTTTGCTTTTCGTTTTGATGCTTATTTGCTTTTGAGTTTGAGCGTTCAAGTTCTTGAGTGTGGATGAACTCTTTTTTTTGTTCTGTTCTTTAGTTTTTACAGAATGTTGATTGTGAAGTGAGAGAGGAATAGAGAGAAACGTGAGTTAGTGTTATCTTAGGATTAGGAGATTAGGTGGAGACTCAGTCAAATTAGGACTTCTCTTAATTGTTTAAAAATCTGATTTTTTTCAAAGGCTATGTGAAATGACCACCATGCCCCTACAAAATCAGGTAATAAACATCAATTAAATCCACCTAAATGTCGCTTCCACCAAGGCTTGAACCCGGGTAAAGCCTCCATCGCAAAATGGGTCATTCCGGGTCGACCCAACCCAAACCGTTCCTCTAATTTAATTAATTAATTAATTAATTAATTAGGGTAATTACAATACTACCCCTAGCTTTGAAAATACCATTTTACCCCTAGACCCTCCAAACCTATGATTACCCCTTTTAAGTTCAGTAAAACACATCCGGGTGAATCTCTTCAATTCGGGTACCCTACATGGTTGGTTCTCACATTGCCTAGCTCAACTAACTCACCAAGTTGGTTGGCTTGGCTAGTGAATAGGTTAAAAGGTCTGGTTCTACGCGCAACAAACCGTGTGAACCCGTTCTAATCCAGGCATTCTAGGTACGTTTAAGCATTACTTAGCATAGTCATTTTTAGGTTGTTGCATATACCTTAAAAATACTAAAAATATGTTCCTAGGGTCGAAAAAGTCTTAGGGTGAATTTACAAAACACCCAAAGCCAAGGCAATACACGTCAACCAACTTTTGCAGGTGCCTATCAATGAGCCCAAGCTACGGAGCATTATCTGATCGATGGCCCGTCCTGCTGGGGCGTCAATGGATTTAGAGGATGTTTCATTGGGGGATAGGCTCTAACTAAGTGTGGGACTCTGCCCCCCAAATGACGGGGCATCGTTGATTCAACGACTAGTGGCGTCGATTGCCCACTTTTTCTGCAGCTTGGTTTCCAAGTCTTATGTCCTCTTCTAGAACCTCTCGTGGGTCATAGGTGGGGTCGTACCCGGACGTTAAACCCCTAAACATATTTGCGTAGGTATTATAAACATCACACATAAATTTCGATTAAAAAGAACACGTAAAACTCACTGAAACACATCAAGACACATAAACACTTTCTAAGACACACCTTCCGAACGTCATGGACGTTTGACCTCCAAACTTAACCAAACTTCATACACTGACTAAGGACACTAATATAACTCATTTGATTACAAATTTAACTCAAGAAACAATCACGAAGCTCTAGTTCATCTTAGTTCATTTTAGGGTGTTACAGGTGATCGATGTAAAGGCTAAGAATATGACCCTACCTTAGGCAAGTAGGGATCCCTCATCCAGTAGGGATTAATACCGGGATTCCATGTATAACTCTCATGGTCTATGTCGGTTAAAGATTGCCCCCCCACAAATTAATGTTATAAACTATGTATTTTTAAGGGTGTACTACTTAGGGTAGGTGGTGGAATGGGACGCTATCTATCCATTGTACCGGTAGGCATTTGGAGGGAATCTTGGTGCATCCTTATATGCAAATGTATGAATGGGTCATTATATGATGAAATGAAGTAAGTTGACTTTATGTCTAATATTAAATAAGCATGTTGATATCATGTCTTGTATGAGGAAAGTCTTATGTTTAAAGTAGATGAGAGATATGTAAAGTGATGAATGTGATGTGCATAGTCTAGGGTGATTCCTAAGGAGCACTAAGTGGAGGTAGAAGTATGGGATGTTACTTTCACATTGCACTAAGTTTAACTTGGGGGTTGTCTTAGAGGATGGTCTTTATGTGAAGTTCCTAAATGCATGTATGTGTCTTCAACTGTATTTAGTAAGTGAATGTTAACTTGTTGAATAGTAGTGAAGTATGCTTATCCTTGGTATCCTTATGGATCACTTAGGTGTGTATTGAAGAGGTTGTATGGGCGGTCTCTTCATGTCTCACCTAGGTGAGTCTTAGGATAACTTGGGATAGGAAGAGTTATGTGTTAAGTGGGTTTACTGTAAGTATGTCTTAATGTGAGAAATATGGAATTTTTACCTTATTTGCTAAATGATGGTTTACATGATGTTTTGAAAGATTGGTTCATGAAGGTTTTATTAAAATTGTATGAAAAGTATGTTTAAACTAAATGGTCCTCTTTTATCATGATTTTGCATAATGCCATACTTAGTACATTGTTTGTACTAACTCCATACTTTTCTTTATTTCTATAAGTATAGGTGGAAAGACAAGTGGAAGTAGTTAGAAAGCAAAGCTTGGGAAGTCGTTTCTCTCAAGATTGGTATGTCCTCATATGTTTGAGGACATAGTCTGTGTTTCTTTTAGCATTTTTTATTTTAAGACTTAATATTTTGCATTCGATGTAAAGGGCCGTGACTCTAAGATATTATGATGTGTCTTTAAGTTAGAGTGTGACAATGATACTTGTTCCTTAGTTTTATTAAGAGTTTCTTCTATGATGTTGTGAAAAGTTTTAATTCTGCACTACTTTTAATACTTATGTAACGAATGATAGTTAAGAGGCTTGTGCAAGACCTCTATGAGGTTAAGTACAATGTGTGGTGACTCAAGAGTAATCTAACTTCTAGGGTATACATTCAAGTCGTTACAAACTCGGTATTAAAACATAATGTTTTGGGGAATAGTTTTTGGTCAAAAGTCTCACAAGCCACGTCTAGTAGAGTCTTGTTCATCGGTGTGAGTCACGACACATCCATGAGCAAGAGTCTATAAGGCGATAGAGTTTCCGTTCTTCATTACTCTTACGTGCCATAGAGCTTATTTTCAAAACTCTCTCTTATTTTTCCTTGTTTGGTGGTCTTCTAGATTTGATTGCTTGGAAGAGGTGATGTCTCAAAGTTTGAGGGAGAGAAATGTGAATTATGATGCTTATTATGGTTTTGGTGACTAGATTAGTATTGTGAAGGTAGATGTGAAAGATAGTGATGTCATGCCATTTACGGCTATGCGTGATTTATGATATTGGAGGTATTATGATGGAAAGATGTATTATGAAGTAGTTCTACCATGATGAGAGTCATTTTGGTTGAATGAAGTCCTTTTTTGGGACAATGAGTTAACTTGTAAGCTATGTGGAATGATAGTAGAAAGATAGGGTATAGATGTGAGGATTGTTGGAGGTATATGGCAAATAGTTAGAGTGGGAAGTTTACCTTTTGAATTAGTAATTTTTCATATTTATCCTTATGTGGGAATAAATTTCTTGATTAGGCTTTTTCCTAAGAAGATTTCTGTATGAGTTTGAGTTATGTGGTTCCTAAGAGTTGAATGAAGTGATATTTAAGAGAGTTTTTCTAAGCTTGAATTCTAAGAGGAGGGTGTTATGCTAGACTAGTAAGGTTGATGGTTAGCCTTGATGTTCATAAGTTAAGGTTAGTATGAGTTCCCACCTTATGAGAGGTATAGTGGAATTTTGAAGTGGAATTTTGAAGTATGCGACCTTGAAGATTCTTGGTAAGGATCATAACAAGAATTGATGATAATGGTATAAAGAGCTAATCCGGAATAAAAGCCCCGGTAAATTATAGTTTCTTATGGTTGTTTGATTTGATTTAGATGAGTTTACCCTAAGTGGGGGAGAATGAGTTGAGTAGGAGGGTAGTTGATATCCTTATCTTTTTCTTCTATACCAAAATTCATAATGGTTTTGTTATGTTATGGAGTCTTGCTTATTAGTATTAGTTGCATGTATCCTTATGATTATGAGTGACTTTGATGGTATAATGTGTTCCATGCTCTTGATAATATCATTGTTACATGGGAAGATTGGTACTTAATCCTTATTATTTATGTTAATATGCATATATGATATTTGCCCAAATTACTTCAAAGTTGTTATGTTATGTGCCAAGGTCTGATTGAAAGTTATTACATTTTGAGCTATATGATGATATAATGAACATGTCTAAAGTTGGAGAAAGTAGCTCCTCCATAAAGGAAATGAAAATGATGAAGTATGTGTGCATTTTGAATTGTGGAATTTGTTCCAAATTTGCTTATGGTTCTTAGATTGCCTAAAGATGTGTAGTTGGCGTTCATTGTAAGTTGGGTGCATGGACTATGAATGTTATGACCTTGATGATATGTGTGATATACTGCTAGTTGTGTCCTTGATGTTCTTGAAAATGTTTAGTGTCATTCGAGGACAAATGTTTTTCTAAGTGGTGTAGAATGTAACGACCCTCATAGTGAAATATGTCTAACTAGAGATTTGACTATATTTTATGAGTTAATAATGTGTTAAAATAGTGAATTATAATGTTTGTGTTAAGTTTGGTAAGGTTGGAAGCCAAACGTCAAGGGACGACCAAGACGTTCAACGACCAGACGTCAATGTGCTTGTATGTGTTTTGGCATGCCTTTGTATGTTTCGTGAGTTGTTTGAGTTCCAAATTGATATTGGAGGATCCTAAGACCTAGATAACCATGTTTAGGGGTTTAATGTCCGGATACGAATCCACCTAGGACCCACAAGGGTAGACACTCTTCCTTAGTAGAGATGAAGTGTCTAGACCATCCTTACTATCCCTATAGTATGGAAAGGGGGGTTTTGGGGTGAACACTAATCTTGAGTTGAGATGAAGTGTTTAGTATCAACCTTACTATTCCCAATGATCTTTCTAATATAGATTGGAGGTTGGATACCCTTCGTGAGTTGAGATGTGGTATTCAAAAGTAAGCTCTAGGGATAAGTAATCTTCGTTAGTTGAGATGTGGTACTAAATATTTATCCCTTAATATATAGTCTATAAATGATTAAGACTCTGTGGGGGAGTTATGCTTAGCACCAAGAGGATTTAAAGAAGGGTTGGCTACACTTCGTGAGTTGAGATGTTGTATCCAAAAGTGCCTCGTGAGATGATTACTCCTCGTTAGTAGAGAATGAGTTACTTAGTAGAAATATCCTTATCCCTTAACTATGCGCCCGCACAGAATTAGCTATTGGTGATCCATGTAAAGGCTAAGAATATGACTGTACCTTAGCAAGGTAGGGAACTCTCATTTGGTAGGGGTTAATACTGGGATTCCATGTCTAGCTCTCATTGTCTATGTTGGTTATAACTAGCCCCACACAAATGAATGTTATGAACTAAGTCTTCTTAAGGGTATACTACTTACGGTAGATGGTGGAATGGTATGCTATCTATCCATTGCACAAGTAGGCATTTGGAGGGAGTCTTGGTGTGTCCTTATATTAAATTGTATGAATGGGTCATTATCTGATGAAATGACGTAAGTTGATTTTATTTCTAATGTTAAAGAAGCATGTTGATATTATGTCTTGTATGATGAAATTATTATGTCTAAAGTTGATGAGAGCTTAAAGTCATGTGCCTAGTATAGGGTGATTCCTACGGAGCACTAAGTGGAAGTAATAGTATGGGATGCTACTGTCATATCCGGGTTTACCCCCTAGACGTAACCGGCGGCGTCGTCCTCTTTGAGGACTAAGACAAGCCTCTTAGCCTCGGCATAACATTCATCGATTAAAAATGTGAAGGAATTTAAAACTTTTTATCTATAACTACTCGGAGGTTTACATAGACCTCTACATACACATAATCGTATTTATATCAAGTATACATAAACTTGGTCATATACGAAGATTACATAGTCTTCTACTTTTATTTCACCCATTTATATAGTAAAGAATAATAGTCATAAAAGTCATCTCATCTCATAAACCATCTATCAAAGACAATAAATCTTGGGCATAGCCCTACATCAATACAAAAAGCCATATATAGGCTATAGACAACATCCTCTCAAACGAGTAATAAAGTCAATACAGAATTATAGTAACTAAGTAACATAGGAGTAATATGTCGGCAACGCCCTCGGGAGAGTGAGGACCTACCACTTGGATGGTAAGATATACAAGTCTTCCATTCCAGCAATTCGGAGCAAGTTCAACGACCCGAACCTAAAATATTTGGGAAAAAGGGAAAGAAATGGGGTTAGTACTCCACATGTACTAAGTATGGAACCATATATACAATTACCAATCAAATATACTTAGAAAAGGACATTTAAGAAAAATCATTATAAAACATGTATACGAGTGAAGCATAGCAAAGTAAAGCATACTAACTATAACCTTCATAAAGTCACAAGAGCAATGATCAAGTAAATTTCCATGACTCTTACTTAATCAAGTAACCTATCAAGACTACAATTAGCAATTATCCTTACCTAGCATACTCTCCCATTTCATGAAAACATTCTTCTTCAACCAAAGCAACAACCTTATACTCATAAGCATGTTATTCAATGTACAAAGTTATTTACATTACATCACTACTTTACATATATAACATTGACCTCTCAAAGCTCCCATCAAGGAAAACTAGTGCAAGGCTTAAGTAGAGTCCCATACCCCTACCTAAACTATAGACAAACCCTTTCAAGTTACTTCGATTAGTCTATATCTTATTCATTCATTTTAGTTTAGGGAAACCTTGCCTTAATCGACATAGACCACATGAGCAAATGTGGAATCCGGTGTCATGAAACCTTACACCGATGGAAGGTGGTCTACCGGCCAAAGTAGAACCTAACATAAACGTAGCTATCTAGGTGGATCCACTAGCTAGTATCCTATGGTGGCAACATAGTTCAAGAACTAAGAGGTAGATATCCCTATTCATACCATTATGTAAAGTGGGCCGCTCCTCATGGGAATCCCTTAAATGACATGTCCCATAAACAAGGGAGTTAACATCACATGGGCAACTTTAGGATGATTCTTTCCTTCTATGGATAAGTCATCACCTCCCATTGTCAAGTTCACTCGGTGCTAAGCTAATTCCCCATTTAGAGAAGTCTTTAATACTTTATTAATCTTCTCAATTAGTTTAGATAATAAGGTCAAACCCTTGTATATTCATCATCATAGCTCAATAAGAATTGTATGAGAAATAATTCTTTCATTAACATTTCATATAGGTGAAGTTAGCCCTTACACATCTCATCACAATAGGGCATATCTTTACATAACAACTTGCCTATATCAAGTACTCCTAGGCAACCTCACAACCAACCTAAGCATTTCATTCAATCATCATACCAACCTATCACCTTAAGCAAGGTATACTTCAACACAACCTTATCACTTGATGATAATTAATTCACAATTTGAAGTAAGGATTAGGATAATCAAGACTTACTAATACTTCTCCATAGTTCACCAATAGGGGCCTTACCATCAACCCATAGATCAACCCAATTAGGGTCATCATCCTAATGTAATTCAATAGCCAACATAAGAACTAAGTTAACCGAAGCACTATACCACAATGTAATACTAAATTAAAGCTTGGTAGCATGATATCAAAGTGTATCTTCTTACCCTAGATTCAATACTCAAGAAATAGGCATGAAGAACTTCAATTCAGCACAATATATTCATGATCGATGTAATAACAATCATTTAAGATGATTTAAACAATAATTAGATCAATTACTTCAATCCAACCCAAATTCATATTAATCCAATACCTAGGGTTAAGAGTTAGGGTCATCTCCCACAATCTAGACCAAACTACATCAATTCATCATAATCAAGTTACAATACATGATAATCTATTCATTATAACCCAAAGAATGCATAAACAACTCAATTCATATAATCAAATTCGAAATTGGATGAAACCCATATGAAACTCAACTTTTTAGAAAATCTTTGAAGGAGCCCTTTGAGGAAAGAAGTATAAAAGGTGAATTAGATCCCATACCTTAAGGTTTGATGATGTTTAAATTGTCAATTGATGCTAAAACCAGCCCCCAATGATCTTCCCAAGCTATTCTTCAATGGAGTCTTCCAATAGAGAGAGAAAGTAGAGAGAAATAAGAGAGTTTTGTTTGGAGAATTAGGTTAATGAAGGTTGGGGTACTTATAGTGCGGTCTTAAGTAACTTAATTAGTCTTCCTTTAATCCCTTAATTACCCCTAAGACACTTAATAAAATAATTAACTAAAACTTAAATCCCTGAAAACACTACAGGCCCTCCCCGACGGCTCCCCAACGGCTCCCCGACGATGCTCCATCGTGGGCGTGACGGACAGGACCTCCTCCGTCGTGCACGTCCGTCGCGCTGGTCAGAGACTGTGCAGGTGGAGGCTTTCTTCCCAGAAGCTAAGGCTGGCACGACGGTGGCCTCGACGCCCCGTCGCGCCTGTGATGCCCCGTCATTGGGTCCGTCGTGGCCTACTATCTCAAGGGTCCTCCTCGAGGGCCCTTAGTTGATCCTCGGAGAGTCATACCTTGACTTTTCCAACATGAAACCATCCCACACTATGTGTTACACCTATTGTTACAAACTTTTACTAAATTCCGACTCTTTAACTTGATTAAACTAAAAGGACACTCTAGCTCTCTTATGAACAAACTTACCGGACGTTATAGATGTTTTGGTTCCAAAGCACTTCAATGACTTCATCTACGCCTAATATGGATAAAAACAATGGTTTAGACCTTAAGGAGCCTATTTGAGTCTTATCACATGACTTTGGGATTTCGGAAATGTTACAGCTACTTTCACATTGCACTAAGTTTAATTTGGGGGTTGTCTTAGAGGATGGTCTTTATGTGAAGTTCCTAAATGCATGTATGGCTTTTCAAGTGTATTTAGCAAGTTAATGTTGAATTGTTGAGTTGTAGTGAAGTATTCTTATCCTTGGTAGCCTTAAGGATAACATACGCGTGTATTGAAGAGGTTGTATGGGTGGTCTCTTCATGTCTCACCTTGGTGAGTGTTAGGATATAACTTGGGTTAGGAAGAGTTATGTGTTAAGTGGGTTTTTCTATAATTATGGATTTATATGAGAAATATGGAAGTTTTACCTTATTTGATACATGATGCTTATATGATGTTTTGAAAGATTGGTTAATGAAGGTTTTATTAAAATAGCATGAAAAGTATATTTCAACTAAATTGTCCACATTTAACATATTTTGCATAATGCCATACTTAATACAATGTTTGTACTAACTCCATACTTTTCTATATTTCTATATTTATAGGTGGAAGGTAATTAGAAGTTCATAGAAGGCTAAGCTTTGGAAGTCGTTTCTCAAGATTGGTATGTCCTCATATGTTTGAGGACATATTCTATGTTTCTTTTAACATTTTCTTTATGTTAAGAATTAGTATTTTGCATTCGATGAAAAGGGTCGTGACCCTAAGATCTTATGATGTGTCTTTAAGTTGGCTTGTGATAATGAGACGTGTTCCTTAGTCTTACAAAGAGTTTGTTTTATGATGTTGTGAAAAGTTTTAATTCCGCACTGCTTTTTATACTTATGTAATGAATGATAGCTAAGAGACTTGTGCAGGACCTCAGTGAGGTCAAGTACACCATGTGGCGACTCAAGAGTGCTCTAACTTCTAGGGTATACTTGTAGGTCCTTATAGACTTTCTTATCAATAACCTATGAGCTATGAATATGAGGGGTTAATCTCCTAAGAGACTATTTTTATGATGTAATTTTAATAAAGGCTTTTCAATAAAGAGAGCATAGCTTAGCAACGAGTGAACTTGACAATGAGTGGTGTACCTTTCCAAAAAAAGAAGGTAGGTTCACCAATGTCCTCATGAGGTGGAAACTATAATGCCCAATTCGCATAAAGAGGGTTTCAATCATACATCTCCAACTTCCTTAACTATGTTGCCTCCATAAGACCTAGCAAGTGGATCCACCTAGATGCTAGCATAATGTTAATGTTCTACGTTGGCAAGTAGAGCACCTCTTTTAAGTGTGGGCACTACAAGAAAAACAGTCTCTAAGGAAGGGAAATCTAGTCTCTAAAAGATTAATTCTGGTCTCAATTGAGCAATTGAGACCAGAAGAATCTGGTCGCCACTCGTCCTAGATACTTCCGTCGCTAGTGGTCAGTTAGGACGAGGTAAAAAATCTGGTCCCTTAAATGTTTTAGGACGGGATAAACTCAGGTCGTGAACTCCTTTTAGTGACTGCAAATCTGGTCTTAAATAGAGCACTTATATCTTGGTATTTCGATCGTTAAACCTCTTTTTGCGACCTTCCGCAACCTGGTCTTAGAACATTTCCAGAGACGAGTGCACCAACTGGTCCTAGAATACAATTAGGTCTTTAGAGACCATAAGAAATTGGTCCTAGAGTAGTTTTAAAGACGAACAACAAGCTGGTCATAAAATATGTTTACCGGCTAGCATGATTACTAGTCGTAGCTGATACATTAGAGACGAGCATTAATTCTACTCCTAGATTGATTAGAGACAATCAATAAGTGTGGTCTCTAACGGACCACCATTGATCCTAGAGCCATTAATAACACAAAGACTATATTTATCGACAAATGTCACATTAGAGAGGGGGCAAGAATAGAAATAAGATTACGATTGTTACAATAAATAGTTAACATCCCATGATGTTCAATATTTGCAAAACTGAAAAACATAGATGACATCTAAAGTATTGCAAAACATTCATAGAAAACTAATAATGAGTTAGTGCATCTTTTAAACTTGTATCTTCACTAAAGAAAGAACAAAAGTCTGGCAGAAAACTTAAAACTTCAATCTTTGTCAAGTGATATCCAAAACATCAACAAAACCTGAAAGAAATAAGAAAAATCTATTAGAGAACTTAAGATACATTAACAAAAAATCTAACATCTTTTTTGAAGAAGCACAACTATTAACATTTGGTAGAAAATGGAAATAAATGCACTGAATGAATAGCATAAAAGAGAATTTGAATTAAAGACGCAGCTGACAACAAACAGTAAAATAGAGCAGCTAGAAGCAAAATGTAAAACACACAGCAGCTGCTGGTTGCAGTGTTGCAGCAGTGAGGAATTTTAAAATAAAAATTTATGCAATGCAACTTTGCAGGAAAAAAAAAAAAAAAGAGGCAGCATAAAAAGAATTAAACAGTTGCGAAAAATTTCTACAGTCGCCTCACCTCAGCTTGTCTCCTCGCCTAACCTACTTCGTTTTACCAAATTGAGAGTTCAAAGTGAGAGAACTTTGAGATACATTAACATAGAAACCAATATCTTTTATGATGATTCACAACTAAATAACATATGTTAGAAAATAGAAATAAATGGACTGAATCAATAGCATAAAAGACAAGTTTGATTAACAACGCGACTGCAACAAATAGTAAAACAGAGTACCTGAATGCAAACTCTAAAACAAAGGAGCTGCTGGTTACAGTGTTGCAGTAGTGAGGAATTTTAAAATCAAAATTTATGCCATTATGCAGCTTTGCAGAAAATAAAAAGAAGAGCTTGCATAAAAAAAATTGAACAGTTGTGAAAAAGATCTAATGTTGCCTCCCATTAGCTCGTCTCCTAGCCTAACCTTCTTCGTGTAACCAAATTGAGAGTTCAAATTTAGACATCTTTTATGATGAATCACAACTAAATAACATTTGGTAGAAAATTTAAATGGGAGTTCACTTCAACTTAAAAATGAATTTAAATGATAAATGCAGGCGGTAGGCACTCAAAAAATTTACAAAGACTTTAGAATATCCAAAGGACATGAGTTGAAAGACTTAAAAATATTCAAGAGGACTTGGGTTGAAAGAATTGAGAACTCAAATACGCACTAATAAGAAATTATAAAGATTTAACATAAAAATTATTTAGGGAGGGTTGTGATCACACAAAAGTCTACTTGAGTTGTGTAGACAGTAGCCTTAGATGCTCTAAAAAGCTGACTAGAGCTTGATATCAGTTTTGGTGGTAGTTTTTTGCTTTGCTACTTAAGTTTTACCGAAGCTTACGAAAGCCTCGATGCATAAGCTTGATGTGTTTCATGATTTCTATGTTCAAAGCTATACAAATGGTATGGCGGCAGAATTGGTTTTTATCCTTTTTGGGATCACAAATGATTGAAGAAAACACCTTGATCGTTTTATACAACCTATATAGAGTATTGAGCAAGAAAAATGATTGTAGTGAGTAGAAATGTAGGACACCTAATGGTCGAGTATAATTGTATCTTACGCACAGAAGAACCTACAAGGTTGAGATGTGTACAAATTCCAACGGATATACTCTAAAAGTAGAAGACAACATATTCTAGCCAGCACTCATCAAGTGGGGTTTGTATTCATTTACCTATTAGCTATTCTAATACAATAAAAAAATTTTAAAAAAAGAGAAAGTCTTGTTACGCACAGTTGTGCATAGAAGTGTGTGAAAATAGAGCAATAAGAAGATGTGAAACAATGAAAAGAATTCTAGAAAACTTATCAATCCTCTGTTAAGCATATGATGTTTTTAAAATGGAAAGTGCAAGAAACAACAACATCATGTCTGGCAGTTATGCAGAGAAATGTGAATATAGAGAAAGAAGATATTGTGCAGCAGTGTAAAGAAGTTTAGTTAGATAATGGTTCCTCCATTATGCAACTGCTGCTTGTAAAATTACAGGTGCATGAATCAACAACAACAACATTTTCGATATTTCTGTAGAGAAATGTGTCGAAAATAGAGCAAGATGAAGATGTGCAATAGCGACTATACAAGGTAAAAGTCAAGGAAATTCAAAAGTGACTACAAAAATCAACAAATCAATTAAACATGTCAAATAAATTCATAACTATTCTCTTTAGAAAAAGAAAACAAATTGAAGGCAGAAAACTAAAAATATATGAAGTGAAAGAACAGTTACCAACGATGGTGCTTGAAATGGAAAGCAGAAAAGAAAGACAAGAAAGTAAAATTGAGACATAGCAAATTGATTCTTTCTACTACATTTTCAACTCTATATGACTTATTACACCAACTTATGTAGCTATTTACAATAGAGACAAGAAATATATTTTTTTATAGTGCATGTTGATATATAATTTCTCGGATAGGCTATAGCTACCAATATGATAAGGAATTGCCAACTTTACTTGATATGTTGATTTTCTTTTGCTTCTTGCGTGTATTCTTAGACCATAAAATTAAAATGATTATTAAAATGCATATTCTCAAACGAAATTAGGGTTCAATAAACTGAAATAACATCCAAACTCCAGATACTCTTAGTCCTAAAGAAATTTTCCATCGTTATGATCTAATGTGCTTATGACCATCAAATCATGAAATGACGAGTTGTGAGTATCCTTTTAAAGAACAAGCTTCAAATACACAACGAAACTAGCATCTATTGATTTGAGAATATCCTTGGGAAAACATGACTTAATTGTCCCCTTCCAACATAAGGAGAAATAAGGAGATTCCAAGGGAGAGGCTGCAAAATATTTGAAGTTTTTGCAATAAAATTCATGTTCTTAAAGGAAAAAGTTGAAGTGCAATTTTGTAAATTAAAAGTTTCATATTATTACTTGGAATACCTGAAAACTTTTGGAACTAGAATGTACCTTATCTTACCACTTCATTTCTTCCTTCTTGTCAACACTCCCAAAGTTATCCTACAATAGTGAAAATATTTGCAAAGATAATAACCATAACATAAACAATGATTAACTCTTATTTTGTAACAAAGACATGTAATATGGAAGTGATTTTATTCCTATAGAATTATATTTTTTAGAAGCTATTTAATGTGATGTTGTACACATTAGAAGGCAGTTAAGAACCACGACAAAAGGTCCGAATGCCTAGTCATAAAATGGACTACATTGTTAACTCGAATAATTTCCGACATGTGATCCAATTTTTGCTGATTAATATGACTTAACAAATACATTTTAAATGAACACATATCATAGTCAGGAATTATTTACTCCAAGTGTCTCATTAACAGATTGTTAAATATTGCAATAGTCTGATTATTGTAAAAATTTACTTTTAGGAGCTGATGCCTGAATATCTGAGCTTTGTGAAAGGCATTATAGAAGAACTTCCTCTTAACAAATCCAGAACATATTGTTGCAGAACTATATCCTTAAGGTTATTTTCAAGAATTTTGTGAAGAATTGTGCTGGGCTATTCCTTGAAATTTCAGAGAACAAAGAGATTATAACAAGTTTTATGATATTTTCTCTAAGAACCTCAAGAAATTGTCAGACCTTTACAACACTCAAAAAAGTAAGTAGAGTAAGAAGAACTAGATTGGTTCTCATAGGAAGAGTTTGTTCAAATGGTAGTGAAATTTTTTTTATGATGCAGATGACATATGAAAAAGTTGCGTTCTTATTACTAGTTACTGCTCCCTTCACTTAGGCATTAGGTAACTCTATGCATCATTGTCAATCTACAATACAATAAGAAAAGTTCATGCTACAAACTTGCATATACTTCAAAAACAAGATTATCAACCAGGAATCCCAACACTTCTCTAGTTATACACCTATAGAAAATCACCAGTTGGTGAAGAAATATATTAAGAGTAATTCAAACAAAACTAGCGCTAAGAGAATTAAGAAAAAAATCAACGCTTAAAAGAAGTCATACCTCAGAATGAATTTGATGAAAATCATCTCATAGACGAAGTTCTCTTGATGAGCTGCAACCCGTGCTTTCTATATTTTGGGAAAGAGTGGATGAAAATAAAGAGTATTAGCAGAGTTTTCCCAGAGAGATGCGATTTGCACAGCTGCTGCAGAGATTGTTGATGAAATTGATTTAGGGCTTTTGTGTGCTGTAAAATATGAAGTGACTTAATTGTCTTGTATTGAAAAAATAGAGCGTTTTCATGAATTATATTTAATGAAGTAATTTTTTAGCGCCTGATGAGTTTCTATTAAGATTTGAAATTCACTTTTTCCCGCTTCTCACCACTATATTTAGAATTTGAGACCAGAATGTAATTTCTTTAAGGACTAGATTTTGTACCTTCACAATAACATATAGAATTAGGGACGGAAATATAATCTCTTCCCAATACATATATTTTTTGAGACGAGATTATTAACTCGTCCCTAAATGCTTGTCTTAAATAACGGTTTTTCTTGTAGTGGGGGTTCCGCGACACTAGATTCCATGTTAAGCTCACTGGTCTAGTGTCGGTTAAGGAGAAGTTTCCCTAAAGTAAAATGGACAATGGAAGTAAAGTAATGAACCTTAACTAGTATCACCTAACGAAAGTTACTTCGTGTAGGTGAGAGTATGAAACATACCTATGAATTACACAAGTAGCTCTTAAAGGGAGTTCTAGGAAGGTGTTCTATATGTATATCTATATGCATATGTATATGTGTCTTATGCATAACATTGTACAATTGGCCTACTTGTATGATAATATGCATGATGTTTGTCTTATTGACTATATGATGAAGGTCATACTTGATATGCATGTAGTCTGGCTATACTTGTCATATTGATGTATGAGGTAAGTAGTAAGGCTTGTGGTCTCCTTGTGGGTTTACTTAGTATGTGTGAGGTTATGGGGATTCACATGTACATTGCACTAGTAGGCTTAGATTGATATTATGAGTTAGGTCTTATGATGTCTTTATGAAATGAAGTTCAAATATGCTATTGTTGACTATTGCCTCCTTATGATGATATTGGTAGCCTTAACTTGTATATTGTCGTGGAATGAGTCTTATATGTGGTACATGGATTATTGGTTAATATGTGAAGTATGTGTTTCATGATATGTTATGCTTCTATGAATATATATGTTTAAGTAAATGAATATTGCATGAATATCTACCTTTCCAGTTTTTGACTGAGAAATAAAGTCAATCATCTCAGCAGACATAATTCTCAACTTTTTAATAGAGTAGACATCGAAGTTTTTTTTAAAGCTTAGAAAGGGTTGCCTCTTCATCATCACATTTTGCCATGAACGCAAAAATGGCATCAAACCTATTTTAATCGTCTTTCACATTGAGCATTGATGCATCTTTATGACGTTCTGACTCCCCTGATTCACTTGAGGAATCACCCAAGACAACAAGAGCTTTCTTCACGACATAGTCAGCTGCAACTTTTATCTTGTTATTATTAGGGATCGGGTCACTTCTCGTATATTTATCTCCTCCAGTCCTTCGGTAGTCTTTGTGTTCGACTTTATGCATGGGGCAATCTCTGATGAAATACCCTAGTTTTCCACACTTGTGGCATAAATGGTTTGCATTTACAATTCTGTTCGAGTTTTTTCCCTTTCGTAAGCCTTTATGTTTTCTCAATATTTTTCGAAACCTTCTCATGAGGTATGTCATGTTCTCATCTTCAACAGAGGTTTCACCAAATAATCTTGACAGGTAGAGATTTTTCTTTCTTCAACTCCTTCTTTGACGCTTCTTGAGTTCTGTTCAATGGAGCAACCATCTTTCCAAATCAACATCTCTTTGTGTTAACAAACTAGAGACCACCCGCTCTGATACTAATTGATAGAGTGCATGCGTCCACTATCAGTAAATAGACCAAGTCCCTTCACACAATAAGAATAATGCAGAAGAGTAAATAATAAGGAGAACACAACACAAGCAGTTATAGTTGAAACCTCCTTGATCGAGGGAGTAAAACCACTTCTCAAGCAAAAGTATAACCCGGTTATAACAATGTGAGAAAAAAGTTATTAATCTTACTACCAAGCAATAACTCTATTGCTTGAAGAGCCTAAGTAGATGACACTCTGCCCACTAAGCTATCACCACTAGACAACTTAGGATTCAACTAAGCAAAACGAAGGTTGCCCACTAAATCACCACGCTTCGGATGACTTAGAGGTTTCTAAGCAGATACCACACCGCCCACTAAACCACCTAACTCGACATGATTTAGAATTTCACTAAGCAACAAAACAATGTTGCCCACTAAATCAGTTAACCCTAACTGATTTAGACTTTTACAAACCCAAAATAAATATATGAATCCTTTATAGATTAGGAACAAATTTACAATGTAAGCATATAAAATATAATCCTAAGACAACTAGATAGATTGCAACTCTATCAGGTCCCTAATTCTCTTAGAATGCCTTTGCTTTTTGAGATATTGGATTTTCTGAAACCCAAGACTTTGTTTGCCAAAACTTAATGTTTGTGTTGTTGTTCTCAAAAGCTGTGCACCAACCACATCAGAGTTGGCAGCCTTTTGACAAGTGTTTTTTCATGCTTTTCACATACGTACACTTTCCGGGACCATGTCCCTTTATGCGTTCTTTGATGCTTAAGTTCTTTGACAAATACTTGTTGACTCTCTTTATACTTTTGAATAAATGAACTTAATATGTTGTTTGTCATGTTTAAAGTATCAACCATACAATGTTATTAACCCTTGAAGAAACAACCTCTTCCATTCTGATTGGTTTAGTTTGGCGCCTCACCTACCACTGACAAGACATCTTTACAGTTGTACCCCATTCTGCTTCATATGGAGAGAACTCTGCTAGGGACCTGGTCCCTGCATTTGTGTGGAATCTTAAAAGACAATCTTGTCCACTCTTCTTATTGATGCAGTATACAACACTTTTCACCTACCACCTAACTTGACAGCTTTACAGCTCTACCACATGGTGAATATGGCATGAGCACAGGTACAAGGTTCCTATATTTGAGAGGCTAATCAAAACACATAAAGTATAATACCCTATCATAAACATATTTCGTGCCCAATCTGTTCTTCCTCCTCTTCCCTTTTTTATGCATCCAAATAACAACAAAAATAGCCATCAAACAGTAAATGAAACAACCAAAATAATCAACCAACAACAGAGCCATAAGCTTAAGACGAACCCAATCTAAAACCCCACCAAAAACAACCACCAAACTCGCCTAATAACAATGACCAAATGACCTCCTCCAACGCTGCTAACAAATCATGAAATAGCCACCATTTCCACAAATAACCGGCCTCTGCCAGACACAAAACAAGCTACCAACAACAGCTTCCGTCGCTGCTCCAGCAAGGAGCTTCTAGCTCCGATGAACTGGAGTGAACCACCACAACTAGACAATGGCAAACCTGTCCCCTTTCCCCTCTCCACTTTACGATTTTGTCTTGCTTTGTAGGTGTTTTGTCTCAATCTTGACCACTCTGAAGTGGCGAGTTTCAAGTTCACTGGCTTCACCCATCAGCGAACCAGACGCCAAAATTGCTTACTTGGCCCTTTAGTTGTGCTCTTCCAGATTAGTATTATAGCCAAAGAAAAAGAGTTTAAAATGAATTAGATTTGAGGGAAAAATAAATAGATATAATTCAATCAATGTATTAATATATGACATTGCGTTTTCATGCACTTGACTAGTTGGGTAAATATACATATTTAAAACATGGTATTAAATAGTCTGGGTGTAATAGTTCTTTGTTAAAGTTTGGGATCGTATGTTACGACCAGCGAGAACCCCCTACATGGTACCGGCATACTCGACCTCGAAGAGGTCTTATAGAATCCTTTTAGCATAATCTTCATGACATAATGAACTTGAAATAATGCAAAAAAAATATAACTTTTATATAGTGAAGTATACGTAGACTTATCACATATCATATATGGAGTTTACATAGACTCCTCACTTATAAAGTTTACATAGACTTCTCGTTTAGCAATATAAGTGATTCATGATCATATTCTAATATTATCTCACTACACCATCTATTCATAAGAGTTCAACAAAAGTCTACAAATAGGTTCCTTAGCCCTTTAGACACAATAGCCTTTAGAACAAATGTACATAAGCGAAGTTACTAATTTTATTACATCAATAGAGAAAACATAAAGTGTCCACTAGTGCAATGTACTTGAATCTTTGAGGACCTACCACAATATCTTGGAGATAAGAAGTCCAAGATTTATTCAAGGATGGATAAGCAACCAACAATCCGGAACCTATACTCATAATATAAAGGGAGAAAAAGGGTTGGTGCAAATAATGTACTAAGTACGGAGAAATGCATAAAAATATTTAAAACATGAGAAAAGGACATTAAGTATGCATTTATGAGGTTTGAAAGCCATCTACATCACCAAGCCAACGCATAAGTCAATAGTTCAATAATATCTAAACCATAACAAAACATGACTTTAGTAGTTCCTAGGGGTCCACTTGTGCAATGTAGAGTTAGCATCCCATACTACCAACCCTACCAAGCATTCCCATAGAAAACACCTAGGTCACACATGTTACCTTTACATTCATTTCAATAGACATGTCATCATAATAATTTTATAACTACTTCTAAGCCTACTAGTGCAATGTACAAGTGAAGTACCATACCCCTACTTCTACTTAGTAAACTCACAAGGAGGTAATAAAATAGTTCATATTTATTCATTACTTCATTAATTTAGGGAAGATAAACCATAACCAACACAGACCGTGAGAGCTTCCATGGAATCCGGTGTCATAAAGCCCCACACCGAAAAAGGGTGTTCCACTTGCCAAGGTGGAACCTAGAAACTAGGTACTATATGGAACCACTAGCTATGTTCTATGGGGGCACGTAGTTAAGGAATAGGGAGATTGCATATAAGGACTCTACCTATTTCATTATCGAAGGAGTCCCCATCTCATGAGTATAACTAGGATGACCCGGGATCTTGCATTAACGGGAGGGTCTTTTCCTCATTGGTCATATCCTCTCGGTTCTTAGTATACTTCCAAAGTTACTACCATATTTCTCTTAATTGTATCTACACGTGTTAAGAGTAATCTATATTCATTCAATACCATTCAACATAAAGCTTTGATATTCATTAGGTGAGAATATACTTTCACCCTAGAATCCTCATACATATGTGAGTAGTACTTTCATAATCTTAATTATAGTTTTTCCATGAGAACTATACTTTCAAACAACACAAGAGACCAATATGATTGTACATGATTCATAATACACCATATACAAGGTTCAAAAGAATGCAAACCATCCTAATTACATTTCGTGTATCCTTCCATAAGCCATATACCTTGAAAGCAAATTCAAAATCTATGTACAATGTTCTTCATCACATAAACAACTCTAGAATTTACCTTCCTTTTCAAGGTTAGAAATCAAATAGCATAATTACCCTTATTCATATCACAAGAGGCATGGAAGACAAGATCCTATAACTAGATAATCATCAATTACAATACAGCATGCTCATAATTACTCAATATATCCAACAACATTAATAAAAGTTGGGTTACGGGGTCACATGGGTTCTTGGGGTATTTCACAATAGAAATCATCAATTAATCCCAATATAATCATAGTATAAGTCACATAACATAAATAAAACAATTTAAGAGTGAACCGATGGCTAGATTACATAACCCTAGTTTTTTGTCACAATATAGATTTCGAAATTAGAAGTTTTTAAGGGCTTCATGGAGAAACTAATCCATGAATCATATCCCCAAACCGTAGTTAATTATATTCGACGAAATTGAAGTGAGAAAGGATGAATCTTGAGTGCCCTAGCTTGATTTATTCTTTGTTCTTCAATGGTGGTCTTTTGGAAAAGAGAGAGAAAGTAGAGGGAAGTTGGAGAGAATTGGGTTTGGGAATTATGAACTTGTGAGTTAGTTTAATGAGGTTTATTAGTTTTATAATCCCCAAATAACTTAATTAACCAACTTTTAACCCTTAATTAATTAATTAACTAACTAACTAATCAACCAATTAAACGCAAAAACTTTACACTGAAACGAAGGCCAAACCACGATAGCTCATCGACGGGGCATCGACCAGACCACAACGCCTTACTGGCAGTCCGTGGTTTTTGTCAGAGAGATGGTATGAGACAATTTACAAAAAAACTCTAAGTCCCAACAAACTACCACCATCGAAGGGTCGTTGAACAATCGATGGCTCATCGTTTGGTCCGTCCTTAGCCACTGTCAATTTTACAGGTTTTTGGTCAAATGTGGGGGTCCTCTTAGGGTGGTCTTTGGGGAGTCGTACCCATACATTTCGACCCTAAACAAACTCTACTATATGTTCCACACCTTTCCACGAAAGTTTACTCATTTCCAACTCTTATAACCCCTATAAACATGCAAAGGAAGACTAGCTTAATTTCTCTAGTCTCCGGACATCGTGGTTGTTTCTTAACGTTTTGATTCTAACACTTCCTCATTAGGTTGAATACAATATTTTAGGCTTATAAAAAATATTTTAAGGCTTAGTTCATCAAGTAAGGCTATAGACTAAGTCATGGAACTTCTGGAGTTTTACATTATCGCCCCCCCCCCTTAGGAAAATTTGTCCCCGAATGACACTTTAACCTTTTTATAGGGAGAGAAGAGACTCAATAATAGCAGCCCAACCAACAACAAAATAAAATCATAATGAGTCACAACTCATAGGAGTACTTCACAACTCCATTCAACACATAAATATGGCATTCCACATGGCAACTTAAATTCACAATTTACCACATATAAGAGCTCAACATATAATGAGGAACTACCTTCTCAATATCAACACATGAACATCAAAGAGTCACCACGTAATCCTTCTTCACAAAAAAATAACAAAACACTAAAATCTCAAGAAGGCATACACACATAACTCATATAAGTGCAAGTAGATCATAGAAGATTTTTTCATGCAAACTCTATTTGGCATAAACATTTACCAAAACATGCACATACTTAGAAAACAAGTCCAATTCACATTATTCATGATTTTTATTTTAATAAGAACTAATAACATCAAAGAGGAATAAGATGAGAATAGCGTGACTTCATGTCGGCCTCGGCCTCCCATGTTGGACCTTCAACTACATGATTTCTCTATAGGAATTTTACGGATGCCACCTCTTTGATCCTCAACTTTTTGACTTGACGATCTAGGATATCAATCGAAACCTCTTCATAAGAAGGTTTCTCATTCACCCCTTGCCTTTCAATAGGGAGAATAAACATCAGTTCGCCGATACATTTCTTATGCATGGAGACATTAATTACCATATGTATAGAAGCTAGTTCACTCTGTAGTTTAAACTCATAAGCAACATTCCCAACCCGTTGCAATATCTCATAAGGACCCACATACTGGGGACTTAGCTTCCCCCTTTTACCGAATCTCATCAGCCCTTTCACAGGTGAAATCTTCAAGTAGACCCAATCACAAATTTAAAACTAAATGTCTCTTCTTCTATTATCGGCATAAGAGTTTTGTTGACTATAGGTTGTTTTCAACCTATCCCTTATAACTCAAACTTTCTATATAGCCTCATAGATTATCTCTGGACCAAGGAGTGAATACTTACCAAGCCCAAACTGTCACATCCGGGGAGCACCCCCTAGACGTAACTGTCATCTTCGTCCTCGAAGAGGACTAAGACTAGTCTCTTAGCTTACATCATTATATTCATAGGTTAAAATGTGGAAAATTTAAAACTTTTCTATATCTATCTTGAGGTTTACATTGACCTCTCGCATACACATAATATATACATATCTAGTATACATAGACCCTTCGTATAAGAAGATTACATAGTCTTATACTTTTATTGCACATATATATACATAAAATATATAATATAGTCTTAAAACCGGATGTCTCATCTCATAACCATCTAAACATGAGTATAAAAATTGGGCATAGCCCATGTATCAATGTAATAAAGCCATATATAAGCTATACAATCTTTAGTACTCAAATGATAAGAAATGAACATATTGTATTTAAGACTAATCAATATCCAAAGCTAAAAAATTGCATTGTCCACGAAGTAGTGAGGACCTACCCAACTTGGAGAGTGAGAATTCCAAGTCTTACTTCAATGTCGTCACAAGCCCTTCAAAGACCAGAACCTAAAATGCTGGGAAAAAGGGAGAAAATTGGGTTAGTACACCACTTGTACTAAGTAGATACCATTTGCACACACATCATAAAATCTTACTAAAAAGGCACATTTCATTTAACGCATGCTATTTTACATTTGAAAAGCCTTATGCACATTCAAGAACCAATACAAGTCATTAATGCATAATCACCAAGTCAAGACCATGTTCATCACGAAACCAACCATACTAGTCTAACCAAGTAAATCATGCATACCAACATAATTGATCATATAATCAAGACAACTCTATCATAAAGTATAACCTCAACAATCATGAATAAGAGTTCATTCTAACATAATCAAAGGAAGACAATTACTCATGAATCCTCATTAAGTCTACTAGTGCAATGACTAAGCAAAGCCCCGTAATCTTACTCAATCAAGTAAACCCAACAAGAACCATAACCAATGTACAACTTCACATATCATATTATTTAGAGTACATAACATCATACTTTAGCAATATTAATCAAACATATACTCATAAGTGAATTCAACATCATAAAGTACCATCAACATGTAAGATCATCATATACATCACAGTTACATTTAAAAGCATATACATACATAAAAACATCCTCCTAAGAACCATACCCCTACCAAGACTAAGCTAAACCCCTTAGGTCATCCTATATACAGTTCATTCATTACTTCATTTTACCTTTAGGGAATATCTTGCCTTAACCGACATAGACCACATGAGCTAATGTGGAATCCGGTGTCATAGAACCCTACACCGAAAGAAGGAAGACTACTTGCCAAGGTAATACAAAAACATGAACATAGAAACTATGCGAATCCACTAGCTAGTATTCCCAGGGGGGAAACATAGTTCAAGAACTAGGAGATATAGTTGGCATACTCTTTATGCTACATGCATTATAGTCTCCAATCTCAAGAGTACGTTAGTGATCCTACCTTCCTTATGTGGGAAGGGACACTCCTCACTCTAGTTCACTCGGTACTAAGCTAGAGTCCCTTTTGAAATGTCTTTAATGCGTTTATTAATCATCATAGATTAATATAGGTCATAGGGTCTATCCCTTATATAATAATCATCATCATATCTCAATAAGAAATGCATGAGTATTTTCCTTTCATTACAATTCTTTATGTGAGGTTAGCACATTTACATAATCATTCATGATAAGTCACATTGGTAAGGTGTCACCATCGTTATTACATCTACATATTAGCCAACACCTCACAAACCATAGTTAAGACATTTCAATTCAACATCATACCAACCCTATCAATCTTAATATAAGGTATACTTCAATGTAACTACATCACTAAACACAAGTAATCATAATTAAAGTAAAGGTTAGGATCATAAAGACTTACCTAATATCCTTCACAAGTCATCATCCATGGTTTTACCATCAACGGTCCAATTCAACCCATTAATGGGTGTAATACCATCATACAATAATAATTAACAAAATAGCTAGGTCAATTGCATCATCACTATCCAAATTAATTTCAATTCATAACCTAGGTTTAAGGGAATAGGGTTCATCATGATTTCTTGAAGAAATAGATCAAATACCAAAAACACATTACCCTAGTCAGTCCATGAATGAATTAGAATAGATAAAACAAGTTTAACAATCAATACATTCTTCAATTCCCATAAATTCATAAGCAACATCAAAGATTTGGGGAATTTGGGGAAAGGGACATGATCTACATGAAATTGAATCAATTAACATTAATTAACCAATAATCTACACTTAATTAGTCATAGGCAATCACAATTTCTCATAAATTTGAAGTTTACAAGAAAACCCATTAGAATTGAAAATACCCTTGGAATTTGATGATTTAGAAATCAAATTTGAAAGGACCTCTTGGGGAAAGGAATCCCAATAGTGAAGAACCCATACCTTGATGAACATTAATCCACGAAATTTAAGTGAAATCCTAGAGAAATTGGTCTTATTTTGAAGCTTTGTTCTTCCTTCAATGGAAGATTTTAGGAGAGAGAAAGTAGAGAGAGATGAGAGCTTTTGAGTTTTGTTTTGGGAATTTAGTTTAGATGAGTGAAAAATGACTTAAATCTGAACCTTAGGCTATATATAATCACTCCCTAAATTAACCAAAACATCCCTCACTTAAATGGGTCTTTTTGTGAAGTCAAAATGCTTACAATACGATTTGAACGAATTAGGGAAGTGGCTGCACGTCGCGGGGCTAATTTCATATTTTATTTTTGAAATCCGGGTTAAGGGAGTGGACCTCGTGGAGTGAACTCGTCCCGATTCAACTTTTGCCACTCCACGTGAGAGTTGCTCTTCGTGTAGTGGACTCCAATTCTAGGCTGTCGTGAATGCTTTGGTAGTCTGCCTAGCCATGTTAGGGTCCTCCTCAAGGACCCTTCGGGTGGTCCTTGGGTAGTCGTTATTGAACGTTTAAACCCTATATACTACATTTTTCCTAGTCAATGTATTCTTATAGGTTTTAGACTTCATTTGACCCTCCCAATCCTTTACCAAACATAGGGACGTCAATTAGTTCAATTTAGCTAGTTTCTGGACGTCATGGACGTTCCTTGACGTCTTGACTCTAAAACTTTCTAAATGGTTTATAAGAAGTATTTTAGGCATAGAAATAGTCTGTTAAGTTTTAGTTCATCATGTGAGTCTCTATCTTATGCCATGGATTTTCAGAGTATTAAAAAACCACCTAATCGGAGACCTACATCTCCTACCATAGAGTGCTTCAAAAGGTTCCATAAAATACTCGAATGGTAGATATTATTATAAGAGAACTCAATCAACGGTAGGTGATCATTGTAATTTCCCTTGAAATCAATTACACAAGATCTCAATAAATCTTCTAGGGTTTTAATGGTATGATGTTTGACCATCCGTTTGAGGATGAATAGCGGTGCTAAGTTTCTTTTGAGTACCCATCCCCTTTTGCAAAGACCTCCAAAGATGCGAAGTGAATTGGGCACCTATATCCGATATGATGGACAATGGGATCCCATAAAGACTCACAATCTCATTAATGTATATTTTTTCATATTCTTCTACCGAATAAGTAGACTTGACGGGGATAAAGTGGGCAGATTTTGTCAACCTATCCACAATAACCCATATTGAGTCATTTTGCCTACGTGTACGAGTAAAACCCACTACGAAGTCCATATTAATTTATTCCCACTTCCAAGTAGGGAAATTTATTACTTGGATTAAACCTCCCGGCTTTCGATGTTCGGCCTTAAGTTGTTGACAACTCAAACATTTAGCCACAAACTCCGCTACATCCCTCTTCAAACCTTTCCACCAATAGACCTCTTGAAGATCACAATACATTTTGGTGGTACCCAGATGATTGGAATATCACAAACATGAGCTTCTTCTAAAAAGTTTCTTCTCAAATCATCAACATTTGGTACACACAACCTTCCTTTGTACCTAAGCACACCATCCTCCCCTTGGGAAAATGACTCATTGAGTTTTCTAAGGACCTATTCCTTCAACTCCATATATAGAGGATCAAGATGTTGCTTGGACTTCACCTCAACCAATAAATATTATTTAGAGTTATGATGGACCATAAAACCACCATTTGGAGAATCTTATAACCGAGCACCCAAAAGGGACAACCTATGAACATCTTTCACTAGGTCCTTCTTACCTTCTTCCACATGAGACACATTACACATAGTCATAGGACTTAAACCATCTACAATCACATTGGCCTTGCCGGGTGGTAAAGAGCACTCATGTCGCAATCCTTTAAAAGTTCCAACAACCTTCTTTGTTTGAGATTCAACTCATTTTGAGTGAATACATATTGGAGACTTGTGTGGTTAGCGAACACATCCACATGTACCCCATATAGATAGTGCCTCCATATTTTTAAAGTAAACACGACGACCGCTAATTCAAGATCATGAGTTGGATAGTTCTTCCCATGCACCATGAGTTGTTTAGAAGCATATGATATAATCTTATAGTGTTTCATGAGGATGTCACAACCCGAGAGTATACCCTAGAAGATATGGTATTTTCAAATCGTGGCACGACGTATTCGACCTCTCGGAGGTCTCATAGAAGCCCTTAGAAATTATTCATTGCATAACATTTATGAAAAGTAGTGCGGAATTAAAACTTTTTATAAACATCGAATAATACTTTAAAATCTCTTTGAATAGAAAATCATAAGGAAAGGCTAAGTCTCAAGTCACCATCATAGACACACGAATATCTTGGGACACGGCCCATACATCAAAATATAGAAATAGCTAAGTATATTACAAAGCTTTTAACAAATAAATCTAAAGATAGTAATGTCCTCAAATCAATAAAGGACATACCCAAACCTTTAGTGATTGACAATATATATGGAATTAGTACAATAGAATGCACTAAGTATGGTCTAATGCATAAAATCATGCTAAAAGAAATTTGTATAGGACATGCTCTTTTTGAAGAAATCTTTATGACATAAGTATAAGAGACACCTTTAGCACCAAAACATATAAGTCCTATTCCAAGTAATCTACATAATAGCATTATCAATACTTCAAATCACATAAGCATATAACTGTCCTACCAAATGTTATCCTAAAACTTACTTAAGTAGGACAAGATACCATCACAATTCTCATAATAATGCTGACAAGGCCATGTTCATAATGATATAACACATAAGCACTGCCACCATAAGTGGACCATACCAATCAACATAATACAAGACCTATACTACACAATATAGAAGAGGTTAGGGCAACATTTCACCTTTTCATCAAGAACACCTAAAATCCATAGTCATTTCAACCAATTCAATTCACAAAGGCTCTTACCAATAACCATGTACACAAATCCAATCCAATAATCAAAACATATAATGAACCAACAATACATAATATGAAAATCACCAAATTGAGGCAGCCTATATACAATTTTATCTCAACTCATACATATATCAAAACCCAATACAATCTACATAAGAATTCAATACTATTAAACCTTGATTGAATCACTCATATTATAGCCAAAATAAGAAAATCACGATTTTCATGGGTTAATAGGAATTTTTATCTAAAATCATTCAATCAACATCAATTATATCATAAATCATTGATTCAAATAATTTTATGCAAGAACTCATGCCTAGATTTCAAAGAACTCATATTTTTTATCATCTTTGAAAACCTTTTGAATTGACTCCTTGAAAGGAAGAGGATTCAAGGATGAAACACCATACCTTATATGAAGAAAATCTCATGAAATTGATGGATAAAAACTTGGAAAATCAGTCTTCTTTCTTGGAGCTTCAAACTTTCATCAATGGAGGTTTTGGAGAATGAATGGAGAGTTTTTTTTTTAGTTGACGTTTTAGCTTTGATTGGTGAGTTAAAGACACAATAATAGTCAATAAGTCATCACCAAATTACCTAAAATACCCCAGCACCCAATGGACATTTTAACCAATTGAATTTTGACTTCAAAACAACGCGACCAAATAATGGAGGTCACTGCGCATCACGGAGGCATTTCAGTTCTTGAATCTAGAAAATTTTGAGACAGAATGGTTCGCGATGTCCCTGCATTGTAGGCCTAACTATTTTGCCCTTTGAGTGTACTAGGCGCGACGCACAAGGGCTTCCAAATATTGGGTGCCTCGGCAGCTTAATTGGCACATGTTTGGGTCATCCTCAAGGACCCGTTTGCTGGTCCTTAGGGCATCGTTCTTGGACATTTCGACCCTCGCTATGCGTAGGAATGATGTACCATGGTTTCATGGTACTTTTAATGCTTTTTTCTTAAGTTTAGTGTGTGTCTTAAGCCTTTTTGTATTGATTTTTTATGTAGGTTTCTCTTTATTTGCAGGAAATCTGTCCAAAGATGAACGCGGGAGGTTTTGAGCAAGAAATTCAGAAAAGACCACCTACGGAGCTTATGACGGTCCGTCGAGGCTATGACGGTCCGTAGGTGGCATCGTAGTGAGGAGAGAAGCTGCTGAAGGAACATGGGGAAGTCTGACCAAGTGTGGGACTACGAAAGTTCATGACGGACCGTCATAGCCACGATGGTCCGTCCTGCTTGTTCGTCGTGATGATCAGAGAGTAGTCCCAGTACCCAATTCCAAGAAGATAAGTATTATGGAACGGAGCCCCTCGACGGACCGTCGTGTTTGAAATGGTCCGTCATACATGTCCGTTGAGGGTAATGAAAAAAGCAGCAGAAGAATTTGTGAAGTATGGGACGACGATGGCCATGACGGTCCGTCGTGCCCACGACGGTCCGTCATGAGGTCCATCGACTCAGACGCGTTTGGGCAGATTTTCATTAATTAGAATCCTTCTTTTATTAGGTTTTGTTTTTATTATAAATAGTTTGAAAAGCCTCGTTTTGGGGGTTAGACTCTTGGATATTTTTAGTACTCTTGTTTTAGTGTTTGAACTATTGATTTTGGTATTTGATATACTTTTTCTGGAATCGATTGTGGGTGTTTTTGTTGATTAATCAAGTGAATTTTTGGATTTTATTCATTCTCATCAAAGTAAGTGCATGAAGTATTACATTATCAATATGAATTGTGTGACTATGACCATGGGTAACTAAACTCCATAACTAGGGTTGTGGGAACCATGGGTAAATAACAAGGTAAAATCTAGCTAAAATAACAAGTCTTGTATAGTGTCTTGCATATATTGATAATTCTTTCGTTTAGAAGTCCTTTTAACGGATGGCCAACGTTAGAAATCGCCTTAATGCTACTTGCATTACAAAGGAGGTAGATAATAGGAAAAGAATTATCAACGTAGATTTAGTGTATACTATCTAATAGGCTTGTGTTGGTTGGTACGTAGTAATAACTTCGTCAAATATCGATTATGATGCTAAATATGAGGTAAAGATAAGGTTTAGTAAAGCAACACACGTAGCCGGATCAAGGTGTGGAGTCAAATTCTCTAGATGCCGGACCAAGGATTTAGAGATACCTAACTTATCACTTTGCATGCAAGATATTAGGAAATAATTGTTATAGCTAGGATTACCGAGTTAGGATCCTGTGGGGAACACTTAAGCCCTAGCTAATCTCATCACTTGATTAAAACTTCAATATTTAAAGCTGTTAGTTGAGTACTTTAACTTAGTTAATTGTTTTTATTAATTAAAACCCCCCTTTTAGTTAATTGTTTTCTCGGAAAATAGTTGACTAAATAGTAGTAATAATAGAATAAAGTTAAGTTTGAAACATTTTCCTCGTGGGATCGACCCTAACCTCATTAGTTGGGTTCTCTACTTGATACGCCCGCTTTTACTTCTTATTTGAGAAGTAAGTTTGAGCGTATCAAATTTTGGCGCCGCTGCCGGGGAAAGTGGTTTTGAGATTAACTTAAAACTTATTACTAAAGTTTAGTCAATATTTTCCTAATTTTACTTTATTTGTTGTTTTTGTCTCTTGCAGAACTAACTTCCTTGTATGCCAAATACGCGAAGAGAAAGAGAACCTTTATTTCCCTACGACCACGAATTAGAGCGTACATTACGAAATATGAATTGAAATTTGGGTATTAATGATGATGATCCCAACCAGAACATCCATGCTCCAGTTGACGCTCATGGTCGATTATTACCCGAAAATCGTGGTGAAGATGAACAAAGGGGACAAAACCCTACCCCACGTCCTCAAGAGTACTACAGAGGCTATGATAACATCGCAGACTCTGATGGACCACTTGTCTTGCCCCCTCTACCACAAGGCCACACCTTTGTGGTAACTAGTAGTCTAATGCAAATGCTCACTGCTAGAGGTTTGTTTTCAGGGCTACCATCTGATGATCCACATGCCCACATCGCTAAAGTAAGGGCAGTGTGCAAAAGTTGCGTAGGGAGGCCCGATTTAAATATGGATGTAATAGGGCTAAGGGTATTTCCTTTCTCACTGACGGGAGAGGCTGCTATTCGGTTTACTGAGCTCCCTTATAACTCCATTTTCACTTGGAATCAACTAAGGGACGCCTTCCTAGCACGTTCCTACCCGGTCTCTAAGAAACTAAATCACAAAGACAGAGTGAACAACTTTGTGTCACTACCAGGAGAGTCAGTTAGCAGTTCTTGGGATAGGTTCACTTCATTTTTGAGAAGTATCCCCAATCACCGCATTGAAGATGAGTCACTGAAAGAATACTTCTATGGGGGACAGGATGATATTAATAAAGTGGTATTGGATACTATAGATGGTGGTTCTTATGGGGAGTGTCCTTATGCCGAGATTGCTGAAAAGTTAGAGAAAATCTATCGGAATAAGAAAGCTTGGAGTACTAGGAAGTCAGATAATGGAAGAAACACTTTTGCAGTGCAATCCGCACACAACCCAGCCACAGACGAGATTCGTGAAGAAATGGCTCAAATGAGAACGGAGCTTGGGTTGGTATTAAAACATGTCACTGGCGGTGCAGAAAAGATAAATGCAGTGAACTACTTGTCTAAACCACCACCACCAAATGATGAATATTATTATGAGGAGGACACCTATGCGGTGAATGAGCAAACGGGGGGTTTCCGGCCGAATGCCTAAGGCTCCGATCAGAAAAATTGGCGCCAAGGTCAAGGAAACCAAGGTCAAAACTATGGTAATTATAACCGTGAGGGTAATTATGTCCGACATGGAAATTACAACCATGACAACAACTTCAACTGAGGTAACTATGGTAACAGAAATGATAGGAGTGGGCCCTATGTTCCTCCTCAAAATCGTGAAGTTGCTTCTAGGGATGGTGGAGGTAGTATGGCGCGAGTTGAGGATATGTTGCGCAAAATGATGAGGAGGTTCGATGCTAGTGATGAGCACACTAAAGAGTTAAGGAGTGATTTAGCGGGTATTAGGAAGAAAGTCGATACACATACATTATCGATTAAGCAGCTTGAGTTGCAAATGGCCCAATTATCTGCTACTGTGAACACACGGCAATCGGGCACTCTCCCTAGCAACACTGTCCAAAATCCAAAAAATGATGGACACTATATGGAAATCACTACTCGGGGTGGTAAGCAAATCATTGAGCCACCTATGCCGTCTCATGCAGAAAAGGTGATAAGAGATAATGATAAAGTGGTTGAGCTTAGTGGTGAGTTAGAAGATAAAATGGGAAAAGATATTGAAGTGCCCAAAAAGGTGACTCCCATGCCTATACCCCCCCCCCTTCCCTCAAAGATTAGTGAAAAAGATCGAGGATGGTAAATATCGGCATTTTATAACGATGTTGAAGCAGTTTTCCATCAATGTCCCTTTGGTAGAAGCTCGGGAACAAATGCCCGTTTATGCCAAGTTTATGAAAGATCTGGTTACGAAGAAAAGATCGGTCACTTTTGAGGATGATGATAGAATGAAGCATTGTAGTGCTATTGCTACAGGGTTTCTAGAGCAAAAGAAGGAATATCCTGGTGCTTTCACTATTCCTTGTACAATCGGGTTATTACATTTTGCGAAAGCATTATGTGATCTTGGGGCAAGCATAAATCTTATGCCCCTCTCGATTAACAAGAAGTTGGGTTTGGGTAACCCAAAGCCCACTGCGATGCGGCTACTGATGGCCGATCGAACAGTAAAAAGGCCTATTGGGATACTCCACGATGTGCTAGTAAAAGTGGAGTCATTCATATTTCTGTCCGATTTTGTTATTCTTGATTGTGAAGTCGATTTTGAGGTGCCTATTATTCTTGGGAGGCCATTACTTTCTACGGGTAGAGCCTTAGTTGATATGGAAAAGGGGCAAATAAAATTTCGATTGAACAATGAAGAAGTGACCATCAACATTTGTAGGTCCATGAGGCAGAGTGGTGAGCTCCAATCGGTATCTGCTATATCCTACAAAGGTTATAAGTCATCTGAGACACAAATAAAAGAACGTCTAGGTTTAGAAGTACTAGCGGCAGTGATAATGAATTTTGATAGCGATTGCATTGAAGAGTATGGGTCATTAGTCGCGTCTCTTGATTGTGGTGATGTTCGGTTTAAACCGAAGAAATATGAGTTAGATATGAAGAATCGCGAGTCTACACCCGCGAAACCATCTATAGTGGAGGCTCCAAAGTTAGAACTAAAAGATCTCCCACCTCATCTCAGGTATGAATTCTTAGGAAATGGTGACACTTTGCCGGTAATCATTGCATCAGACCTGAATGAACAACAAATTGAGAGTTTGGTGAAAGTGCTAAAAAGGGTCAAAAGAGCTATTGGGTGGACTATTGCGGACATTATTGGGATAGCTCCTGGTATTTGTTCTCATAAAATCCAACTCATGCCCGACCATAAGCCAAGTATTGACCACCAGAGATGCTTAAATCCACCTATGCAAGAGGTCGTAAAGAAGGAAATCATTAAGTGGTTGGATACCGGAGTAATATATCCGATCGCCGATAGTAGTTGGGTATGCCCTGTTCAGTGTGTACCTAAGAAAGGGGGAATGACTGTGGTCCCCAATGAAAAAAATGAACTTGTTCCAATGAGACCGGTGACTGTATGGAGGGTGTGTATGGATTACCGAAAATTAAATGCATGGACCAAAAAAGACCATTTTCCTATGACCTTCATGGATCAGATGTTGGATAGACTTGCCGGAAAAGGGTGGTACTGTTTTCTTGATGGTTATTCGGGGTATAATCAGATTTTTATTGCACCGGATGATCAAAAGAAAACCACCTTCACTTGCCCATATGGGACCTTTGCTTTCAAGAGAATGTCGTTTGGGTTGAGCAATGCACCTGCCACATTTCAGAGATGTATGATGTCGATATTCTCCGATATGGTGGAGGACACTATTGAAGTGTTTATGGATGATTTTTTTGTGGTTGGTGACTCCTTTGAGCGGTGTTTGAGTCATTTATTTGATGTTCTTAAGAGTTGTGAAGACTGTAATCTAGTATTAAATTGGGAAAAATGCCACTTCATGGTGAAAAAAGGTATTGGTTTGGGTCATCGCATTTCAGAGAAGGGAATAGAGGTTGATCGAGCTAAAGTCGAGGTAATAGAGAAACTTCCCCCACCTATCTCTGTAAAAGGTGTGAGAAGCTTTCTTGGGCATGCAGGTTTTTACCGGAGGTTCATCAAAGATTTTTCAAAAATTGCGCATCCGTTGTGCAAACTGCTGGAGAAAGAGTGTAAATTTTATTTTGGTGAATCCTGTCTTAAAGCATTCGGCGAGTTAAAAGAGAAGTTGGTGTCTGCACCTATCATTATTTCTCCAGATTGGAGCAGTCCAATTGAGGTGATGTGCGATGCTAGTGGGGTTGCTTTAGGTGTGGTATTGGGACAAAGAAGGGACAAAATCCTTCATCCCATTTACTACGCTAGTAAAGCCCTCAATGAAGCCCAGAAGAACTACACAGTGACTGAGCAAGAGCTCCTTGAAGTAGTCTTTGCTTTTGAAAAAACATTTCGCTCCTATTTGCTAGGTACTAGAGTTATAGTGCATACTGACCATTTAGCGTTGAGATATTTGATGGCAAAGAAGGATGCGAAACTGAGGTTGATTCGTCGGGTTTTACTACTGCAAGAATTTGACTTTGAGGTGAGAGATAGAAAAGGGACTGAAAATCAAGTTGCTGATCACTTGTCCCGTTTAGAAGATAAAGCAATGAGAGAGTTAGGGGATAAGACTGATATTGATGATACATTCCTCGATGAGCATGTATTGGCTGCCTCTCAAGACTTGATTCCATGGTTCGCAGATTTTGCAAATTATCTGGCGAGCGATATTGTTCCACCGAACTTGTCCTTTCATCAAAGGAAAAAGTTCATGTACGATGTGAAGAAGTTCTTTTGGGATGAACCATACTTATATAGGAGCTGTGCCGATGGGCTTATTCGGCGTTGTGTGCCAGAAGTTGAGATGTTGAGTGTTTAAGAGGCATGCCATTCCTCACCTGTTGGTGGACATCATAGTGGTATCCGAACCGCTCATAAGATCTTACAATGTGGTTACTATTGGCCAACTATTCATCAAGATGCTCATGAGTTCACCAAAGCATGTGATAGATGCCAAAGAGATGGCGGCATTTCAAGAAAGCAAGAGCTCCCTCTAAACCCCATTCTTGTGATTGAATTATTTGATGTTTGGGGTATTGACTTTATGGGTCCTTTTGTGAGTTCTCATGGAATGAAGTATATTTTAGTAGCGGTTGATTATGTATCTAAATGGGTGGAAGCTATCGCACTCGCAAACAATAAAGGGAAGAGTGTCACTGCGTTCTTGAAAAAGAATATATTCTCTCGATTTGGTACCCCAAGGGTAATTATTAGTGATGGGGGATCCCATTTTTGCAACAAATTGTTTAAGTGATTATTGGAGATATATGGGGTTCGCCATAATGTGGCCACTCCTTATCATCCTCAAACTAGTGGGCAAGTTGAGGTGTCAAATAGGGAGATCAAACATATTTTGTCAAAAACAGTGAACGCTAGTAGAACGGATTGGTCAAGGAGGCTTGATGATGCTCTTTGGGCCTACCGGACAGCATATAAGACTCCCATAGGTATGTCCCCATACCAACTTGTATATGGGAAAGCTTGTCAACTACCGGTTGAATTAGAGCATAAAGCCATGTTGGCTATGAAGAAATTGAAAATGGATTGGAATGAAGCTGTAGAACAGAGGTTAAATGGGTTGAATGAACTCGATGAATTTCGCCTAAAAGCTTATGAAAGTTCAGCCCTCTACAAAGAAAAGATGAAGAAATACCATGACCAAAAGATTGAGAAATGCGATTTTATTGTTGGGGATTTGGTGCTTTTATTCAATTCTAGGTTGCGTTTGTTTCCGGGCAAGCTCAAGTTCAAATGGACTGGCCCTTACTTGATCACCCAACTATTCCCTCACGGAGCGGTTGAGTTGGAAAACAAGGAGGGTGTGCGGTTTAAGGTGAACGGACAACGAATAAAAATCTACTTGCGGCATGCTGAATCGACGAATGAAGTGATCGAGGCATACCATCTTGATGAAGTCTGAGTAATCGAGTATCCTCCGTCGTGCTGCGACGTTAAATCAAGCACTGGTTGGGAGGCAACCCAATATGTATCCTCTAAGCCAACTATAGTTTTTTTTCTAGTAATAGTCGCATTTTCTTTGTTTTTTGTTTTGTTAGAAGAGTTGGCTAGAGCGTAGTTTAGGGTCCGTGTCTACTAAGTCTCCAGTCAAACACATAGAGAATAGCTTAATGGGTGTTAACTTTGCAGGTAGCACATCACGAGAATAAAATCTGCAAAAATTGGTCTGAAACACTCAGTGACGAATCCATCGATGGACCGTCACGCTTGCAACAGACCGTCGCATGAATCCGTCATGCCAGGTATGTTTGTCATTTGTTTTGAAAGTTAGGGCACCCGCGACGGAACCCACGACGGACCGTCACACATGTGACGGACCATCGTCGGGGACTCGTCGCGTCATTAACCAGCAACCCGACCCGACCCGGCTGGGGAATTTTAAAAGTATTTAAACCTTTTAAACTCCCCACCCCTTCACTTAAACCGTTTCTTTCCCTCTTTCTCCCATTTCCTCCCTTTTAAACTTCCTTCCACTCTCATCCTCTTCCATATCAACTGATCCACCATCACTTCCCCATATTCCCACACACTCATTTTCCCCTTCCCACAATCTCCTATTTGCTGGTCAGAGTCTTCTGCTGTGTTTCTGATCTACCTAGCTGGGTGTCTCACCTGTTTGTTTCTTCTCCACTTCTCAAGGTCTCAGGTATGTGTTTCTGATCTATACCCATTTACACTACATTATTGTTTTTAATTACTAGTGGCCTGTTTCTTTTTGTTGGGTTTTTGATTTTTGACTCCTTGTTGAATGCTAAATACCTTATGACATGCCTTAAAGACCCACACTAACAAATAAAATTAATGTGGGTAGTGGGTTAACCAAATCAAAGCGGGGGTATATATTTTTGAAAACTTGTCTGACCTAGGTTGATAGTCCCACGAATTGACATGTTAAAACTCGAGAAAATAGTGCTTTAGCATTGCTAGTTTCCTGGGTATTTGGGTTAGAAAGATGTGGGTTACTATCAAGCCTTTAGTTTGGACTCACAGGAGCTGATTGTGGCATCCTCAGTTCTGTCACTGAATGACAGAACGAAAGCCCGTCGATGGACCGTCGTACCCATGACGGACCATCGTAGGGTCCGTCAAACACCCCACTATTTTCTTTTCCTAAGTGTCCGCTAACGGACATATGCGACGGACC
The DNA here is from genome assembly GCA_016801875.1 of Solanum sitiens. NCBI lineage: Eukaryota > Viridiplantae > Streptophyta > Magnoliopsida > Solanales > Solanaceae > Solanum > Solanum sitiens. The sequence continues at coordinate 1,172,134 of JABWTJ010000377.1, read as the reverse complement.
GTCGTGCCCTCGACGGTCCGTCCTGCACAACCGTCATGACGGTCAGAGATCCCTCTCCTATGGGTCTCCAACTTTTTCAAAGTGTCCACTGATGGACCTGTACGACGGACCGTCATACCCACGACGGTCCGTCCTACACAACCATAATGATGGTCAGAGATCCCTCTCCTAAGGGTCTCCAACTTTTTCTTAGTGTCCACTGACGGACCTATACGACGGACCGTCGTAGCCACGACGGTCCGTCCTGCACAACCGTCAAGACGGTCAGAGATCCCTCTCCTAAGGGCCTCAAACTTTTTCTAAGTGTTCAATTACGGACCTATACGACGGACCATCGTACCCATGACGGTCCGTCCTGCACAACCGTCATGACGGTCAGAGACCCCACTCCTAAGGCTCTTCATACTTTTTCCAAGTGTCCCATGATGGACCTCCACGACGGCCCATCATAGCCACGACGGCCCGTCCTGCTTATCCGTCATGACTTTCAGAGACTTTCCTTCAGAGGTCTCCAAATAAATAATGTTAAGTAATTCATGGCGAACCCCCATGATGGTCCATCGTACTCACGATGGGCCGTCAACTGGTCCATCGTGTTTCACTGCTACTTCAGAGATGTCATTACAGCTTGTATCTTATGTGCATTTTGTTTCGTTTTTGCTTGTCTTGTTTGCTCCTTCTAGTACTAATAATGATTCTTTACAGGTACTATATCTCATGGCACCGAAAGAAGATCAAGTTTACGCGCGTGGGCGTTCAAAGTCCGTCTGCCCGACTAATTATAGGCTCTGATGATGAGCATGATCCCAAGTACGTGTCCCCAGGCACTGCCACTCCAGCACGAGCTGCACGGGCAACCAAAGCCACGCCCAATAAGGTGGCGTCCGGCGTAGTCACTGCCTCCCAGTCTGATGAGGAGCGCACACTGACCGGCACACCTTCTGGGTCAGCTGCACAAGATGAAGGAGCATCTGGCTCCTTAGGATTTTCTTGGTCGGAGGAAGCCTCCGAGTCCGCAGATGCCTCTGCGCCCGCCACAGCTGCACAGTCTGCCTCATCTAATGAGGCTGACATTACTGATTCCACTCTAGGCTCACCGACTGGAGTTCTCACCCCGATTGCCGACCAGCCCAACCGGTGGTGTGTCGACGGGAAATGCCAAGTGTATTCACATGCCAAGCTGCTAAATGATAAGGGCGTCACGACACGGACCCTTACATTGGAGAGGCGGGTCCTTACGGGTAGTCTCCCCACCATGCCGGATATCCACACTCTTTTCACCAAACACCGGCTAGAGTTGACGGCTCGTTCTTTGGGCCGATACAGTGAGGAGTTGGTCCAAGAGTTTTACACCTCTTATGTGGCTACTCTCCGATCACAGATCGATAGGCGAGTTGCCCCCGCCAAACAGGCCCCACTTGATCATGTCAGAGTCCACGGCATATAGGTCGACATCTCCCTGCCATCAATCCACCGTATCTGTATGGCGAGGATGTTGATTCCACCAGGATCCCTTTCACCGCCGAGTTCGACTACCGGTGGCAAATTGTTAAAGAGGGTCGGTTCTTGCGTGAGCCATCGCTGAGAGAGACAACCAAGAGGTGGATGGCCCAGCACTTATCTATTGATGGAGAGGCTGCTGACTGGGTAATGGAGCCGAAGGGAGCCATCAGGAAGGCTAACTGGACCTTCACGGCTAAGTTTCTATGGTTGATTGTCCTCCACTGCCTCTCCCCCACTGCTGTAGATAATATAGTAACATGGGATCGTGCAGTTCTGATGGCAGTGATGATGGCAGGGTTTGAGGTTGACTTTGCTTGGCTTCTTCAGGCGGTCATGCACGAGAGGGCCTTCAAGGTCACCACTACTTACCCTTTTCCTTGCATGGTGTTTTCCTTATGCAGGTCCATTGGTGTGCCCATCCGGCACATTGATCAGTTCAAGACCCCGCAGGGCAATGTTGATATCGGCCTCATCAGGGATGAGGCCAATGAGTTGGCTCCAAGCAGAGGGCCCCGTTCGGAGGTGCCTCCACTTGGTGAGAACCTGGCAGATACTGTAGCGCATGATCAAGTGACTACCCAGGTTGCTTCCCAGGTAGTAGCACTGCCCCGAGCTCCTCTCGCTCGGCCCCTTCCCCCGCTCTGGTCCCACTTGCTAGGGTCCAGAAATTAGAGGCTTAGATGGCCACACTTCTGCATCACATCCAGCCGTGGATTCAGAGGTCTATTGCTGAGGCGGAGGAGCGCATGGAGCGTAAGATGGCACAGAACACAGAGAGGAAGATCGCGGAGGTTCATCATCGCTTAGACGCTTTTAAGTTGTGGGTGCTAGCCCGACCAGCCCCTCCGAAGGACGTGTTGACCCTTCAGGCTGCGGTTGAGAGTTTGCGAGCGGATCTGGATACGATCCTAGAGGCTAGGGTGCCTGAGTCTAAGGCCCCTTCTGCAGAGCCTGCTGAGGACACAGTAATGGCTGCTTTATTCGCCACTTCTGATGTTCTACCACCTCCCCCACGAGAGCATGCCAAGAGGCACAGGGGTCGAGAGGAGGATGAGGCTAGGGAGAGGAAGAAGGAGCGCCGTGAGATGGAGGCTGCGAGGAGAGCCTCGATTGCTGATGAGGAGGACCGCACGTTGAGGGCTGTAGAGTTAGCTGCCGGGGGGTCTAGCTCCAGAGTTGTGGAGATAGTGAGAGGCACGACTGATAGTGTTGTTGCTGATTAGGACACTACTAAGGGTGTCCAGATTACGGAGGGAGTGGGTTCCGGGGAACCGGACCCACTAGCTTGATGATCGCCGGCGCTTTGCGCCTCAGGTTTGCTTCACCTACCACTCGCGTATTTTAGTTTTTCTTTAATGCATTGGGGACAATTGCATATCTTTTTGTTGGGGGTGGGGTAAATGGAAAGTGAGTGCTAGGGTGAAATCTGAGTAGCCCAATCCCCGATCCTCTTTTGGGGTTTTCTTGCCTGTGTTCTTTTCCCCCAAAAGATTGATTACTTTTATTATTGAACCGGCATGTTATATCTTGTGTACATAGTATAACTCTGAAGCATGATGGCTAAAACAAATATGATATCCCGATATAATGAAAATGATGCATGACTAGGCATAGTAATTGATAATTGTGTGGCTCTTGACATGACATAGAGATACACTACTGCATGACCCTGAATCTAAGACTCGAACTAGGTGTCTAATAATCTGGGAATGTAATGAATGTCAAGTGATTGTGTGGGAAATTCGAATGATCCACCATTGATAATGAGCTAGAACTTGCCTGGTTAGTCTTGCTAAAAGTAAGCCAAATTAAACAATTAGGAAAGAATCATAGGCCTTTGTTCGAAATAGACAATCCTGAGCCTCAAATTAACAAAAAACCAAATGAAGTTAATCCCGTATTGATCCAAATGATTTGAGCCTAAAAACAGATCTTTCTTTTTCACCCCAACTGATCTTCTCTGGGAACAATGTATTGGCCCTGGTCCCTCTTTGGACATGTGCACCTCAGTTTATGTCAAAAGCATAAGTTGAGGGTGGATAATGCAGAAAGCAACCTTGTCGTGGCCCTGACCCAACCATGGGTATTGTGAACCTTGACTCATGGCAAAGTCATGAGTTGAGGGTGGCTGTTATAAGGAATACTCCGGAAAGTGGGGTTGAAAGAATCAAGAGGAAGAAAGAACAAAACAGAAGTGACTATATATATATATATATATATATATATATATATATATATATATATATAAAGTATACAGATGAAACAAAATAAACACAAGAAAAGAGAAAAGTCACTTACACATAAGGATAAGAAAGGGAAAACAAGAAGGTGAAAAGAAAATTGAGAAATAGGGCGAAATAAATGATGAAAAGGTGGTACGCTTAGCCGATATGTCAAGGAGGGCAACAAGTCACTAAAGTATACCTAAAGATACCCTACCTGACCCTGAGCCTATGTTACAAGCTAAGAAAGTCCTATCGTGATCTTAAGAGTTGTATGGCGAACTTAAAGCAGTGAAAATAAGGGCAAGCTTATGGCAATATGTACAAATGAGTTGTGAATTTGTTCTGAGAGTGAGTGTTGAAAAGTAATCCTTATACTCAAACTGAAATCATTGTGTGAAAAATGAGGATGTTATTTTGAAGTGAGGACAATAGTTGCAATACCGAAAATATTAGCACTTGGGTGAGAAATTGAAGAGGATAGGTGTCATTGCGTAGTGAGTCTGTGTCATGGTCTGATTCCACATAATTCAAGCCTAATAGTTATAACATGCATGAACATAATGAGAATGATCGGGATTGATAGCCAAATGATTGCGAAAGCTAAAATGTGGATACTCTTGTACAAAGATTTTATAGTGAGTCATAGTGCATCGCTTGAGTACAAACAACGAATTTAAGTTGAGGGTGTTGATGTACCGTGGTTTCACAGTACTTTTAATGCTTTTTTCTTATGTTTAGTGTGTGTCTAAAGCCTTTTTGTATTGATTTTTTATGTAGGTTCTCTTTATTTGCAGGAAATCTGTCCAAAGATGAACGTGGGAGTTTTTGAGCAAGAAATGTAGAAGAGACAACCTGCGGAGCTTATGACGGTCCGTTGAGGCTGTGACGGTCCTTAGGTGGCATCGTAGTTAGGAGAGAAGCTGCTGAAGGAAGATGGGGAAGTCTGACCAAGTGTGGGACTACGAAAGTTCATGACAGACCATCACAGCCACGATGGTCCGTCCTGCTTGTTCATCGTGATGATCAGAGAGTAGTCCCAGTACCCAATTCCAAGAAGTTAAGTATTATGGAACGGAGCCCCTCGACGGACCGTCGTGTTTGAAATGGTCCGTCATACCTGTCCGTTGAGGGTAATGAAGAAAGCAGAAGAAGAATTTGTGAAGTATGGGACGACGGAGGCCATGATGGTCCGTCGTGCCCACGACGGTCCGTCACGAGGTCCGTCGACTCAGACGCATTTGGACAGATTTTCATTAATTAGAATTCTTCTTTTATTAGGTTTTGTTTTTATTATAAATAGTTCGAAAAACCTCGTTTTTGGGGTTAGACTCTTAGATATTTTTCAGTACTCTTGTTTTAGTGTTTGAACTATTGATTTTGGTATTTGATATACTTTTTCTGGAATTGATTGTGGGTGTTTTTGTTGATTAATCAAGTAAATTTCTGGATTTTATTCATTCTCATCAAAGTAAGTGCATGAAGTATTACATTATCAATATGAATTGTGTGACTATGACCATGGGTAACTAAACTCCATAACTAGGGTTGTGGGAACTATGGGTAAATAACAAGGTAAAATCTAGCTAAAATAACAAGTCTTGAATAGTGTCTTGCATGTATTGATAATTCTTTCATTTAGAAGTCCTTTTAATGGATGGCCAACGTTAAAACTCGCCTTAATGCTACTTGCCGGACCAAGGAGGTAGATAATAGGAAAAGAATTATCAACGTAGATTTAGTGTATACTATCTAATAGGCTTGTGTTGCTTGGTACGTAGTAATAACTTTGTCAAATATCGATTACGATGCTTAATATAAGGTAAAGATAAGGTTTAGTAAAGCAACACACGTAGCCGGATCAAGGTGCGGAGTGAAATTCTCTAGATGCCGGACCAAGGATTTAGCGATACCTAACTTATCACTTTGCATGCAAGATATTAGGAAATAATTGTTATAGCTAGAATTACCGAGTTAGGAGCTTGTGGGAACACTTAAGCCCTAGTTAATCTCATCACTTGATTAAAACTTCAATATTTAAAGCTGTTAGTTGATTACTTTAACTTAGTTAATTGTTTTTATTAATTAAAACCCCCCTTTTAGTTAATTGTTTTCTCGGAAAATAGTTGACTAAATAGTAGTAATAATAGAATAAAGTTAAGTTTGAACCATTTTCCTCGTAGGATCGACCCTAATCTCATTAGTTGGGTTCTCTACTTGATACGACCGCTTTTACTTCTTATTTGATAAGTAAGTTTGAGCGTATCAAGAAACCATGGATACTTAATTTCACCCTCAAACCATACCCTAAAACTCCACTACAAAACACTAGTTAGACTTCGACTAGTTTCCGAGCGTCTTGGACGTTATGGGGTCACATGGGTTCTTGAGGGATTTCACAATAGAAATCATCAATTAATCCTAATATAATCATAATATAAGGTACATTACATAGAGAAAATAATTTAAGAGTGAACCTATGGCTAAGTTACAAAACCCTAGTTTTTGGTCGCAATATAGATTTCGAAATTAGAAGTTTTGAAGGGCATCATGGAGAAACTAATCCATGAATCAATATACCCATACCTTAGTTTCTTATATTCCACGAAATTAAAGTGAGAAAGTACGATTCTTGAGTTCCTAACTAGAGTTCTTCTTTGTTCTTCAATGGTGGTCTTTGCATAGGAACCATCGATACTCAATTTCATCCTTAAACCATACCCCAAAACTCCACTACAAAACACTACGACACACTAGTTCAACTTCGACTAATTTCCGAGCGTCTTGGACCTTTCACTTTCAAGCACTTCAAAAATTTAATCACTGACTATACACACTATTATTAACCATTTAAATATTTTAAAACCTCATGTCACACATGTTAGGCTCTTGCTTCACCTAGTTCATTTTAGGGACATTACATTCTTCCCCACTTGGACAATATTCGTGCTCGAATGACACTTGCTTCATTTTAAAAACTATCAATAGATAAGACTCAAGACTAGAAGCTCATTACCATACCACAGAATATACATACACATATATAGGATGAACATAAACTCCACATCACAAGAGACTCAAAACACAACAAAAAGGTAGGAAAAACCTCTACAACTCATCATGCACTAAGACTCTAACATCTTTCATACCATATAAGAGGAACTTCCTCCTCCACACATTATCATGCTCATATACATCAATTTTATGCTTCATTATTCAAACTCTCATGAGAACAATATTAAGGAAAATTTCAAATAATTCACAATGAACATTCTCAGTAGATCACTAATGCAATTTTAAGCAACCTAGAATAAACGCATGACAATATGAAAGACAAAACCTTATAAACTCATTCTACAACATAATCAATACTTCATTAAATGCACAATGCAAGGAGATCAATGAAATTTATTTTCAATAATCCTAAACAAATGAAACATGCAACATGCTACCATGACATTCTATCTCTCAAGCTTGAATAGAATAGAATATAAGTGACAAAAAATAACAACTCCACTACTCACCATGCTCCCCCACTTAGAACAAACTCATAAAAACTAAAGAGAGAAACCTATAACTTACCAACATCATCATCCGATTTGCTTCCTTGCTAGTTTTTATCAACTCTTGTTAGGACCCTTACCAAGTATCTCCAAGGTCTGATACTTCATAGGCCACTATACCACTCATAAGGTAAAAACTCATACAAACCTAACTCATAAACATGAAGACTATTAGCCAACCTTATTACTAGGCATAACCACCTTCTCTTAGAATCTAAGCTAAGACAAACTCCTTTAAATATTACCTCTTCCAACTCCAAGGTTTAACATAACTCCTCTAATCTATACCATAACCTCCTACCATCGTAGAACGTAACTATAAAGTAACTCATTATAACCAAAAGGACTTCATGCCATAACTCTGACCCTGCTAGAAATACACCACAATATAACTTCCCAATCCACTTCACATATTACACATGTATTCACAAACCACAATAATCACCCAAAACTCTATTTTTTCTCCCTCAAACCTTGCAGCATCATCCATCCCAAGTAATCCCATCTAAAAGACCACCGGACACGGGAAAATAACAGAGAGATCATATAGAGTTAAGATCTATGGCACGACACAAGAGTTATGAAGAAGGGAAACTCCATCGTCCTATAGCCTCTCGCTCATATATATGTCACGACTCACACCGATGAACAAGATTCTACTAAACGTTGCTTGAATGAGACTTTGAATCCTAAAGATTGCTTCATAACCTTATGCTCTGCTACCAATACTACTAGAAATTGGGCCTACAACAACGATACTTATAGCAACGGGTCTAATATTGTTTCCATAGAGGTCGTATTACAACGGTTTACCCGTTGCATAAGATACGTAACGATACTGATATATAATATTTCCCAACCATTGCAATTAAGAACAAATTGTTACCATAGAGTTGGTAGTGCAACGATTATTTTCAATGGTTGCAATATATTAGATATAGCAATGGTATGTATATCTATTGCGACACTTAGTTTTTCCCTCTTTAAGTTTTCTTAAATTTCACTAAACTGTGCGCTACAAAATATACCAATATAATATTTTTCTTTTCTTAAAAATAACATATACAAAAAAAATAATAAAGAACTATCTGCGTGAGTTTTTTTAATCGATGTCATTAGTATAGAAAAATCCCTAAAATCGCTGGTGTGAGCTTTTTAACAAGCGGCATCATTTTTCGACTCGCGTAAACACTTTAGGCAAGAATCTTCTTCAGTTCAAAGAACCATTATTAGTTTTGTCCGGCGCTATCTGTTCCAATCCCTAAAATCTCATATGTGAGTTAGAACGTCCAAAAGTTTGCTGCCCGATTCAGTACAAGGATTCTCAGAACCGTAAGTTTAGGGTATCTTCCATGTTTTCTGATGTATGGTTTGGATTTAGATCTTTATTTTAGGTTATCCTCTTTGAACTATGAATTCACTTGGGTAAAATATTTGAACAACACATTTTTAATAGCTTGTGGAAGAAGACGTTGAATATTATCGAGGAACGTTCTTATTACTTATAATTATTGAGTTTGTGGATGTTCATATAGATTTTCAGTTAAAGATTTAGTCTATGTTAAGTTGATGCATTTAAGAAAATATCAATACAATATATTTTATATGTTTGACCTTTGTCTCTCTATTGTTAAGTTTTTTCAATTTTACTTGTATGAAGATAGAAATCTGCCATTAATGAGTACTGTTTTGATGTAAATTTGAGAAATTTATTATAATATTTAAATTTTGGTTCATGGTGTGATATTATCATGAAGTTCCAAGTTGAGATAGTTGTGTGAAAACATGATTCAAATTTATTAGGTACTTGTTTTACAAATGAACATTTAAAATTAGAAATTAAAATCACAATTGTCACAGCCGAGTAGCATTCAAACTGTTTCGAGGATTTCTTTTAGAACATTTTGGAGAAAAGGTTTAGAATCGATAATTCAAGTTTATGTTTTATGAGGAACAAATGAAAGTGACTATAAACATTATATTGTTAAATTTATTAAAGATTACATTTTTGTTCTTCTGATACTTCAGTTCTTGAGCTCTTTCAAGTTGGTAGAAAAAATAATAATTAACAGAACGTTACATAGAATGTCATTTTAAAAATTCAAAGTTACATGTCTTCTACCTAGTACTAGTTCTAGTTGTTGGATAGATCGAAATCCATACACATCATGATATAATGGCTTAGCTTTAAAAGTGTTGAAAAGACAAGAAATTTGTTCCTCTTGATTCTTATGGTGTTCTTTAAAAGAGAAGAATTTATTTGAGAATTTGGCATGAGCTGACCAAAACATAATTTGTATTTAAGGAAATACTTCAACAATGGAACTCTGATGAAGTTAAGGCGATAATAAATCATGAATATCTCATGATTATTTTTTCTCTATTACTTCAGTATCTGCTTGAATCACGACTTTATATTTTTGCAGAAAACGTCCCACAATAATAAAGAGAATCAAAAAAAGTTGAGGTATTCACACACTGTTGGCAAGACAAGTTTTTCTATGATTTTTGAGATTTTATATTATCTCCAATAGTTACTATGACATTGTTCACATTATTTAGGATTATTTTAGTGGTGACTTGCATCTTACTAGGAAAAAAAGAAGGAAACTCATGATGCCTTGTCAAGTAAGGAATTATTTGTCGCTACTAGAAAAAGTAAACCTGGTCGAGTATAGAAGGACTGATATGAAGATACAATGGCCAAAATAGTATGTTTCTAATTCTATGTTGATCGATGTAAACTTTATGTCCTTATATATATATAATTCAATTTAATTGAACTCTCTTCTCTTGAAATTGATATGTAGGCTAAATTGAGAGGATAGAAACTCAAGAAAGTGAAGATGTTGCTCAATCTGTTGACGCATTTGTAATAGTTATCGGGAAAGATCATCCAGGTCGAGTAAGATCATATGGACGCAGAGTAACGAAGACTCTTTTGAAACAAAATAAGGGAGACTCTTGTCCCTCTTCACAAACTGTTGATGGTGAAATGAAGCGGGAAAAAATTGAGGAAATGGAAGAGAGGATGCAACAAAGAATGCAAGAAAAATTTAATGCACAAAAAGATACAATGGAAAAAGATGTTACAGTGAACATCATTGCACAGCTTCAACGTCTAAATTAAGGATTAACACTTAATCCTAATATGCTAAGATTCACTGTTGGTTCGCCTAAAGCTGAGGCTGCTCTTCAACTAATCAATCATCCATCTGTTGTCTGTAAAAATCAAGGTTAGTTCCTTTACTTCTTATTCTTTCTCCTATATGTGTGTGGACGAATGGCTGGAATCTTAATTGAGCTTATAGATTATGTTTTTGTGGAATTGAAATTCATATGCCTATAGCTGATTTTTTGTTCATATCCTCTTTACTTTCTTATTACACCAAAGAACTAGAACGTCATTGTTTGAGCCTCTTCAACAGGTCATGCAAGCTGGAATAAATGTCAATTTACTCGACTTTCCGTTTGACTTCATTAACTTCTTTGTTCTTTTCTCTTTCTAGAAGTACCAATTATCTGATCTTTCAATTTTCTTATAAATTGTGGGATTGATATAATTTACCTTTTTGTATGTGAAGCATATTAGTTGTAATATGTTTGCATAATCAATAAAATTGAAGACAACTTTGTCTAGATACAGAAATCATCCTACTCCGTTTGTCCTAGTCCCTGAAAAAGGAATAGGCTCATTGAATACTCTATTTTAATACTAACTGATAATTGTGTAATAACTTAGGTACTGGTTTAAACATATTACAGATTCTATATTTGTCCATTTTCTAAAGAAATTTTACTGTCTGTTAAAGTTCTTGAGCTACATTGTTGTATTGTAGTACTTAGTATTGAGAATTTTTCATTTTATAGAATCTGTGTGGTCCTACTTGCATAACCGCATACCATTTTCTGCATCAAAAAACAGAAGTCGTCGAACAACCATCTCTGTATACCATCTTCTTCACCCTTATTTTGTTTCAACTTAATAGTTGATTTCATTCCTGAATCCATATTATCTCCTTCCGCAAAAGGACAGATCCAAGTAGGGTCAAAACTTTCAAATTGTAGACTTTGTAAATGACAGTTCAGTTCTTCCTCCAGTGTTACCAGTTGTGCTTCTGATATCGTTATTGAACTGTTAATGTCTGAGTATTGAACTATTAATGTCTGAGTTTTGAACTGCTCTGTTTCTTGAGTTTTTAATTGATTTATTGCTTGAACATTGACATGAGAAAGTATTGAATTGATTCATGATTAGTAAGCTAATTTGTTGCCCGACTATCAACATGCCTGAGTATTGAATTGTTGTCGAGTATTGACCTGCATGACTATTGAGTTGTTGCCTAAGTATTGAAATGTTTCCTGATAGTAAAGTGACTTGTTGCCCGAGTACTGACCTACCTGAGTATTGAATTATTGTCGAGTGTTGACCTGCCTGACTATTGAACTGTTGCATGAGTATTGAATTGTTTCCCGAGTAGTAAATGGATTAGCCATAAGAGTTTGAGTACTGAATTGGTAATGTCATGAGTATTGAAATTTCAATGTCGAAATACTGATTAACTGTTAATGTATGAGTATGCTGAGTATTCATCTGCTCTGTTTCTTTGAGTATGAAATTGCTTGTAAGTTGGACAGGTTGCACTCCACATTATTAAACTCAAAATTCTGCATTTTTTTCAATTTTGCATTTACCCGTTGGTGTAGTTGTTTTTTCTTTACATCATAATGTTATGAGTATTGAATTGTTAATGTGTAGGTAGTGGTCAAAAGATAATGTCTGAGTATTATGAGTATTGATCTGCTCTATTTCTTCAGTATGAAGTTGCCTGTAAATTGGATACGTTGTACTTGCCATCATTAAACTCAAAATTCTGCATATTTCTTCAATTTTGCATTTGTTCTGTTGACATAGTTATTTTTTCTTTAGATCATAATGTCTCCTATTTAAAAGTAAGTATTATTTACTCAATAAAGGTCCCATGTTTACATTGTTGCTTAAAAGTGTGAATAGTTATGTTGTTAGGAGAAATTTCTGCTGATGAAGTAGTTATTGTCTCCTTCTTAAAGTTACGTGTTACTTTCTGTCTGCTTCTTATAGTTATTGTTAATACTATTTTTAATTGAGGTTCTCACTTATTATCAAATGTATACAATTAACTTTATGCAACTTATTTTTTGTAAGGTATCAAAAATTAAGAAAGGGGAGAAGATCATAGCAATGAAGATGAACTCGACCTTACTTAGGAAGACTTTTGAATTTTTGATAGATGCTCTAATATTCTCCGTGCTACCAAACATTTAAAAACTTATATGGTAAATCATTAGTAATCATGTAAAACCTAATGAATCTTTTGGGTTTGAACATATGCATGTTTTGCTTTTAGGGATATAAATTATCTCCTATCTCTTGTTAGATATTTTGAATTATGAATGTTCATAAAACTTTTTGGAAGGACGACTAAGTATATATGCATATTGTATTATAAGTTATTATAAATATATTGATATTGTCTTGCAATTAAGATTTCAATTTCATATAGATCATCGCAATATCTTGTTAGAACCGTATGTTGAATAGATAAAACATGCAGCTGCAACAGAATATGAATTCGTTGCAATAGGTTAAACAACAGTTGCAATAGAACTAGAAATCATTGATTTATCATACAAAATAATCGTTGTTATAAAGAAAATAACAGTTGCAATAGATGTTCTACGACAACACTTATAAACCGTTGCATTTACAAACTATTTTCGTCGCATCAGAAGGGTGGAACAACTGTCGCTATAGGAGTTTCTATGGTAACACAAAGTTATAACCGTTGCAATGGATCTATGGCCACGCGAGCTAATGTAACGCATGGCAAACCGTTGCGCTAGATCTATGGCAACGGTTTGGATATATATAGCAACGGTGTTCTCCGCATTGCCATAGGCTTATTTTCCGGTAGTGCAAGTTTGTCATGACTCGAGAGTATACCCTGGAAGATATGGTATTCTCAAATCGTGGCACGGAGAATTCGACCTCTCGGAGGTCTCATACAAGCTCTTAGACATCATTGATTGCATAAGATATATGAAAAGTAGTGTGGAATTAAAACTTTTCATAAACTTCGAATAATACTTCAAAATATATTTCATAGAAAATCATAATGAAAGGATAAGTCTCAAGTCACCATCTTAGACACACGAATATCTTGGGACACGACCCATACATCAAAATAGATAAATAGCTAAGTCTATCAAAATGCTTTTAACAAATAATCTAAAGATAGTAATGTCGTCGAATCAATTGAGGACATACCCAAACTTTGCATGAATGGATACTAATGTCCAAGCTTCACTTCAACAACTCCTCTCAAATTCCACCTACACCTTTAGATATTTACAAAATATATGGAATTAATACATTAGAATTCACTAAGTATGGTGTCATGCATAAAATCATGCTAAAACGACATTTGTATAGAACATGCTCTTTTTGAAGAAATCTTCATAGCATAATTATAAGAGATACCTTTAACACCAAAGATCACATGTGAGTCACATTCAAAGTAATCTACATAATAGAATTATCAATACTTCAAATCACATAAACATATATAACTCTCCTACCAAAGGTTATCCAAAGACATACTTAAGTAGGATAAGTAGAGACCGCTCATACACCCTTTTCAAGCATACCTAAATAATCCTTAAGACTACCTAATATAAGATTATTCTCTTTCAACATATACTCACCACCTAAGGTTACTCTACGATTCACTTGAGAAAAACATGAAGACCGCCCATACACCCTCTTGAAGTGTACTGAAGCTACCCTATATAGGGATTCTTTTCTTTAACTTACATTAACTTAAGTCATAGTCATTCATTAAGTCAACTAAGAGACATTACATCAATTAAAGACTTCACATAATGGTCTTGCAGAAAACCTAGCGAACCTATACCCTAGGACCTTCAAAGCCTACTCTTGCAATGTCTTGATAGCATCTCATTCCACTACCTAAACATTGTAGTACTTATCCAATGTATCCTACATGATGAGAATAGGAATTAACCGACATAGACCATACTATCTAGACATGGAATTCGGAGTCAAACCCTACTCCAATAGAGGGTGTTCTACTTGCTAAGGGTAGAACTAGGACACATATTCATGTATGCACATGCTCAAGGAATATCAAGGTCTTCTATGCACTCTAGTCTCCTTCTCAAGTAGAGCTACTTTGCACTCTAGTCTCCTTTTCAAGTAGAGCTACTACCCATAACATATTCACTCAATTCTAGACTTTGTTCTCACAGAGTAAGTTCAATCACATAAGGGCATATGAAAAGGAACCATCTCTTAGTCATTACCTAAAAATAATGCACCTACCGAAGATGAGTCAACTAGGGCTGCCACACAAAGGTAAATAAGGATAACTCAATGACTTTGCTAGAGATGGTTTCATGTCGTTCCGGCAAACCTATCCCTAAGTCCACCATTCACACAAGAAGGATACCATTACCGCTTTCAACTTCAAGGATATCATAACCTTCTTTCTATATAGAAGGTTACACGTATAGTCATGCTTAAAAGGGTACCATTTCTTAGTTCTACCAATCCTCTTTCATTCTTCATTCATCGATACACATACAAGACAAAGGTGCTTAGGCCTACCAAATCAAGATGTTAATATTCACATACTTAGCATGTATCAAGTAGAGGGACATAGTCTATCACTCAAGACACACACATCATCTTCATATCACATATTCAACAATACTCAAGTATCATGTAGGAACAACTAATGTTAACTAGCAAGATACACTAGCAATATAACTAGAGACTAACCCTAGTCTATCATGATCACATATAGTCAATTAGGAGAGTCCATACTTCAATCTCAGATATTCACATATATCATATAATCCTTCACATTGATCATATACAAGTCATAACATGATAACATCACAATGCTCATAATAATGCCGACAAGGCCATGTTCATAAAGATTATAACACATAAGCATCGCCACCATAAGTGGACCATACCAATCAACATAATTCAAGACTATACTACACAATATATAAGAAGTTAGGGCAATATACCACCCTTTCATCAAGAACACCTCTAATCCATAGCCATTCCAACCAATTCAATTCACAAAGGCTCTTACCAATAGTCATATACACCAATCCAATCCAATAATCAAACCATAAAATCAACCAACAATACATAATATGAAAACCAACAAATTGAGGCATCCTATATACAATTATATCACAATCCATACATATATCAATAACCCAATACAATCTATATAAGAATTCAATACTATTAAGCCTTGATCAAATCACCCATTTTATAGCTAAAATAAGAAAATCATTATTTGCATGGGTTCACAGGAATGTTGGTCTAAAATCATTCAATTAACATCAATTATATCATAAATCATTGATTTATATTATTTTATGCAAGAACACATAGCTAGAATTCAAAATTAAAAAAATCATGTTTTTGATCATCTTTGAAAACCATTTGAATTGGCTACTAGAAAGGAAGAGGATTCAAGGATGAAACACCATAACATATATGAAGAAAATCCTACGAAATTTATGGATAAAAACCTGGAAAATCAGTCTTCTTACTTGGAGCTTCAAACCTTCATCAATGGAGGTTTTAGAGAATGAATGGAGAGGTTTTGTTTTGAGTTGAGGGTTTAACTTTGATTGGTGAATTTAGGGGTTTAAAAGACTCAATAATCGTCAATAAGTCATCTCGAAATTACCCAAAAGACCCCTGCACTTAAAGGACATTTTAACCAATTAAAATTTGACTTAAAAATTAAGCGACCAAATCTGGGTGGTCACTGCACGTCGCGGACCCTTTTTATGCTACATGCATTATAGTCTCCAACCTCAAGAGTACAATAGTGATCCTATCTTCCCTATGTGGGAAGGGACAGTCCTCAATCTAGTTCACTCGGTTCTAAGCTAGTGTCCCTTTTGAAATGTCTTTAATGCCTTTATTAATCATCATAGCTTAATATAGGTCATAGGGTCTATCCCTTATATAATAATAATAATAATGGCTCAATAAGAATTGCATGAGTATTTTCCTTACATTAAAATTCATACATGTGAGGTTAGCACATTTACATAATCTTTAATGATAAGGCACATTTGCAAGTTGTCACCATCCTTATTACATTTACATCTTAGGTAACACCTTACAAACCATAGTTAAGACATTTCAATTCAACATCATACCAACCCTATCAATCTTAATATAATTTATACTTCAATGTAACTTCATCACTCAACACAAGTAATCATAATTAATGTAAAGTTTAGGATCATAAAGACTTACCCAATCTCTTTCACAAGTAATCATCCATGGTTTTACCATCAACAGTCCAATTCAACCCAATAATGGGTGTTATACCATCACACAATAGTAATTAACACAATAGCTAGGTCAATTGCATCATCACTATCCAAATTAATTTCAATTCAAAACCTAGGTTTAGGCGAATAGGGTTCATCATGAGTTCTTCAAGAAATAGATCAAATCCCAACAACACATTATCCTAGGCAGTCCATGAATTAATTAGAATACATAAAAACAAGTCTAACAATCAATACATTCTTCAATTCCCATAAATTCATAAGCAAGATTCAAGATTTGGGGAATTTGGGGAAAGGGACATGATCTACATGAAATTGGATCAATTAACATTAATTAACCAACAATCTACACTTAATTAGGCATAGGCAATCACAATTTATCATCAATTTGAAGTTTAGAAAAAAAACCATTAGAATTGAAAAAAACATCGAAATTGGATGATTTAGAAATCAACTTTGAAAGAACCTCTTGGGAAAGTAATCCCAATAGTGAAGAACCCATAGCTTGATGATGATTAATCCATGAAATTTAAGTGAAATCCTAGAGATATTGTTCTTCTTCTTCAAGCTTTGTTCTTCCTTCAATGGAGAATTTTAGGAAAGAGAAAGTAGAGAGAGATGAGAGCTTTTGGGTTTTGTTTTGGGAATTTAGTTTAGATGAGTGAAAATGACTTAAAACTGACCCTTAGGCAATGTATGATCACTCCCTAACTTACCCAAAACACCCCTCACTTAAATGGGTCTTTTTGTGAAGTCAAAATGCTTACAATACTATTTCAACTAATCAGGGAAGTGGTTGCGCATCGCGGGGCTAATTTCATATTTTATTTTTGAAATCCGCATTGAGGGAGTGGACCTCGTGTATTGCACGCGTCACGAGGTAACTTTTGCCACTCCACGTGACAACTGTGCGTCGTGCAGTAGACTCCAATTCTAGGCTGTCGTGACTGCTTTAGCAGTCTACCTAGCTATGTTAGGGTCCTCCTCAAGGACCCTTCGGGTGGTCCTTGGGGAGTCGTTATTGAACCTCTATACTACATTTTTCTTACTCAAAGTCTTTTTATAGGTTTTAGACTTCATTTGACCCTCTCAATCCTTCACCAAACATAGGAACGTCAACTAGGTCAGTTTAGCTAGTTTCTGGACGTCATGGACGTACCTTGATGTCTTGACTCTAAAACATCCTAAATGGTTTATAAACATTATTTTAGATATAGAAATAGTCTTTTAAGATTTATTTGATCATGTGAGTCTCTAGATTATGTCATGGATTTTCAGAGTATTACAAAACCACCCAATGAGAGACCTACATCTCCTACCATAGAGTGCTTCAAAAGGTGACATAGAAATACTCGAATGGTAGAAATTATTATAAGAGAACTCAATCAATGGTAGGTGATCGTTCCAATTTCCCTTACACAAGATCTCAATATATCTTCTAGGGTTTGAATTGTATGCTCTGCTTGACCATCCGTTTGAGAATGAAAAGCGGTGCTAAGTTTCACTTGAGTACCTAACCCCTTTTGAAAAGACCTCCAAAGAAGCGAAGTGAATTGGGCACCTATATCCGAGATGATGGACAATTGGATCCCATGAAGACTCACAATCTCATTAATGTATATTTTTTCATATTCTTCTACCGAATAAGTAGACTTGACGGGGATAAAGTGGGCAGATTTTGTCAACCTATCCACAATAACCCATGGTAAGTCATTTTGCCTACGTGTACTAGTAAAACCCACTACGAAGTCCATATTAATTTATTCCCACGTCCAAGTAGGGAAATTAATTACTTGTATTAAACCTCCCGGCTTTCGATGTTCGGCCTTAAGTTGTTGACAACTCGAACATTTAGCCACAAACTCTGCTACATCCCTCTTCAAACCTTTCCACCAATAGACCTCTTGAAGATCACAATACATTTTGGTGGTACCCGGATGATTGGAATATCGCAAACGTGAGCTTCTTAAAAAACAATTCTTCTCAAATCATCAACATTCGGTACACACAACCTTCCTTTGTACCTAAGCACACCATCCTTCTCTTGGGAAAATAACTCATTGAGTTTTCTAAGGACCGATTCCTTTAACTCCATAAATAGAGGATCAAGATGTTGCTTGGACTTCACCTCAACCAATAAATACGATTTAGAGTTATGATGGACCATAAAACCACCATTTGGAGAATCTTATAACCGAACACCGAAATGGGACAACTTATGAACATCCTTTACTAGGTCCTTCTTACCTTCTTCCACATGAGACACACTACACATAGTCATACGACTTTAAGCATCTGCAATCATATTGGCCTTGCTGGGTGGTGAGAGTACTCATGTCGCAATCCTTTAAAAGTTCCAACAACCTTCTTTGTTTGAGATTCAACTCCATTTGAGTGAAAACATATTGGAGACTTGGGTGGTCGGTGAACACATCCACATGTACCCCATATATATAGTGCCTCCATATTTTTAAAGCGAACACGACGGCCGCTAATTCAAGATCATGAGTTGGATAGTTCTTCTCATGCACCTTGAGGTTTCTAGAAGCATATGATATAACCTTCCAATGTTGCATGAGTATGTCATAACTCGAGTGTATACCCTAGAAGATATGGTATTTTCAAATTGTGGCACGACGTATTCGACCTCCCGAAGATCTCATACCAGCCCTTAGAACTCATTGATTGCATTATATGAAAAGTAGTGCGGAATTAAAACTTTTCATAAACATCGAATAATACTTTAAAATATCTTTCCTAGAAAATCATAAGGAAAGGCTAAGTCTCAAGTCACCATCTTAGACACACGAATATCTTGGGACACGGACCATACATCAAAATATAGAAATAGGTAAGTCTATTACAATGCTTTTAACAAAGAAATCTAAAGATAGTAATGTCCTCAAATCAATAAAGGACATACCCAAACTTTGCTTGACTGGATACTAATGTGCAAGCATCATTTCAAGAACTCCTCTCAAATGCCACCTACACCTTTAGAGATTGACAATATATATGGAATTAGTACAATAGAATGCACTAAGTATTGTGTAATGCAATAATCTACTCGACATGGATGCTCTTTCCCCATAACTATTGCAAATGCGTCAACAGATTGAGCAACATCTTCACTTTTCTGAGTTTCTATCCTCTCAATTTTAGCCTACATATCAATTTCAAGAGAAGAGAGTTCAATTAAATTGAATCGCTTATATATATAAGGACATAAAGTTTACATCGATCAACATAGAATTAGAAACATACTATTTTTGCCATTGTATCTTCATATGAGTCCTTGTATACTCGACCAGGTTTACTTTTTCTAGTAGCCACAAATAATTCCTTACTTGACGAGGCATCTGGAGTGTCCTTCTTTTTTTTCCTAGTATGATGCAAGTCACCATTAAAATAATCATAAATAATGTGAACAATGTCATAGTAACTATTGGAGATAATATAAAATCTAGCAAAATCATAGCAAAACTTGTCTTGCCAACAGTGTGTGAATACCTCAACTTTTTTCCATTCTCTTTAGTAGTGTGGGACGTTTTCTGCAAAAATATAAAGTCGTGATTCAAGCAGATACTTAAGTAATGGAGAAAAAATAATCATGAGCTATTCATGATTTATTATCGCCTTAGCTTCATCAGAGTTCCATTGTTGAAGTATTTCCTTAAATACATATTCTGTTTTGGTCAGCTCATGCCAATTTCTCAAATAAATTCTTCTCTTCTAAAGAACACCATAAGAATCAAGAGGAACAAATTTCTTGTCTTTTCAACACTTTCAAAGCTAAGCCTTTATATCATGATGTGTATGGATTTCGATCTATCCAACAACTAGAACTAGTACGAGGTAGAAGACATGTAACTTTGAATTTTTAAAATGACATTCTAAGTAACGTTCTGTTAATATATTTTTTTCTATAATTTTTCTACCAACTTGAAAGATCTCAAGAACTGAAGCATCAGAAGAACAAAAATGTAATCTTGAATAAATTTAACAATATAATGTTTATATTCACTTTCATTTGTTCCTCATACAACATAAACTTAAATTATCGATTCTAAATATTTTCTCTAAAATGTTCTAAATGAAATCCTCGAAACAGTTTGAATGCTACTCGACTGTGATAATTCTGATTTTTAATTTCTAATTTTAAATGTTCATCTGTAGAAAAAGTACCTATTATATTTGAATCATGTTTTTGCACAACTATCTCAACTCGTAACTTCATGATAATATCACACCATGAACCAACAATTAAATATTATAGTAAATTTCTCAAATTTACATCAAAATAATACTCATTAATGACAGATATCTATCTTCATACAAGTAAAATTGATAAAAACTTAACAATAGATAGCCAAAGTTCAAACATATAAACAATACTGTATTGATATTTTCTTAAATGCATAAACTTAACATAGACTAAATCTTTAACTAAAAATCAATATGAACATCCACAAACTCAATAATTTTAAGAAATAAGAACGTTCTTCAATAATATTCAACGTCTTCTTCCACCAACTATTAAAAATATGTTGTTCAAATATTTAACCCAAGTGAATTCATAGTTCAAAGAGGATAACCTAAAATAAAGAGCTAAATCCAAAACATACATGAGAAAATAGGGAAGATAACCTAAACTAAACTTACGGCTCTGAGAATCTGTGTACTGAATCAGGCAACAAACTTTTGAACGTTCTAACTCACATATGCGATTTTGGGGATAGGAATAGCTAAAGCAGGACGAAACTGATAATGGTTCTTTGAACTGAAGAAGATTCTTGTCAAAAGTGTTTACGCCAGTCGAAAAATGACGCTGCTTCTTAAAAAGCTCACAGGAGCGATTTTAGGGATTGTTCTATACTAATGACATCGATTAAAAAAACTAACGCAGTCGGTTCTTTATTATTTTTTTGTATATGTTATTTTTAGGAAAAGAAAAATATTCTATTGGTATATTTTTTAGCGCACAGTTTAGTGAAATTTGAGAAAACTTAAAGAGGGAAAAACTAAGTGTCGCAATAGATATACATACCATTGCTATATCTAATATATTGCAACGATTGGAAATAATCGTTGCACTACCAACTCTATGGAAACAGCTTGTTCTTAATTGCAATGGTTTGGAAAATATTATATATCAGTATCGTTACGTATCTTATGCAACGGGTAAACCGTTGTAATACTACCTCTATGGAAACAATATTAAACCTGTTGCTATAAGTATCGTTGTTGTAGGGAAAATTTCTAGTAATATTGGTATCAGAGCATAATGTTATAAAGTAATATTTAGGATTCAAAGTCTCATTAAAGCAACATTTAGTAGAGTCTTGTTCATCAGTGTGAGTCGTGACATATATATGAGCGAGAGCCTATAGGCAATAGAGTTTCCCTTCTTCATTACTCTTGTGTTGTGCCATTGATCTTAACTCTATATGATCTCTCTTCTATTTTTCCGGGTTTAGATGGAATTCCTTGGGATGGATGATGTTGCAAGGTTTGAGGGATAAAAAGGGGAGTTTTGGGTGATTATTGTGGTTTGTGAATACATGTGTAATATGTGAAGGTGGATTGGGAAGTTGTATTGTGCTGTATTCCTAGAAGGGTCAGATTTATGATATTTTCATGAAATCCTTCTGGGTGTAATGTGTTACTTTATAGATACGTGCTATGATGGTAGAAGGTTATGGTATAGATTAGAGGAGTTATGTTAAGCCTTGGAGTTGGAAGAGGTAATGTTTAAAGGAGTTTGTCTTAGCTTAGATTCTAAGAGAAGGGGGTTATGCCTAGCAATAAGGTTGGTTAATAGTCTTCATGTTTATGAGTTAGGTTTGTATGAGTTTTTACCTTATGAGGGGTATAGTGGCTTATGAAGTATGAGACCTTGGAGATACTTGGTAAGGGTCCTAACAAGAGTTGATAAAAACTAGCAAGGAAGCAAATTCGATGATGATGTTGGTAAGTTATAGGTTTCTCTCTCTAGTTGTTATGAGTTGTTCTCAGTGGGGAAGCATGGTGAGTAGTGGAGTTGTTATTTTTTGTCTCTTCTCTTCTCTTCTATTCAAGCTT
Source organism: Solanum sitiens (assembly GCA_016801875.1). Lineage (NCBI taxonomy): Eukaryota > Viridiplantae > Streptophyta > Magnoliopsida > Solanales > Solanaceae > Solanum > Solanum sitiens. The sequence goes on along the minus strand of JABWTJ010000377.1, from coordinate 1,149,369 downwards.
GAGAGATAGAATGTCATGGTAGCATGTTGCATGTTGCATTTGTTTAGGAGTCTTGTTGAAAATGAATTTCATTGATCTCCTTGCATTGTGCATTTAATAAAGTTTTGATTAAGTTGTAGAATGAGTTTATAAGGTTTTGTCTTTCATAATGTCATGCTTTTATTCTAGGTTGCTTAAAATTACATTAGTGATCTAGTGAGCATGTTCATTGTGAATTATTTGAAATTTTATCTTAATATTCTTCGCATGAGAGTTGGCTATAATGAGGCATAAAATTGATGTATATTAGCATGATAATGTGTGGAAGAGGAAGTTCCTCTTATATGGTATGAAAGAAGTTAGAGTCTTAGTGCATCATAAGTTGTAGAGGTTTTTCCTACCTTTTTGTTGTGTTTTGAGTCCCTTGTGATGTGGAGTTTATATTCATCCTATCTATGTGTATTGCATATTGTGTGGTATGGTAATGAGCTTCTAGTCTTGAGTCTTATCTCTTGATAGTGTTTAAAATGAATCAAGTGTCATTCGAGCACGAATGTTGTCCAAGTGAGGGAGAATGTAATGTCCCTAAAATGAACTCGGTGAAGCAAGAGCCTAACCTGTGTTACATGAGGTTTTAAAGTATAATAATAGTGTGTATAGGCAGTGTTTAAATTTTTGAAGTGCTTGGAAGTGAAATGTCCAAGACGCTCGGAAACTAGTCGAAGTTGAACTAGTGTGTCATAGTGTTTTGAAGTGGAGTTTTGGGGTATGGTTTAAGGGTGAAATTGAGTATCGATGGTTCCTACGCAAAGACCACCATTGAAGAACAAAGAAGAACTCAAGTTAGGGAACTCAAGAATCATACTTTTTCACTTTAATTTCGTGGAATATAATAAACTAAGGTATGGGTATATTGATTCATGGACTAGTTTCTCCATGAAGCCCTTCAAAACTTCTAATTTCGAAATCTATATTGCGGCCAAAAACTAGGGTTCTGTAACCTAGCCATGGGTTTACTCTTAAATCATTTTCTTTATGTTATGTACCTTATATTATGATTATATTGGGATTAATTGATGATTTCTATTGTGAAATCCCTCAAGAACCCATGTGACCCCATAACGTCCAGGACGCTCGGAAACTAGTCGAAGTTTAACTAGTGTGTCGTAGTTTTTGTAGTGGAACTTTGGGGTATGGTTTGAGAGTGAAATTGAGTATCCATGGTTCCTACGCATAGAGAGGGTCGAAATGTCCAAGAACGACACCCCGAGGACCAGCAAAAGGGTCCTTGAGGATGATCCAAACATGTGACAATGAAGCTGCCGAGGCACCCAATATTTGGCAGCCCTTGCACGTCGCACCTCGTACACTCGAAGGGCAAAAAATTCAGGACTACGACGCAGTACCATCGAGAACCATTCTGTCTCAAAATTTTCTAGAACCAAGAACTGAAATGCCTCTGTGACGCGCAGTGACCTCCAAGATTTGGTCGCGTTGTTTTGAAGTCAAACTTGAATTGGTTAAAATGTCCATTGGGTACTGGGGTGTTTTAGGTAATTTGGGGATGACTTATTGACGATTATTGTGTCTTTAACTCACCAATCAAAGCTAAACCCTCAACTAAAAATAAAACATGTCCATTCATTCTCCAAACCCTCCATTGATGAAAGTTTTAAGCTCCAAGAAAGAAGACTAATTTTCCATGTTTTTATCCATCAATTTCGTGGGATTTTCTTCATATAAAGTATGGTGTTTCATCCTTGAATCCTCTCCCTTTCAAGGAGTCAATTCAAATGGTTTTCGAGGATGATAAAAAATATGAGTTCTTCTATTTAGAAATCTAGCCATGGGTTCCTGCATAAAATGATTTGAATCAATGATTTGTGATATAATTGATGTTGATTGAATGATTTTAGATCAAACTTCCTTTGAACCCATGAAAATCATGATTTTCTTATTTTGGCTATAATATGAATGATTCAATCAAGCCTTAATAGTATTGAATTCTTATGTATATTGTATTGGGTTATTGATATATGTATGAGTTGTAATAGAATTGTATATAGGCTGCCTCAGTTTTGTGATTTTCATATTATGTATTGTTGGTTCATTATATGGTTTGATTATTGGATTGGATTGGTGTACATGGTTATTGGTAAGAGCCTTTGTGAATTGAATTGGTTGGAATGAGTATGGATTTGAGGTGTTCTTGATGAAAAGGTGGTATGTTGCCCTAACCTCTTCTATATTGTGTAGTATAGGTCTTGAATTATGTTGATTGGTATGGTCCCTTTATGGTGGCGATGCTTATGTGTTATAATCATTATGAACATGGTCTTGTCAGCATTATCATGAGAATTGTGATGTTATCTTGTTCTACTTAAGTAAGTCTTACGATAACCTTTGGTAGGAGAGTTATATGCTTATGTAGATTACTTGGAATAAAGATTTCTTCAAAAAGAGCATGTTCTATACAAATATTCTTTTAGCATGATTTTATGCATTACACCATACTTAGTGCATTCTATTGTACTAATTCCATATATATTGTCAATCTCTAAAGGTGTCTCTTATACTTATGTCATAAAGATTTCTTCAAAAATGGCATGTTCTATACAAATATTCTTTTAGCATGATTTTATGCATTACACCATACTTAGTACATTCAATTGTACTAATTCCATATATATTGTCAATCTCTAAAGGTGTAGGTGGCATTTCAGAGGAGTGCTTGAAGTGATGCTTGGACATTAGTATCCATTCAAGCAAAGTTTGGGTATGTCCTTTATTGATTCGAGGACATTACTATCTTTAGATTTTCTTTGTTAAAAGCATTGTAATAGACTCACCTATTTCGATATTTTGATGTATGGGCCGTGTCCCAAGATATTCGTGTGTCTAAGATGGTGACTTGAGACCTAGCGTTTCCTTATGATTTTCTAGGAAAAATATTTTAAAGTATTATTCGATGTTTATGAAAAGTTTTAATTCCGCACTACTTTTCATATAGGTTATGCAATCAATGATTTCTGAGGGCTTGTATGAGACCTCCGAGTATGTTTCTAATTATATGTTTATCTATGTAAATTTTATGTCCTTATATATATAAGCGATTCAATTTAATTGAACTCTCTTCTCTTGAAATTGATATGTAGGCTAAAATTGAGAGGATATAAACTCAAGAAAGTGAAGACGTTGCTCAATCTTTTGACGCATTTGCAATAGTTATGGGGAAAGATCATCCAGGTCAAGTAAGATCATATGGACTCTGAGTAACGAAGACTCTTTTGAAACAAAATAAGAGAGATTCTGGTCCCTCTTCACAAACTATTAATGGTGAAATGATGCGGAAAAAAAATTGAGGAAATGGAAGAGAGGATGCAACAAAGAATGCAAGAAAAATCTAATGCACAAAAAGATACAATGGAAAGAGATGTTACAGTGAACATCATTGCACAGCTTCAACGTCTAAATTCAGGATTAACACTTGATCCTAATATGCTAAGATTCACTGTTGGTTCTCCTGAAACTGAGGCTGCTCTTCAACTAATCAATCGTCCATCTGCTGTCTATAACAATCAAGGTTGAGCATCACTCTGAAATGAGTCTCTTTTTATTTTATTTTTATATTTTTCCTCGAAAGGAATAAAAAAAAAATTATTTAATTTTGTATAGCTCAATTCCTTTTGTATTTCTTCCTTGAGTTAGTTTTCATTAAAGCATGCAGAAAATGATTTCAAAATTGCTAACATTTCTTCAACTGCTCAAAACAAAGTGTGGTCAGCACATCAAATGTGAAATGATTCAAGAAACAGTGACGTTCATAGTAACTTGTCAACAATTGAAAAAAATTGAGAATTTACTTGAATACAAGATTCAATGATTGTTAGAAGATGGAAACAATATGACGAATTTGAAGTTGGAAATTCTAAATAACTAGAGATGTATTTTAAGATTATCAAGGTGATCTGAATAGCAGATGAAAGCAGTGTATCTCAAGCTTAAAGTAGCTTTAAACATGGCATAACAGGAACAGTTATCCTTAAAGTCAATGCCACAAATCAACCGCCATTATAAAATAACAAATGAAAATTGAAGACTCAAATTTTGTAAATATAATTGCAAATAAATAAATAAATAAATAATAATAATTAAAAATTACATGTATTTTTCTCCTAGGATAAATATTTCCTAGTCTGAGACATTTATTTCTCATTTTCTTCTAGGATTAACACTTCCTAGTCGGAGACCGTAATTAATATAATTATTTTATTTATTCACTTATTTTCTCTGTCCTAGAATAAACACTATTTAGTTTGAGGCAGTTATTTTTCATTATTTATTATTATTATTTTTATTATTTCTTGGATAAAAACTTTCAATTCTAAATAAAATAAAATTATAATAATAAATAACAAAATTAAAACTAAAATTTGAAATGTTATGGTAATTATATTTCATAATTCAGAGTAGCAAGACCCTCCTAAACAATGGGAATTAGAATATTAGGACCCTCATAAACAATGAGAATTAGAATAGAAGGACCCTCCTAAACAATGGGAATTAGAGTAGAAGGACCCTCCTAAACAATGGGAACTAGAATAGCAGGACCCTCCTAAACAATGAGAATTAGAGTAGCAGGACCCTCCTAAATAATGGAAATTGGAGTAGCAGGACCCTCCTAAACAATTGGAATTAGAGTAGCAGGACCCTCCTAAATAATGGAAATTAGAGTAGCAGGACCCTCCTAAACAATGGGAATTAGATTAGTAGGACCCTCATAAAAAATGGGAATTAGATTAGCAGGACCCTCCTGGATAATGGGATTAGCAGGACCCTCCTGGATAATGGGACTAGAAGGACCCTCCTAAACAATGGGAATTAGCGTAGCAGGACCCTCATAAACAATGAAAATTAGCGTAGCAGGACCCTCTTCATAATGGGAATTAGCGTAGCAGGACCCTCCTAAACAATGGGAATTAGCGTAGCTCCTAAATAATGGGACGTAGTATTAGCAGGACCCTCCTGGACAATGGAATTAGCAGGACCCTCATGCATAATGGGATTTGATCACTTTCTCTTAGGATAAACACTTCCTAGTCTGAGTTTATTTGTTTATTTATTTTAATTTACATTTGCTAATAACTCACAAAAAATTCCAATGAAAACTGGGCAAAATTTTTGTCTATTGTTTATTGTTTGTGATGGTTTTCAGGTTTCTTCAAGCGAAAAATGGATTTCAAATTCAAGAATAAAGTTTCAACTCTTTTTCAGAATGATCAATCCCCTGATGGTCAGAATCAACTTCTTCAATGCATGTAGCAGCCTGACTCCTCACATCTTTTACTAGTCAGCTTTCGATCACAAAAACATGCATCCATTCAAGAGAATCTTCAAATTATCATTTTGATGAGTGTCAAAGGCTCAATCTAAGTGGCAAGTTCAGCCTCCAATACAATTAAAGGTTAAGATACTCACCCAAAAGTTAAGGTGATATCTTAAAGTCAAGATTCAACTGAAGACTCAAGAAAAGCGGCATAGATAGGAGCTTGTACATTTATTTTTATTTTGACTATTAGCTTTCATTTTTTTTTATGTAAGGATAAGAGCCGCAATCTGAAGACTCGATGGAACCTCACTTAACTCCAACTCATCACCTCATCGCCTTGAACTACACGTGACCTGATTCCCTTACAACTCGGGATATGTAGGCTGTCCAAAACAAGGACTCAGTCGCATATTTCTCTTTCAAATAAGATTCCGGTCAAAACTTGTCACTTTGTCTACTTCTTTGTCTGAAAACTCTCCCTGTTTCCATTCAAAGAGGGGCAAACTGTAGACACGTAATTTTTTTACCAAATTTAAGTTTTACACCCTTTTTAGAGCTTAAATATTTTTATAAATATTTTGACTTTTATCTTATTTTATTATTTTATTTTTTATATATATGAAAACTACATAAATAAAATCACACTTTAAGCTACATTTATTTTTATTTATTTAAAGTTTTAATTATAAATTAGTGATTTTAATTTTTTATATAGCTATTGAATTTTCTTAGTTAATATTGTTATTATATTATATTTATTAACAAAAAATAACAAAAAAAATAAAAAAGAATTTATCCACTACCCACCACCTTAACCTCCACAACACAACACTTCCTCACACGTACATTCCCACACCCATTCCCATAATACACCACCCCATATCCTACATCTACTACCCATTCCCAGAAAAAAAAAAAGACACATACACAAAAACAGAGAGGAAAAAAAAAATCCACACACAGTCAAAGAGAAAGGGAAACGAAAAAAGAACAGAAGACACACACATGAACAAAAAATATAAGACACGTACACATCTCTTTTCCTAAAAAAAACTATTCACATTCATATCCAAAGACATACGCCATACACCATATAAATACCACACGCGCCCAACAAAAATAAAGGTGGAGTTTGAGGTTTGTTTTCACGGTTTCAAGTTCGTGGCTCCTAAATTCTTTCTTCGCATGAAATAATTTTCACAAGAGGTAACACTTTATTTTATTTTATTTTTGTATTAGTTTTATGTCATGATTATACAAGAATGGATTGCAATATATTGAAGTTGTCAAATTTCTCATGTGTTTAAACTATTAATATGTATTAATGTTATTATATGAACTATGTTCAAATATTTCATATCAACTTTATGTCTAGATCCTTTACATAGTTATATTTAATTTATTTCATATTTAAGTAAAACTATTGTCTAATTTTATTGTTATTTGTCATATCTAATTTTATGTGTAGTTATTATGTAAAAATGTTAATTTTAGTTAGTAAATGTTTTTTAATGTCAATGACGAAAAAAAGTTTAAAAGGTAAAAAACAAAAGAAGGAAAAGAAAAATGATAAAAGGAAAGGAAAGTTAAACAAAGAAAAGAATAAATGAAAGTGAATTATAATTACCTTTTTAGAAGACATAAAAAATGAAAAAAAAGGAAAAGATCATGTGTCAAAAAATAATAATAAATGCTCTTGGTCTGCCTTCAATCAGTTTATCAGCCTAAGGCTTCGCTCTTTTACCTGTGTTGTAAGCTTTCCAGTCTTTGAAGTAAGGTAATAATAATAATAATAATAATAATAATAATAATAATAATAATAATAATAATAATAATAATAATAATAACAACAATAACAATAATAATAAGTTTCAATTAAGAATGATGTTACACATCTTTTTTTTTTGAAACACTTAAAAATTCAAGGATGTAGTTATGCACCTTGTAAAATTATTCTAATGTTCTAATTTATTATATTTAACAAAAATTAGTAAACTGAGAATAAGAGGTTCTATTATATGTTAGACGTAACAATAATAATTAAATTTCATCTCAATTAATTAAATTTTCATCAATTTAAATCAAAAGGTGTAAATAGGGATTACTAGGAACTCGCGAGAGGAAGACAATTATGTCTCCAAATGTCAAGATCGAGAATGCAGTTATGCATCCGATTTAAGACTAATAGAAGTTCAAAAAGTAAAAAATAAAAAATGCAAAATCGTAGTTTATACAATATATTCAAAAAGTATTTTAAAATTAGTATAAGTCAATAAAAGCGACCGTCCTAGAACCACGGGACTCGAGGGATGCCTAATACCTTTCCCTCGGTCAACAGAATTCTTTACCTGAATTTCTGGTTCGCAGACCAAAATAAAGAGTCATTTCCTTTTGGTTAAGGATTAAAACAAAAAGGTGACTTGGAACACCGTAACTCAATTCCAAGTGGCGACTCTGAAAAAATAAAATAATCCCTTAATCAATAACGTCACTTAAATTGGAAAAACCCTCTCGCCTCCGCTTGCGCGAAAAAGGGTGTGACAGTGAGTATTGAAATTTCAATGTGTAAATATTGATTAACTATTAATGTATGAGTATGTTGAGTATTCATCTGCTCTGTTTCTTTGGTACGAAATTGCTTGTAAGTTGGACAGGTTGCACTCGACAACATTAAACTCAAAATTCTGCATATTCTTTCAATTTTGCATTTACTCCGTTGGTGTAGTTTTTTCTTTAGCTCATAATGTCATGAGTATTGAATTGTTAATGTGTAGGTAGTGGTCAAAAGATAATATCTGAGTATTGATCTACTCTATTTCTTGAGTATGAAGTCGCCTGTAAATTGGATAGGTTGTACTTGCCATCACTAAACTCAAAATTCTGCATATTTCTTCAATTTTGCATTTGTTCGGTTGAAATAGTTATTTTTTCTCTAGCTCATAATGTATCCTATTTAAAAGTAAGTATTATTTACTCAATGAAGGTCCCATGTTAACATTGTTGCTTAAAAGTGTTCCATATCTAGTTCATAACCCAATTACATTTACCCTACCAAGGAAGGTCCACTAGGTCTACCTCACAATGGCGATAAGAAGCTCATGATGACTTTCCTAAGTGTTAATATGATGCCATTCCAGCCAACTAACCTTAAGTCCATCATTGCTTAACTTTGAAGGATACCATTACGTCTTACACTTCAATCAATCTTAACCTTCACTTTAAGTCAAGGTTTGCACATAAGAGACTCTCATAATATCATTTAAAGTCACATGTCATTCATACATTCAAGAATAAGAGTTATAACACCCTAAATCAAGATATCACATATACATAATCATATATACATCAAGCAAGAGATACAAGTCAACCAAGACAAGACATCACATACTTCACTTTTAACACATAATACAAGTCATTCTAGAAACACCTCTAAGACAACCTAACATCTTCAAGTCACCCTATATATCGTCATAACATCATTAATATATTCCACATGTACTCATAAAGTCAAGTAGGAATAACCAAGACTTAACCTAACACTACTCTCATAAAGTCAAGTCAAAGTCTAACATGATCACTTAAGGCAACATAACTAGAAGAATACATACATGACTATATAACTTCACATGTAGATAGGTAATGTCATGCTTCACATAATCAAACTACACAAATAGCCACATAACTTCAAGTAGTTGCCAATAAGGCCATACTCATAATGTTGGATAAAGTAACGCGGACAAGGCCACGTCAATTGCAAGTAAAACACATATCACCGCCACCATAAGTGGACCATACCAAGCACAATAGAATCGAAGTATAATTAATATTAAATTAAAGAAAATGGGGCAGCATACCTTCATCCCCTCATCCGCACTTCAGTTCAATGCCAAATCAACCAATTCAACATCACAAAGCCCTTACCCATGGCCATGAACAATAATTCAAAGCAATAACCATAAAACCCAATGAATCTATATCAATTAAATCTAGGTTTAAAAATCTAAGATCAATTAGATATCAATTGAATACAATTCTTATATCATTATAAAGCCCATAAGAAACTACACAACAATTCATCAATATTAGCTTAATATCAAGTAACCCAATAAGTAATCAAAACTAGGGTTCATCAATTTACATGGGTTCATAGGTAATTTATGTTAAAATCATCAATAAAATATCAATTAGATCATAATTCATTGTTTAGAAATCATTTATGCAAGAACCCATGGTAGAATCCCGAAATTGGACAATTCACTTCAGAAAACTTTGAAAAACATCTTGACGATTGAGCTCCTTGATGAAATCAGTTTCAAGGAACAAAAGACATACCTCAAGGATGATAATTCTTCACTTTGATGAAGAATTTCGACACAAAAACCCCTCACCAAGCTGCCTCTTCAATAAGGTCTTCAATGGAGGTTTGGGATATTTTCTAACTGTTTTGGGTTTTCAATTTGGAAGAATGAAGTCTTTAGGTTGTTAACTACTTATATAGTTAATTAAAATACCCATAAGACCCTCAAATAACCTTCCAACATTTAATTTATAAGTGGGGTGAATTTACCAATTCACCCCTTAATTGGCAGCAACTCTGCGCGTAGGAACATATCCTTGCGACGCCTGCCCTTGACAGGGCGTCACAGCCACAACGGGGCGTCGCAGCCCTCAGTTGGTGGCTACAGTGGCTTGCCAAGGTTCCAATCTTCACCCTTGGATAATTACCCCACGACAAAACCCTGTGATGGGGCGTCACAGCCACGACTGGCCGTTGACTGCTCCGTCGCCAAGGCTACCTGGGAGTGCCTGCACACTGATTTTGGGGTCCTTCTTCAATGACCCTTTGATGGTCCTTGGGGATAATTTCCCAAACTTATACAACCCAAATACGATCTTATATAAGTTTAAAACCTCTCACATGAAATTCATCCAAAACGAACACGTAAAACTCGACGAAACACGCCTAGACGTACAAGGTCAACTCAAGGCATATCTTTCGAACGCCTTGGACGTTCTTGGTCGTTTGACCTCCAAACTTCAAGAAACTTTAACCACTGCCTATACATGCTATATTAACTCTAAGTTAAGAACCTTAAAACACCATGAAACACACATAAACAGATATAACCACATTTTAGACATTTTGGTGACTTAGTCGTCAAACATCTTAGTCGTCCCTTGACATTTGACTTCCAACACCTCTAATATTTTAGCTACTGCCTATATTATGTATTTTAGGAATATTTAGGATATTAGAAAACCAAGACCAACATATTAGAGTCTAGAGCACCTAAGCTATTTTTGAGGTATTACAATCTCCCCCACTTGGACAACATTCGTCCTCGAATGACACTTGCCACTCTCCGAACACTTCCAAGATTTGAGATTCAACTAGCAGCACATAACCAAACCATACAACACATAACCAAGAGGAAAACATCTACTTCATATAGTCAAGATATTCGCAACACAACAAGAAACTAGAAGACAATTCTATAACTCGTTACACTATAAAACTCACATGCTTCAATCCAAATAGCCAAAACTCATTTTATACTGAATATTATACTCATACAAATCAGTTGTAACCACATTACAACAATTTTAGACCAATTAATCAAATAGTCAATTTTGCAAAAATATTACAGTAACTGTCTTATGCTATAGTGAATGTTACCATTTTTTTTCAAAAATACACATTTAAGGTAATTCATGATATAAACATGCTAATATGCAAAGTAACATCATATAAACACATCTTAAACCATGATCATAACTCAATAAAACACACAATGCAAGAAGTTAATGAAATTCAATTTCAACCAAACTCCTAAACATCATGCACAAGAAACAAATTCAAGAACTTCTATCTCATCTACAAACCATACTCCCCCACTTAGAAGGAACTCAAATCTTAATAAAAGAAAGAGAACTTACCAACATCATCATCACCCTCATTCTCATCCGGCTTCTCAACTCTAGTACGGAGTGCATAGAAACGCCTCTTAGTTGGAGCATCTTTCTTTGGAACATTAGGAGCAACTATATTACCTTCTCTACCTCTAGAAGCAATCATAGGACAATCCCTAGCCTTATGCCCTTCCTTACCACAACCAAAGCAATTCCCGGTACCCTATAGACACTCACCAAAGTGTTTCTTGCCATAATTGGCACAAGTAGGTTTGCCATCCTTGGAACTACCTCCTTTCTCAAACCTCATCTTAGACCTCCTAGGCTCTTCTTGAGATTGAACTCTTTTCATGAACCTAGGTTGGTCTTGATCACTAGCAACACTCCTTTTCAAACTTCTAGCCATCCTCCTAAGTTTAGACTCCTCAATAGATTGTGCATACACCATGAGTCTAGATAGGGTCATATCATCCTGAAGCATAGCAGTACGACATTCTTCATTCACCAAGTTGGCTACTCCGGTACAAAAGCGACTCATTTCATCTCTTGGATTGGACACAGAAGAAGGAGCATACCTAGACAATGTTGAGAATTTCAAAGAGTACTCCTCAACACTCATATTGCCTTGCTTGAGATTAATAAACTCCTCCACCTTGACTTCTCTCCTCTCTCGGGGAAAGTACTTGCCAATAAAAGCTTCCTTAAACTCTTCCTACTCAATAGGACCCAAATCCTCCGGCCTATTGTCCTTCCATTGAGAATACCAAATTTGGGAAACATCCCTCAATTGGTATGAAGCCAATTCCGCCTTCTCTCTAGACGTAACCCCGATAGCACTCAGCACCTTGTACACTTCATCAAGAAACTCTTGGGGATCCTCATTTACCTTAGAGCCAAGAAAGATAGGAGGATTCATCCTGACAAAGTCTCTCAACCTAGAAGTCATAGTGCTCTCCACAACCCTAGGCATCATACTCAAATTGATTTGAGTAGTTACGGCTTGAGCTAAAGCCATCAAAGCCTCTCTAATATCTTGAGTAGTCAACTCCGGATGAACCAACAGAACCTCATTACCTCCACCCACATTAGGAACATGATCACCTTGGGGAGGCACTTGAGCACCTTGAGCACCTTGAGCACCTTGAGGAACTTGCTCAACTTGCTCAACTTTAGGAGGAATCTCCTCATTTACCCTCTCGTCTTCCAACCTTCTAGCGGTCATCCTTCTAGTATTCATCTCCTAGAAACACAAGAAAACACATAAGAAGGATAATCATAACATTTACTCTACCGTACGACATAGGAGTAGAAAAGAAGGGAAACCCTATCGTCCTATAGCCTCTTGCCCATAGATGTGTCGCGACTCATACCGATGGTCAAGACTCTACTAGACGTGACTTGATGAGACTTTTTGATTCCTAAGACCACTTTGACCAACCTGGCTCTGATACCAAGCTTGTCACATCCCAAAACTATACCCTAGAAGTTAGAGTATAATCTTTAATTGTAACCGGCGTCGTCGAACTCTCGGAGTTCTAAAACAAGCCTCTTTCATATCATTCATTGCATATACATAGTGATAAGTAGTGCGGAATTAAAAATTTTCGTAAAACAATATTGAAGTCTTTAAACTCTTTCATATAAGTAGAAATTAGGAAAAACACTAAGTCTCAATCTCATCATCTTAAGACACAAGAATACTTGGGACACGGCCCATGCTTCAATACGAAAATAGAAAGACATAGTCTATTACAATACTTCAAAAAAAACATAAAAAACAAATATGCCCTCGAGTCAATTGAGGACATACTTCAACTTCTCTTGAACGATCTTCCAAGTCCAAGTCTTCACTTCCCAAAAGCTCTTCACCTATTAAGAACTATAGATAGAAAATAAAGCATGGAATTAGTACAACCACATGTACTAAGTATGGCATTATGCATAAAATCATGAAAACGGACTTTATTGGAAATATGCATCTTTTCATTTTACAAATCATATTTTAATCATAATAACATCATTAATCAATTTAAAAACACATAACATAAAATTAAAACCAAACTCATAAATTTAAAGCTCACTTTACAGTGAGTTCACTTCACTGTACAGTGAAGTCCATTCACTGTTATAGTGAAGTCCTAGCCTTCCCATTTCACATCTTCTAGCATGTAATTCCCTCACTTAAAGTCATCCTAAGATTCACTTAAGTCACGCAAAGAGAGACCGCCCATACACCCTCTCTAGACGTGCCTAAACTGTCACGACTGGAATCTAGACCCCAAACGAGACCGGCATCATTGACCTCTCAGAGGTCACAGACAAGCGTACTTACGTGATTCATACTTCATCTAGGTTAATTTTAGCGAAAAATTTGAATTTTTTTTTGTTTTCTCAACATACTTGTTAAGCATTCTTATCATTTCATAATTGTTCACCATCAACCATTTAACATTAAGAGATAAGCAACTGAAAGAAATAGTTCAATAAGCATTAAGTGTATAATTGCCAAAATGGCACCAATACAAAGTCTGAATAAAACAGGAAAGAAATGCTAGTGGAACATGCTCCACTAGCTCAAATCTAAAACTAATCTAGAATGTAAAACAGTAGCATCCTCGAAAGCATGAGGACCTACCAAACTCCGGATGAATGCTAACGTCCGGATAGCTGCAACAATGATCCTGTAGCTCTATCGCCCACCTGTGCTAGCACCTAAAATAGTATATCTATATAGTGTTAGTACACACTTGTACTAAGTATGGGTATATGCAATCACACACCACGGACATGCATGAGAAAGAATAGCTCTTTCCTAACAACATGATTTTTGGGGGTCAAGTCAGTGGACTTGCCAAATTGAGATTAGGAAAGTCATGCCATGAGAGTAACATGCATCATCATAAATATCATATTGCACACAGCACGTAACATCTTAATATAGCACATATCATAACATATACATATAACACATAGCTTCTTTCATATCATTCATTCGTATGCCATGAGACCTTGGAACCATGGACTTGACATTAAGACTTTCCAAAATGAGGGCTCAACATATGGGACCTCAACTAGGGAGTCTTCATTAGCATACACAGAGTCTGCTTCATTCATGCATACGTACTTCATTTCATTTCGTTCATATGCCAGTGTGAACACCAGCTATACATAGGGTGTAGTTTAAGACTTTCATCGGGTTTGCTGTGCAATGATCAAGAATAACCTACTATCATTACCTGAGTCTAGCTCACCTCTTAATTATCCTATCCTAACACCTTTAGTATCATTCATTTCATTATGTGCTTCATTTGAGGCTGGCCTCGCTCATTCATTGGGAACTTTAACTTTAACCGACATAGATCATGTGAGCATCATGAAATCCAGTGTCTCCCCCACACCGAAAAGAGGTGGAATCATCGGCCAAAGTAACCTAATAACATGCTAGCGTACATAGGAATTTAACCCCGCCAGATCCCTATATTGGCAGTATAAGTTCGAAGACTAGGAGATGTATGGATACCCATACCCGGCAAGCCGGACAGTCTCATCTCATGAGAGTTACGTGAACCTTTGCCCTTCCCGAAAAAAGGCATCATCGCTCATAGCTAGCCTATCGGTGCTCAGTATAAAGTTCCATTTCATTCAACTCATACGTCATGGAAGCTGGATTCTAGTATGAGGACATCATAGATCATTAGATGATTTCTCATCTCATCATCAGTATTAAGTGTGTTAATCTCAATACTTTCATTAGAGTGTTCATAGAGACTGGTCTCTTCATTATCTTACACTCTCATTGGTGAGTACCTATTGGTAACATTTACTTAAGCTCATTTAAGATTGCTCTCACCATTTACATTAGCCTCATATCATGTTGTCACCACATTCTTCATCATTAGCACCTTTGCTTTTCATAGTTACTCACCTCTTATTACGTGAATGTTCATTTCATCATTTCATAGTTCATCTCATCATATGCCAATGCACTTGGCCACTTAGTGTATCTTACACTCGTACTTAACCCTTCTAGGGTTCATCATTTCATTACATACATCTTAGGTTCACTTATTTTTGAACATATGTTAGAATTATGTATCTATACATACAAGCCATGGGGCTTCATTCATAGTTCGTTAAGTGATTCTTACTTTCCTAAGATTATGTAGTACAAGACTTATGTATCTTGTATATATGCGAAGATCTTGATTTTGATCTAAGTAGATGGCATTATTCTTGGATACTTTATTCACGTATGACTTATGTATCAATACGGAAGTTTGGGCAAGGGAACCCAAATCTTAAATCACTTGGATATCATTATTATTTTTCATTGATTTTATTTCTAATATTCATAACATTAGAACACTAAATTAAATCTCAACATTAATATCAAAGGATTAATTCTCTATTTAATTTTACTCTTAAGTTGGCCGAAGGGTTGTGGGTTCGAACCCCCACAACCTCTTTTTATTTTTCATTAAGAATACATTGCTCATTTTCGCCCAAACCAAGAGGTTGTGGGTTAAAACCCCCCCAGCCTCTTTGATTTTTCCTTTAATTCTCGTTGGGATAGGGAGGTTTTGGGTTCGAACCCCCACAACCTCCTTATTTTTTTATTTAATTTCGCTGAGGCTTGGGAGGTTGTGGGTTCGAATCCCACGCCTCCCATTTATTTGGTCAATTATTTTTCTCTTCATTCACCTCCAGTTCGCGAGTTCGAATCCCCTTAGCACCATTTCCCTTTTCTTATTTCGCGAAATCAGTAGCTAGGATCGAATCCCCTTAGCCCCATTTCCCTTTTTTTTTCGCGAAATCAGTAGCTAGGATCGAATCCCCTTAGCCCCAATTTCCTTTTTTTTTCTTTGTCTCGCAAACCAGTAGCTAAGGGATTCGATTCCCCTTAGCTCCTTCACATTTTTTTTTCTTTATCTTTCAGCTTCTTTAACATGTGAGGTCTTGGGTTCAATTCCTATTGACGTCACTTATTTTATCTTTACTTTAAAAACCCAGAATTTGACATTATTGAAGAGTACACAAATCTGGAAAATTTTAGTCATTCTTTCACTCATTTTTAGGCGCATTTTTCATAAGTTTATTTGGCTAAAAAATGGTCATTTCAATCCACTATATTTCATTGCAATTAACATCACATTGTATACACATTTCAAACATAGTATACACAAAATTTTCATGTCTTATACGACTCCAAATAGTGGCTAAGGCACTGCCAACGTACACACACACCCCAACCTTTTCGACCACACTTTGAATATCATTTTCGTAATTTCCCTCACATAAACATGTTCGCATTTAATATAAACACATCATACATACTTAAATCTAGCAGCACAACATTCACATCCTACGATTTCGTTTGGAAGCTAGGGACAAGGACATACAAAAGGGAAAAACATTGGTTTCGGAGTGAATCTTTTTGAGTCGTAAGGGACCTCTTGGGAAAGGGACCAAGAGAGAAGAAACCCATACCTTTTGATGTTGTTCAAGTTTGAAGCTGCTGCCCAGAAACTCCTCCAAACCACGCCCAATTCTCCTCAACATACACACCACTCGACGAACAACCTCCCTTTGCCTTGACGTTTTTGATTACCTTGCTTTTCTTAAAACTTTTCGTGTGTTTATCAAGTGTGAAGAACAATTGTTATTAAACTGTTCTTGAGCTTTCTTGTTAGTCAGAGCGTGAGAGAATGAGAGTTGAGAGACGTGAAAGAGAGTTGAAAAATGTGAGGGAGAGAATTATTAGGATTAGGAGGCTAAATTCAAGACTTAGTCAAAATAGGATTTAATTAAATTAATACAAAATCTGATTTATTTTAATTAATACATAAAAGGACCATTTTACCCTTAATGAATAGATTTTAATTGATGATTAAATCATCAATTCATTGCTCCTAGTGGGGCTCGAACCCAAGTGGCACCCCATTTGCGAAATGGGTCACTTCGGGTTGCCCCAACCCAAAACGCTCTTTTAATTAAATTGCTTACTTAATTTATTAATTCCTCAGGGTAATTACAATATTACCCTTGGCCTGGAAAAAGCCATTTTACCCCTGGACCCTCAAAACTTAAAATTTCCTCTTTTAAGTCCGGTAAAGACTCCTTCGATTAAGTCTTCGTTTTCGCGAGCCTTACGTGGTTGGTTCCAACCTTTCCAAGCTCAACTAACTCCCCAAGTTAGTTGACTTGGTTGTAGTAAGGGTTCTGAGGTCTGGTTCTACGCGTATCAATTCGTGTGAACCTTGGTTTAATCGCAAGCATTCTTGACACCATAAGTCTTGATCCTATTCAATTTTAGGGTTGTTACATTATCCCCCCCTTAGGAACATTCGTCCCCGAATGACACTACCACTTCACATCGTAATGCCAGTCAGATCATAATAAAATCACTATGCATAGTCAATCAATAGCAACAAAATACGGAGAGATAAGGAACATAGACTTTAGAGTAGGAAGTCTAACCTCAAGAGCTGAAAAGAGGAGGGTAGCAGGATCTCATGTCGGCCTCAGCCTCCCACGTAGCACCCTCAACAAGATAATTTCTCCACAATACCTTCACTGTGGCAATCCCTTTGTTCCTCAGCCGCTTGACCTGTCCGTCTAAGATCTCAACAGGTACCTCCTCATAAGACAAGTCTTCACCAACCCCCAAACCTTCAATAGGTAGAATAGATGCTGGATCACCCAGGCATTTCTTCAACATAGAGACATGAAAGACTGGGTGAACAGAAGCTAGCTCCGCAGGCAATGCTAACTCATAGGCCACATCACCCACTCGCTGTAGGATCTCATATGGTCCAACATACCTCGGACTCAGCTTCCCTTTTCTACCAAATAATATCACCCCTTTCATAGGTGATATCTTCAAGTAAACCTGGTCACTAACATCAAACTCTAAGGGTCGTTTCCTGTTATCAGCATATGACTTCTGCTGAGTGTAAGTAGTAGCCAACCTATCCCTAATCACTCTGACCTTCTCTAAGGCCTCATGAATGATATCTGGACCCAAAATGGATGACTCTCCAACCTCGAACCACCCATATGGAGATCTACACCTCCTACCATACAGTGCCTCAAACGGTGCCATCCCAATGCTGGAGTGATATCTATTATTATACGAGAACTCTATCAAAAGCAGATGGTTATCCCAGTAACCTCTGAAGTCGATCACACACGCTCTCAACATGTCCTGCAATGTCTAAATAGTGCGCTCTGCCTGCCCATCAGTTTGAGGATGAAAGGCAGTACTAAGCTTCACCTATGTGCCCAAGCTCTTCTTGAAAAATCTCTAGAAATGTGAAGTAAACTGAGCTCCTCTATCTGAAATAATAGACAAAGGAATCCCATGCCATCTCACAATCTCATCAATGTAAAGTCTTGCATAATCCTCGGCTCTGTAGGTAGACTTCACAGGGATAAAGTGGGCAGACTTAGTCAATCTGTCCACAATAACCCATATGGAGTCATGCTGCCTCCTAGTCCTCGAAAGACCAACCACGAAGTCCATATTAATGGCCTCCCACTTCCAAGTTGGAACCTCAATAGTCTGAATCATACCGCCAGGCTTAAGATGCTCTGCCTTGACCTGCTGACAATTAGGACACTTGGCCACATATTCTGCAATGTCTTTCTTCATGCCATCCCACCAATAAATCTACTTAAGATCATGATACATCTTGGTGGAACCTGGATGTATGGAATATCTGGAACCATGGGCCTCTGCAATAATCCTGGTCCGCAAATCATCCACATCTGATACACAAAGCCTGTCCTGATACCTAAGTATGCCATCACCTCCCAAAGCGAAAGACTCATTCATCTTCATCAATACTGAGTCTTTCAGCTCCATCAACACATGATCTAGATGTTGACCTTGCTTGAATTCAACCACCAAGGATGATTTAGAACTAGGATGAACTGAAACATCCCCACTAGTAGAGTCAACCAATCGCACACCCAGTCTTGCCAGTCTGTGTACATATTTCACCAGCTCCTTCTTCTTATCCTCAACGTGGGCTGTACTTCCATGCTCATCCTGCTCAAAGCATCAGATACAATATTAGCCTTACCTGGATGTTAGTGCACATTCATGTCATAATCCTTCAACAGCTCCAACCATCTCCGCTAACGTAGATTCAACTCCCTCTGTGTGAACACATACTGGAGACTCTTGTGGTCTGTGAATACATCCACATGCACTCCATACAAGTAGTGCCTCCACAGCTTCAGTGCAAACACCAAAGCTGCCAACTCTAGGTCATGAGTGGGATAATTCTTCTCATGAACCTTGAGCAGTCTGGACGCATAGTCTATCACCTTACCAACCTGCATAAGAACACAACCCAAACCAACCCTAGATGCATCACAGTAAACAGTGTAATTCTCACCACACTTAGGCAAAGTAAGCACCGTGGCTGAAGTGAGTCTGTCCTTGAGCTCCTAGAAACTCTTTTCACAAGTCTCCGTCCATGCAAACTTGGATTTCTTCTTAGTCAAAGCTGTCAATTGGGCAGCAATGGAAGAAAAGCCCTCCACAAACCTGCGGTAGTAGCCAGTCGATCCCAAAAAGCTACGGAAGTCAGTGGGAGCAAGAGGCTTTGGCCAGTTCGTCACAGCCTCAGTCTTCCTGGAATCCACCTCCACGCCCTCATCGCACACAACATGACCCAGGAAGGTCACTGATCTCATCCAGAATTCACATTTGCTGAATTTACCATACAACTGATATTGTCTAAGTACTTGCAAGGTTAGTCTCAAATGTTGTTCATGCTCTTTCTTGGTCTTGGAGTAGATGAGAATGTCATCAATGAATACTATGACAAAAGAGTCAAGGTATTCATGGAAGACCCTGTTCATGAGATCCATAAATGCAGTAGGTGCATTCGTGAGACCAAATGACATGACTAGAAACTCATAGTGACCATAACGGGTACGAAAGGTTGTCGTTGGGATATCTCCATCCCTAACCCTAAGCTGATGGTACCTTAAACAAAGATCAATCTTAGAAAAGAAACTAGACCCTCTGAGCTGATCGAACAAATCATCTATTCTGGGAAGTGGATACTTATTCTTTATAGTGACTTTGTTGAGCTGCCGATAATCGATACACATTCTGAGGGTTCTATCTTTCTTTTTCACAAACAACACTGGAGCGCCCCAAGGAGATATGCTCGGCTGAATGAAACCCTTGTCAGTGAGATCTTTTAACTGGACCTTCAACTCTTTGTTCCGCTGGAGCCATTCTGTAAGGAGGAACTGAAATTGGTTTAGTATCGGGTTCTAAATCGATACCAAAATCAATCTCTCGAGGGGGAGGGACTCTACGCAAATCATCAGGAAATACATCTAGGAAGTCATTCTCTAAAGGCACTGAGTCTATGGAAGGAATGTCATGGTCTATATCATTAACACTTACAAGATGACACAATAACCCCTTGGATATCATTTTATTGGCCTTAAGGTTCGAAATCAAGGGGTTAGGACGACTCGAGTTGTACCCCTCCCAGACTAGCTCCTCTTCATTAAGGAAACAAAATCTCACCACTCTACTACGACAGTCCAAGCAAGCATAACAACTGTGAAGCCAATCCATGCCAAGAATAAAATCAAAATCATGCATGGGTAACTCAATCAAGTTTGCACACATAGTCTTACCACTCACAACTATTGGGCAATCCTTGTATACTCTATCAGTTCTTACATTCTCTCCTAAAGGTGTACTAACCACTATAGGATCATGCAGAACTTCAGGCAATATATCAAAAGTGAGAGCAAGCAGAGGAGTCACAAAGGAAAGCGTAGACCCTGGATCAAGTAAAGCATAAACAAAAGTTGAGAATACTTGCAGCATACCTGTGACCACATCAGCGGACTTCTCCTGCTCCTCCCTGCCCTCCAAAGCATAGAACCTGTTTCTCTTAGGAGGCTCGGCTGCTGCTGCACCCTGTGGATTAGGCCTAGGCTGAGCATTACCTCCAGCCTGAAATCTGTTCTGTGGATAGTCTTTGACCATGTTTCCACTCTTACGACAACCGAAACAGGCATTAGTGCCCTATCTGCACTCTCCACTGTGAGCTCGGCCACACTTAGCACAATTCTTCTTAGGACACTATCTCACCTCCATTTCCCTTGTTGGGCTCAGGTCTGCCTCCTCTAGGTGTAGCACTCCTCTCAGGATTAGAATTCCCAGAACTCTGTTGTCCCTTTTTGAACCTTGGCTCCTCAGGGATGCCAAAGTTGTTTCTGTGGCCTCCATGACTGGGACCTCCCTGATCTTGAGGCCTAGGACTCCTAGCATCAGGAACACCCGTCTTTTTACGGCTGTCCTCTACCTGCTGGACATGCACCATCAACCTGGAGAGGTCCATATTATCATGAAGTATCGCAGACCGACACTCCTCCTCTAGATCTCCATTGATTCCTGTGAGGAACCTGCTCATCTCATCCCTGCTGTTAGACACAAGGGAAGTAGCATACCTGGATAATTTAACAAACTTCAGTACTCACCTCATCCTTGCTATTAGATATTAAGGAAAGTAACATACCTTGATAGCTTAACAAACTTCAGGGAATACTCCCTAACTGTCATAGAGCCTTGCTTAAGGTTGATGAACTCCTCAACCTTGGATTCCCTCATCTCTCTGGGGAAGAATCTCTCCAGAAATGCTCTCTTGAACAACTCCTAAGTGACTGGCACTCCACCCAAAACTCGGCTATCTTGCAACATCTTACACCAAGTCTGTGCAACATCCTTGAGCTGATAGGAAGCAAGCTCAGCCTTATCAGTATCTGTGGCCCCCATAGCCACCAGAATCTTATGCAACTCATCCACAAACTCCTGAGGATCCTCTGCAGTCCTAGACCCTATAAAAATAGGAGGATTCATCCTCGTGAAATCCCTCGGCCTGTCAGCCATGCTACGAACCGGTGGGTTCTCCCTCTTAACATTTTGCCGGTTGACTTGGTCAGTCATGGCCTGGACCTGCATAGTGATAGCCTGTGCCATCTGGGCCAGAGATTCCCTCACCTCAGCATCAGTCAACCCAGCTGGGTTAACTTGTATAGCCACTCCTTCAGCTGGAGCCTGGGGTGGAACCGAATTGCCCTTAACAGCTGCACCTCCTCTCCTCTGACCAATAGCCCTCATAGTATTCATTCTCTGAAAACAACAAAGATTGATGTTAGACACGCTCATAACACCAAGAAATTAAACTTTAGGAAAAGCACGATAAGATCAGAAAAAGGAAAGTTTTCCTACGCATCATGCAGTCTCTAATCCAGGATAGTGGTGCACTTCACTACCATGACTTAGAAACTACTCAATGTGGTTGATGTGAACTCATTATTATCGGAATTTAACCTAGTGATCTAATACTAACTTTGTCACGACTGGAATCTAGACCCCAAACGAGACCGGCGTCGTTGACCTCTTAGAGGTCGCATACAAGCCTAATTACGTCATTCATACTTCATCTAGGTTAATTTTAGCGGAAAATTTGAAACTTTTTTTTTGTTTCCTCAACATACTTGTTAAACATTCTTATCATTTCATAATTGTTCACCATCAACCATCTAACATTAAGAGATAAGCAACTGAAGGAAATAGTTCAATAAGCATTAAGTGTATAATTGCCAAAATGGCACCAATACAAAGTCTGAATAAAACAGGAAAGAAACGCTAGTGGAACATGCTCCACTAGCTCAAATCTAAAACTAAGCTAGAATGTAAAACAGTAGCATCCTCGAAAGCATGAGGACCTACAAAACTCTGGATGAATGCTGACGTCCGGATAGCTGCAACAATGATCCTGTAGCTCTATCGCCCACCTGTGCCTGCACCTAAAATAGTATAGATGTATAGTGTTAGTACACACTTGTACTAAGTATGGGTATATGCAAGCACACACCGCGGACATGCATGAG
This sequence comes from Solanum sitiens, assembly GCA_016801875.1. Lineage (NCBI taxonomy): Eukaryota > Viridiplantae > Streptophyta > Magnoliopsida > Solanales > Solanaceae > Solanum > Solanum sitiens. The sequence continues at coordinate 1,126,214 of JABWTJ010000377.1, read as the reverse complement.
AAAGAATAGCTCTTTCCTAACAACATGATTTTTGTGGGTCAAGTCAGTAGACTTGCCAAATTGAGATTAGGAAAGTCATTCCATGAGAGTAACATGCATCATCATAAATATCATATTGCACAGAGCACGTAACATTTTCATATAGCACATATCATAACATATAACATATAACACATAGCTTCTTTCATATCATTCATTCTTATGCCATGAGATCTTGGAATCATGGACTTGACATTAAGACTTTACAAAATGATGGCTCAACATATGGGACCTCAACTAGGGAGTCTTTATTAGCAAACACAGAGTCTGCTTCATTCATGCATACGTACTTCATTTCATTTCGTTCATATGCCAGTGTGAGCACCAGCTATACCTAGGGTGTAGTTTAAGACTTTCATCGGGTTTGCTGTGCAATGATCAAGAATAACCTACTGTCATTACCTGAGTCTAGCTCACCTCTTGATTATCCTATCCTAACACCTTTGGTATCATTCATTTCATTATGTGCTTCATTTGAGGCTGGCCTCGTTCATTCATTGGGAACTTTAACTTTAACCGACATAGATCATATGAGCATCATGAAATCCAGTGTCTCCCCCACACCGAAAAGAGGTGGAATCACCGGCCAAAGTGACCTAATAATATGCTAGCGTACATAGGAATTTAACCCCGCCAGATCCCTATATTGGCAGTATAGGTTCGAAGACTAAGAGATGTATGGAGACCCATACCCGGCAAGCCGGACAGTCCATCTCATGAGAGTTACATGAACCTTTGCCCTTCTCGAAAGAAGGCATCACCTCTCATAGCTAGCCTATCGGTGCTCAGTATAAAGTTCCATTTCATTCAACTCATACGTCATGGAAGCTGGCTTCTAGTATGAGGACATCATAGCTCATTAGATGATTTCTCATCTCATCATTAGCATTAAGTATGTTAATCTCAATACTTTCATTAGAGTGTTCATAGAGACTGGTCTTTTCATTATCTTACACTCTCATTGGTGAGTACGTATTGGTAACATTTACTTAAGCTCATTTAAGATTGCTCTCATCATTTACATTAGCCTCATATCATGTTGTCACCACATTCTTCATCATTAGAACCTTTGCTTTTCATAGTTACTCACCTCTTATTACGTGAATGTTCATTTCATCATTTCATAGTTCATCTCATCATATGCCAATGCACTTGGCCACTTAGTGTATCTTACATTCGTACTTAACCTTTCTAGGGTTCATCATTTCATTACATACATCTTAGGTTCACTTATTTTTGAACGTATGTTAGAATTATGTATCTATACATACAAGACATGGGGCTTCATTCATAGTTCGTTAATTGATTCTTACTTTCCTAAGATTATGTACAAGACTTATGTATCTTGTATATATGCCAAGATTTTGATTTTGATCTAAGTAGATGGCATTATTCTTGGATACTTTACTCACGTATGACTTATGTATCAATACGGAAGTTTGGGCAAGGGAACCCAAATCTTGAATCACTTGGATATCATTATTATTTTTCATTGATTTTATTTCTAATATTCATAACATTAGAACACTAAATTAAATCTCAACATTAATATCGAAGGATTAATTCTCTATTTAATTTTACTCTTAAGTTGGCTGAAGGGTTGTGGGTTCGAACCCCCACAACCTCTTTTTATTTTTCATTAAGAATACATTGCTCATTTTCGCCTAAACCAAGAGGTTGTGGGTTCAAACCCCCACAGCCTATTTGATTTGTCCTTTAATTTTTGCTGGGATAGGGAGGTTGTGGGTTCGAACCCCACAGCCTCTTTACTTTTTTATTTAATTTCGCTGAGGCTTGGGAGGTTGTGGGTTCGAATCCAACGCCTCCCATTTATTTGGTTAATTATTTTTCTTTTCATTCACCTCCAGTTCGAGAGTTCGAATCCCCTTAGCACTATTTCCCTTTTCTTATTTCGCGAAATCAGTAGCTAGGATCAAATCCCCTTAGCCCCATTTCCCTTTTCTTTTTCGCGAAATCAGTAGCTAGGATCGAAACCCCTTAGCCCCAATTTCCTTTTTTTTTCTTTGTCTCGCAAACCAGTAGCTAAGGGGTTCGATTCCCCTTAGCTCCTTCACATTTTTTTCTTTCTTTTTCAGCTTCTTTAACATGTGAGGTCTTGGGTTCAATTCCCATTGACCTCACTTATTTTATCTTTACTTTAAAAACCCAGAATTTGACATTATTTAAGAGTACACAAATCTGGAAAATTTTAGTCATTCTTCCACTCATTTTTAGGCGCATTTTTCATAAGTTTAGTTGGCTAAAAGATGGTCATTTCAATCCACTATATTTCATTGCAATGAACATCACATTGTATACACATTTCACACATAAAATACACAAAAATTTCTTATACGACTCCAAACAGTGGCTAAGGCACTGCCAACGTACACACACACACCAACCTTTTCGACCACACTTTGAATATCATTTTCGTAATTTCCCTCACATAAACATGTTCACATTTAATATAAACACATCATACATACTTAAATCTAGCAGCACAACATACCCATCTTACGAATTCGTTTGGGAGCTAGGACAAGGACATACAAAAGGGAACAACCTTAGTTTCGGAGTGAATCTTTTTGAGTCGTCAGGGACCTCTTGGGAAAGGGACCAAGAGAGAAGAAACCCATACCTTTTGATGTTGTTCAAGTGTGAAGCTGCTGCCCAGAAAGTCCTCCAAACCACGCCCAATTCTCCTCAACATACATACCACTCGACGAACAACCTCCCTTTATCTTGAAGTTTTTTATTACCTTGCTTTTCTTAAAACTTTTCGTGTGTTTATCAAGTGTGAAGAACAATTGTTATTAAACTGTACTTGAGCTTTCTTGTTAGTCAGAGCGTGAGAGAATGAGAGTTGAGAGACGTGAAAGAGAGTTGAGAAATGTGAGGGAGAGAGTTATTAGGATTAGGAGACTAAATTCAAGACTTAGTCAAAATAGGATTTAATTAAATTAATACAAAATCTGATTTATTTTAATTAATACGTGAAATGACCATTTTACCCTTAATGAATAGATTTTAATTGATGATTAAATCATCAATTCATTGCTCCTAGTGGGGCTCGAACCCGAGTGGAACCCCATTTGCGAAATGGGTCACTTCGGGTCGCCCCAACCCGAAATGCTCTTTTAATTAAATTACTTACTTAATTTATTAATTCCTCAGGGTAATTACAATATTACCCTTGTCCTGGAAAAGACCGATTTACCCCTGGACCCTCAAAACTTAAAATTTCCTCTTTTAAGTCCGGTAAAGACTCCTTCGATTAAGTCTTCGTTTTCGCGAGCTTTACTTGGTTGGTTCCAACCTTTCCAAGCTCAACTAACTCCCCAAGTTAGTTGACTTGGTCGTAGTAAGGGTTCTGAGGCCTGGTTCTACGCGTATCAATCCGTGTGAACATTGGTTTAATCGCAAGCATTCTTGACACCCTAAGTCTTGATCCTATTCATTTTTAGGGTTGTTACATAAACGACCCTTAAGATTACCTACAATGAGTTACATGCATACTTACAAAGCAATCACAAACATCATTGTGAGATTTCTCTACCAATCATGAATCCTAAGTCTCCCATAAGTAAAATGTGAAGGAACCGCCCATACAATCCCTTACACACACACTCAAGTGATCCTATGGACTCCTTATAGTAGAATCATTCACTAAATCACCAACCATAGGTGATATGACGTTCTCTACCCAAAGGCTATCAAAAGACCTACTTAAGTAAATTAAGAAGATAACGTCCATTGTGACCTTTTCAAGATTACCTAAACAGTCCATAAGACTACCTAAAGCTTAGATCATGTCAACAAGATTAACCAACATCCCTAACTAGAGTCATCCTCAAGACTTCCAAAGATAAGACATGAAGAGATCATCCTTCCATGCCCTCCTCACACTTTAGCTAAGGAATGCTTAAGCCACTTTAGATTAGGTACTCATTCATTTACATAGTTACTAACATAGGTCATTAGTTCATTAGTTCATTAAGACTCATACATCACATAAGTCACTCACATAATACATCACATAAGACCCTCATATAATGGTCTTGGACAAGACCTAGGAAATTCCACATAACACCTTCAAAGCCTATTGTGAAATTTCTAGATAGCGTCCCATACCACCACCTAAACCTCATAAACTTATCTAATGCTAATAGGTATTCCACATGATGAGAATAGGCAATAACCGACATAGACCATGGTAGCAAGACATGGAATCCAGAGTTCTATCCTACTCCGATGAGGTTGTTCTACTTGCCAATGGTAGAACTTGGACACATTCCATGTAGGCACATGGTTAAGGAATATGAAGGGCTTCTTTGTATTCTAGTCTCATTCTTAACTAGAACTACTTCCCTTGCCATACTCACTCGGTGCTAGCCTTCTTTCTCATAGAGTATTTCATACATTAAGTTTACATAAAAGGGTTCCATATCTAGTTCATAACCCAATTACATTTACCCTACCAAGGAAGGTCCACTAGGGCTACCTCACAATGGCGATAAGAAGCTCATGATGACTTTCCTAAGTGTTAATATGATGCCGTTCCAGCCAACTAACCTTAATTCCATCATTCCTTTACTTTGAAGGATACCATTAACGCTTACACTTCAATCAATCTTAACCTTCTCTTTAAGTCAATGTTTGCACATAAGAGACTCTCATAACATCATTTAAAGTCACATGTCATTCATACATTCAATACTAAGAGTTATAACACCCTAAGTCAAGACATCACATATCCATAATCATATATACATCAAGCAAGAGATACAAGTCAACCAAGACAAGACATCACATACTTCACTTTTAACACATAATACAAGTCATTCTAGAAACACCTCTAAGACAACCTAACATCTTTAAGTCACCCTATATATCGTCATAACATCATTAATATACTCCACATAGACTCATAAAGTCAAGTAGGAATAACCAATACTTAACCTAACACTACTCTCATAATGTCAAGTCAAAGTCTAACATGATCACTTAAGGCAACATAACTATAAGAATACATACATGACTGTACAACTTCACATGTAGATAGGTAATGTCATGCTTCACATAATCAAACTACACAAATAGCCACACAACTTCAAGTAGTTGCCCATAAGGCCATGCTCATAATGTTGGATAAAGTAACGCTGACAAGGCCATATCAATTGCAAGTAAAACACATATCACCGCCACCATAAATGGACCATACCAAGCACAATAGAATCGAAGTATAATTAATATCAAATTAAAGAAAATGGGGAAGCATACCTTTATCCCCTCATTCGCACTTCAGTTCAATGCCAAATCAACCAATTCAACATCACAAGGCCCTTACCCATGGCCATGAACAATAATTCAAAGCAATAACCATAAAACCCAATTAATCTATATTAATTCAATCTACGTTTAACAATATAAGATAAATTAGATATTAATTGAATACAATTCTTATATCATTATAAAGACCATAAGAAACTACACAATAATTCATCAATATTAGCTTAATATCAAGTAACCCAATAAGTAGTCAAAACTAGAGTTCATCAATTTACATGGGTTCATAGGTAATTTATGTTAAAATCATCAATACAATATCAATTAGATCATAATTAAATGTTTAGAAATCATTTATGCAAGAACCCAAGGTAGAATCCTGAAATTGGACAATTCACTTTAGAAAACTTTGAAAAACATCTTGAGGATTGGGCTCCTTGATGAAATAAGTTTCAAGGATCAAAAGTCATACCTCAAGGATGATAATTATTCACTTTTATGAAGAATTTCGACACAAAAACCCCTCACCAAGCTGCCTCTTCAATAGGGTCTTCAATGGAGGTTTGGGATACTTTCTAAGTGTTTTGGGTTTTCAATTTGGAAGAATGAAATGTCTAGGTTGTTAACTACTTATATAGTTAATTAAAATACCCATAAGACCCTCAAATAACCGTCCAACATTTAATTTAGAAGTGGCGTTAATTTACCAATTCACCCCTTAATTGGCAGCAACTCTGCGCACAGGAACATGTCCTTGCGACGCCTGCCCTTGACAGGCCATCACAGCCACAAAGGGGCGTCACAGCCCTCCGTTGGTGGCTATAGTGGATTGGCAAGGTTAAATTCTTCACCCTTGGCTAAGGCCCCCACGACGGAACCCTTTGACGGGGCATCACAGCCACGACTGGCCGTTGACTGCTCCGTCGCCAAGGCTGCCTGGGACTGCCTGCACACTGATTTTGGGGTCCTTCTTCAATGACCCTTTGATGGTCCTTGGAGATAATTTCCCGGATGTTTCCAACCCAAATACGATCGTATATAAGTTTAAAACCTCTCACATGAAATTCATCCAAAACGAACACGTAAAACTCGACGAAACACGCCTAGACGTACAAGGTCGACTCAAGGCATATCTTTCGAACGCCTTAGACGTTCTTGGTCTTTTGACCTCCAAACTTCACGAAACTTTAACCACTGAATATACATGCTATATTAACTCTATGAAGAACCTTAAAACACCATGAAACACACATAAACACATATAACCACATTTTAGACATTTTGGTGACTTAGTCGTCAAACGTCTTAGTCGTCCCTTGACGTTTCACTTCCAACACGTCTAATATTTAGCTACTGCCTATATTATATATTTTAGGCATATTTAGGACATTAGAACACCAAGACCAACATATTAGACTCTAGATCACCTAAGCTATTTTCGAGGTATTACATAGATAATGGAGAATCAATGTAAAGGCTAAAAAGTATGACCCTACCTTAGGCAAGTAGGGATCCCTCATCCGGTTGGGATTAATACCAGGATTCCATGTCTAGATCTCATGGTCTATGTCGATTAAATATAGCCCCCACAAATGAATCTTATGAACTAAGTCTTTATAACAGTGTACTACTTAGGGTAGGTGGTGGAATGTGACGCTATCTATCCATTGCATAAGTAGGCATTTGGAGGGAGTATTGGTGTGTCCTTTTATGAAATTTATGAATGGGTCATTATACGATGTAAAGAAGCATGATTAATATATGTCTAAGTTTAATGAAGTAATGTGATTTTATGTTTAATGTCTATGAAGTATGTTGATTCTATGTCTATGTTCATGAAACTTGAGAATCTTATGTCTAATGTTGATGAAAGTTATGCGAATCAAGTTATGGATATGATGTGCCTAGTCTAGTGTGATTTCTAAGGAGCACTACGTGGAAGTAGTATTATGGGATGATACTCTCACATTGCACTGAGTGTAACTTGGGGGTTGTCTTGGAGGATGGTTTCATCTGAAGTTCCTATGTATATGTATGTTCCTCTAGTGTCTTTAGTATTGAGTGTTGACTTTTTAAATGAAAGTAAGTATGCTTGTCCTTGGTAGTCTCAAGGATCACTTGGGTGTGCAGTGAAGAGATTGTATGTGCAATCTCTTCATGTCTTACCTAGGTGAGCCTTAGGATAAATTTGGATAGGAGTAGTTCATGTGATATTTGGTTTTACTGTAAGTGTGACCTTATGCTAGGAAAATGGATGTTTTGCCTTATTTGGTAAATGGTTGTTTGAAATGATGTCTTGTAACTCTATTCATGATAGTTTTATCAAAGTAGCATGACTTGTATGTTTCAACGAAAATGTCCTCTTTTACATGTGTTTTTGCATAATGCCATACTTAGTCCAATGTTTGTACTAACCCCATACTTTTCTATACTATATAAGTATAGGTTGGAGGTAAGTGGAAGTATAGAAGGCAAAGCTTGGGAAGTTGACTCTCTCAAGACTTGGTATGCCCTCATATATTCAAGGACATAGTCTACGTTTCTTTAGTTTCTTCTTTAAGACTTGTATAAGACTTATTAAGTGTTTATTTCAATTTAAAGGGCCGTGTCCCTAAGATATTTAAGATGTGTATTTAAGTTGGCTTGACAATGAGGCTTATTCTATAGTATTTCATAAAATATGTTTCTTATTGTTATTGTTGTGACAAGTTTAAAATTCCACATACTTTTCATGCTTTATGTAATGAATGATAGCTAAGAGGCTTGTGAAAGACCTACGTGAGGTCAAGAACGCCTTGGGATAACTCAAGAGTGCTCTAACTCTTAGGGTGTACTTGTTAGTCATTACAAGTGTTGCCTTATTAAAAAGCTTACCAAGAAAACTCAATGGGACAAAACCATGGCTAAGGGATAAAGAGTAGAATGGGTATTTAACCCCCAATGAAAAACTTATTTGATATGTTGGAGATGGCGCATTCCAATCTTATATCTTAGCTTCTCAAATGTTGACGTTCGCAATGCCTTAGTGAATAAATCTGTAAGATTATCACCGAACAAATCTGTTGAACATTTATCTTACCATTTTGTTTAAGATCGCGTGTGAAAAAGAACTTAGGTGAAATATGCTTTGTTCGGTCTACTTTTATATATCCTTCTTTTAATTGAGATATGTAAGCAACATTATCTTTAAATAATGTTGTTGGACTCTTTGTTTGCAGAGAAAGACCACATAATTGCAAAATGTGTTGAGTAATTGATCTCAACCATACACACTCTGACTGTCTTCATGAATGTCTATTATCTCTGCATGATTTGAAGAACTAGCAACTATTCTTTGCTTCATCGAATGCCATGATATAGATAAACCTCCATATGTGAATAAATAACCAGTCTTAGATTGGGTTTTATGTGGGTCAGACAAATACATAACATTTGCATAAACGATCAATTCTTACTTGGTTGTATAAGAATACAACAATCCCATGTCAATTATTCCTTGAAGATATCTGAATATATGCTTAACACCTTTCCAATGTCTTATTGTCGGACATGAGCAAAATCTCGCCAATAAACTTATTGTGTAACAAATATATGGCCGCATATTGTTGGCAAGGTACATTAGTGCCCCAAAAAGCACTGAGATATGGTGTTTCATTACCAAGAATCTCTACATCCTTTGCTTGAGGTTGGAATGGATCTTTATTTATATCAAGAGATCTCAGAACCATTGGGGTACTCAATGTCTATGATTTATCAATGTAAAATCGCTTTAAAACCTTTTCAGTATATGTTGGTTGATGGATAAATATTCCATTCGTCAAATGTTCAATCGGAAGGCCAAGATAATATTTGGTATTACCAAGATCTTTCATTTTAAATTCTTTCTTCAAACCCTCAACGACTTTTGAAAGCTCTTTAGGAGTTCCAATGATGTTCAACTCATCAATATAAACATATATTATTAAAAATTCAGATTTTGACCTTCGTATAAAAATACAAGGACAAATAGGGTCATTCTTATACCCTTCATTTCGCAAGTATTCGCTAAGGCGATTATACCACATTTGCCCTGATTGTTTCAATCCTTATAATGATTTCTGAAGTTTTATAGAATAACTTTCTTTTGAATTTCTATATGCTTCAGGCATTTTGAGTGCTTGAGGGATTTTCATAATAATATTGTGGTCTAGTGAGCCATATAAATAGGCCGTGAAAACGTCCATTAGATGCATTTAATTTTTTTTTCACGAACTGTCATATTTATCAGATGCCTTAAGGTAATTGAATCTACCACATGAGAATACGTCTCCTCATAATCAATTACAGGATTTTGCGAAAATATTTGTGCCATAAGTCATACTTTATATCTTACGACTATACCATTTTCCTTGCGTTTTAGCACAAAAACCTATTTGTGCCCCGCTGGCTTGACTTCTTCAGGTGTTCGGACTATTAGTACAAAAATTTCACGTTTTTCAACTGAAGCTAATTTTGTTTGAATTATTTCATTCCATTTTAACCAATCATTTTTCTGTCTACATTCATTGACATATCTTGTTTCTAAATCCTCATCTTGTTACATCATTTCAACTAAAACATTATAGGCAAAAATATTATCCACCACAATATTATTTCGATTCCACCTTTTTCTCATAGAGACATAATAAATAGAGATTTCCTCATTCTCATTATTTTCATGTACATCTATCACCATTTATTATGTCTCAGAGCTCTTCATGAGCAATTGCCTCTATATTATGATCATCTTGATAATTTATTCCTTTCCTTTTCCAAGGATTTTTATCCTTGGAACCAATCGGTCTATCATGTTTTAAGTGTGGTCCTGACTGATTTGACTTTAAATTTTATCCTATTGGGACATCAACTCGAACTTGATCATTAAAAGCTGGATATATGATTTAGTAACCCGTGGAAGGTTTGTAAATGCATCCGACAGTTGATTTGCAATATTTTGTAAATAAATTATCTTTTGAACTACTTGCTCACATTGATTTGTTCGAGGGTCTAAATGAGACAGTGAAAGTGAATTCCAACCTATCTCATTTCCCAACTTCTTTTGTTCTCCCCATGATATTGGGTACACTGATTCATCAAAATTACAATCATCAAACCTTGTCGTAAATAAATCTCCAGTTCTATGTTCCAAATATTTTATAATAGAATGAGATTCATACTCAACATATATCCCCAATATTCATTGGGGAAGTATGTTTGTAAATTGTGGTAGAGCAATTGGAACATATATCGCACAATCGAAGATTCTAAGATGGGAAATGTTTATCTCCTGACAAAAAAACAATTGTAATAGGGAGATGTCATGATAACTTTTTGTCCTTATGTGCACAAGTACCACTGCATGCACAATAGCATGCCACCAAACTTTAACATGCAACTTTGTCCTCATCAACAATGGTCTAGCTATCAATTGGAGACGTTTAATCAATAACTCTGCTAGACCATTTTGAGTAGTAAAATGTGCAACATCATATTCAATTGTTATTCCAGTGGATAAAGAATAATCATTATATTCCTGAGATGTAAACTCACCAGCATTATTAAGACGAATTGTCTTTATTGCATAATCTGGAAATTGTGCTTTTAATCTGAATATTTGAGCCAACAGCCTCACAAAAGTCATATTGCGAGTTGAAAATATGCACACATGTGACTACCTTGTAGATGCATCTATCAAGACTATATAATATTTAAATGGTCCACATGTAGGGTGAATAGGTCCACATATATCACCCTGTATCCGTTCTGCAAAATGCAGGGGATTTCACCCCAACCTTAGCCACTGATGGTTTTATAACCAACTTTCCTTGTGAACAAGAAGCATCAGAGAATTCCTTTGATTGAAGAACATTTTTGTTCTTCAAAGTATGCCCATGTGAATTCTCAATTAATTTGCGCATCATATTATAACTTGGATGACCCAACCGGTCATGCCAAATGATAAAATCATTAGAATTATTATACCTTTTGTTTACTACGACATGTTATTCAACTGTACCAATATTTGTATGGTACCAATATTTGTATGGTACAACCCAGAAAAAGTGGTGGCAGTTTTCATGCACAATTTTATTATCTGCATTTATTGTAGTAATACAAAGGTATTCCACCTTTCCTTCATTCACGATCTCAACATAATAGCCATTTTGGAGAATAACCTAGAAACTTAACAAGTTTCTATGAGACTTACTACAATACAATGCATTATCAATTAACAATAATGTTCGTCAAGGTAGTAATAAGGTCGCTCTTCCAGAGCCCTCAATCAATTTTGTACTACCGGATATTGTATTAATATATATTCCTTTTTTGTTACCAAATGAGAGAAATATTTCTTTTCTCTTAGTATCGTATGAGTTGTGACACTGTTCATAAGAAACGTATCTCCACTAGTCATCTTGGATCCAACAGAAGACTCGGACATTTTATTTATCTTCATAAGAATAAAAATACATAATAAGAAGTACAAAACATAATAAAAGATATTTTAAGTACATGAACTTTAAATAAGACATTAAAAACACATAACAACATTATTTATTTCCCAATTCTATTATCAATCTTCAATTGTGATCCCCAAAGAAGTGCTCAACTTCTAGATGAGTAATATCACTGATTCCATCAAAAGCATCATCTTTCAATGCTAAATTCGCCTCAAGATTCTCATCATATGTTTGAGAATATCTTGCTTGAATATCATCTTTGAGAGTCAAATGTGACTCTACTCGGGCACTAGAAGAAGAGGCTCCACCTTTATTTCCTTTCATTTAAAGGAATTTTGATACAACGTGACAAAATGCTCAGGTGCCCGACATTCTTTTTACCGGTGACCTTTAAGGCCACAACGATGACAGTGATCACCCTTTCCTTTAGAAGGATTATTTCGAGAACACATTTTGTTCTCCCTTTTGTTATGACCAGCACCTCGATAATTATTATATCGTCTTTTTCCTATGCCACTCCCACTAACATTATCGTGACCATGATTATTTTATCTTATTTTAGACTGGCCCTATGCTTCAATTGCATGTGCCTACAATGATGGAACACTTTCAGCGGGACGAGCTTCATGATTTTTCATTAAAAGGTCATTATGTTGCTCATCCACCAAAAGACATTATATCAGCTCAGAGTATTTATGAAAACCTTTTTCACGATATTGCTGTTGCAATTTCATATTAGAGGCATTGAAAGTAGTTAGTGTCTTTTCCAATATGTCCTCATCTTTTATTGTTTCCCCAGATAATTTTAATTGGAAAGTTATTCTAAATACAAAAAAATTATACTCCATTACAGTTTTATAATCTTGAAACCGTAAGTGCATCCACTCATAACGAGCCCTTGGCAATACAGTTTCCTTTAGCTGGTCATACCTCTCTGTCAAACCTATCCATAATTCAAGTGAATCTTTCACTGTTAAGTATTCAACCTTCAAGCTTTCATCAAGATCATGACGAAGGAAAATCATAGCTTTCGCATTATCCTGACTTGATATCTTATTTTCTTCGATTATACAATCACCAAGACCTTTTGTGGTAAGGTGAATTTCAGCATGAAGTACCCATGACAAATATTTTTTTCCCAAAAATGTCAAGTGCCACAAATTAAAGCTTTGTAAAATTCGACATGATGAAAACTATCATAAAATAGTTGAGTTAATAGCATGATGTTGATTTCTTTATAAAAAAAGATAACTTTATGTTTCAAATGATTAAGAATTAGTAAAAAGTATATTATATGCATGAACATGGAATGTTACAAAAAGATGTAAACTCATAAAGTATGAAACGGTAGATTTAATATATGTTGTAATTATTTTTCAATATTTATTTCTAGTTTCAATAGTTATTAACGTCAAACATTTGTAAGCTTTTCATGTCACATTTAATATAATACTACTCCCTTTATTACACAAATATTTATCATAAATTTATTACAATAAAATATTTACAAGTCTTCTAACTATCATGCTATCATATTGCTTAGTATTAAATTTAGAGTTACAAATTAGTAGCATAATAACATAACAATATAAACTTGAAACGTATTGATTATTATGCTTGGTAAAGTATTATAATAATATCTAAGGCAAGCTTATAAAAATAGTAATCAAAGATTTATGCAAGTTCTATTAGATATATTCTAAACACACAAATATATACCTGACTCTAAAAGAAAGTTTATTATCTTTTAGGAATAAATTTTGAATTGAGTATATCTCGGTTGGTTAGAGATTCTTGTTGATAACCTTTTGTAAAACGAGAGCAAAACACAATAATACTAAACAAGGAGTTAAGACAAATAGAAATATTAAGTAGAAGTATTCTTTGAACTCTTCAATGTGTGTTCCATAAGGGTGAAAAGACTACCCTTTTATAGGATTTAGAAAACATCCTTTTACATCCTTTAACCAAATACGTTAGCACAACATTAAGTCTTATATTAAATAGGTTCATTACTTTATGTTGTTGATGAAAAGAAACATCCACAATTCAATGGTTTTATAACATAATTTATCTTAAATTTTTCACATTTAAGAATGTGTTGTCTTTTGAATAATTATATTATTATCATACATTAACTTTCTTTTAGTGAGGACTACAATAATAATTAGCTTAACATTATTGTCACATCCTGAGAGAACACCCTAGACGTAACCGCCATCGTCGTCCTCTTTGAGGACTAAGACTATCCTCTTAGCATACATCATTACATTCATAGGTTAAAAATGTGGAAAGTTGAAAACTTTTGGATTACTTCTACATTTAGGTTTACTTAGACCTCTCGCTTACACATAATACATATTTATCGAGTATACATAGATCCTTCGTATAAGAAGATTGCATTGTCTCATGTTAAACCATCTAGATAAGAGTATCACAATTTGGTCATAGGCCGTACATCAACAATTATAGCCACATATAGGTTTTACAATTATAGTACCAAAATGAAAGAGAATGAACAAAGTGTCTTTAAGACTAAACAACATCCAATAGGTAGATAATGGAATTGTCCTCGGAAAGTGAGGACCTACCGAACTTTGAAGATAAGAATCCAAGTAGTCTTCAAAGCCTTCTCTAATATCGACGGCCGGATCCTACATTTGTAATAATTATCCACATGGGTTAGTACACATGTGTACTAAGTATGGGTATATGCACATAAAATAAGTGAAATCATGCTAAAGAGGACATTTGATAGAAACCATGCTAAAGTACATTGAAAAGCCTTATGCACAATTAAGAACCATATAAGCCAATACTCACATAAGCAATAAGTCAAACTCATGTACAACACAAGACCAACATCAACAAGTAATATTCAAGTCAACATATACAAGAGTTCACAACATCATAATAAAAGCATGACCTTTACTCATAACCCACCATTTAGCCTACAAGTTCAATGACCAAGCAAAGCCCCATAACCTTACTCAATAATTTAAACCAAACAAAGGATAAAAAATAATACCTAATTTAACATAGCATCAATAATAACCATCATCATACTTAGCAACGTAGATCAATAGCATGTTCATAAATGAAACTTACATCATATAGGATCATCAAAATGTAAAGTCAACATTAGCATAACATTTAATTTATAAGATTATTATAGCATAAGAACATCCTTCTAGGACTTCCCTCAAAGCCAACTAGTGCAATGCCTAGGTAGAGTCCCATACCCCTACCTTGACTAAGCCAACCTCTCAAGTCACCCTATCTAGAGGTCACATCATTACTTCATTTTACTTTCGGGAACATTTACCTTAACTGACATAGACCACATGAGCTAAGTGTGGAATCCGGTGTTGTAAACCCTTAAACCGATAGAAGGTGGTCTACCAGCCAAAGTAGAACCAAACATAACTGTAGCTTTCTAGGTGGATCCACTAGTTAGTCTTCCAATGGTGGCAACATAGTTCTAAAACTAGGAGATATGTATGAACCCTCGACATGCCTATGGAAGTGGAGCCTCATCTCATGGGAACCCATTGGGTCAGTGTCCCTCATAGGGGAGTCAACACCTCATATGGAACTATATGGTGAATCTTCGTCTATTGGAAGTCAATACCTCCCATTGGCAAGTTCATTCAGTTCTAAGCTAAGTCCCTTTTGAAATGTCTTTCTTTATTAATCATCACCAATCTCATATCATTTCATATTAAGCATAATCTCACAATCACATAGTCAAGACATTTCAATTCAACTTCATATCAACACCTATGTAGGCTATTCACAAGGTATAATTCAATTGCACCACATCACCAATCACAAGCCATCATACTTGAAGTAAAGGTTAGGATCATGAAGAGTACCAAATCTCCTTCAAAAGACATCATAATGGTCTTACCATCAACCAAACTATTACATCCAACAATAGGTGTAGTAACATCAATCAATAGTAATTAATACAAGAACTAGGTCAATTGCATCATCACTATCCCAATTAACTTCAATTCATAACCTAGGGTTAGTGTAATTAGGGTTCATCATGAATTAATCAAGAAATAGATCCAATCCCAAAAATACATTACCCTAATAAATCAATACATGAATTAGAATAGATAAAAACAAGTCTCCTAATCAAATCATTCTTCAATTTCCATTAATTCATGACCAAGATCCAAGATTTGGGAAATTTGGGAAGGGAACATGATCAACATGAAATTGCATCAATTAATCAACAATATACACACAATTAGTCATAGGAAATCACAATTTATCATCAATTTGAAGTTTAGAAGAAAACCCATTAGAAATGGAAAATCCTATGGAATTGGGTAATTTGAAAATCAACTTTGAAAGGACCTCTTAGGGAAAGGAATCCAAAGAGTGAAGAACTCATACCTTAATGAAGATTAATCCACGAAATTAGGTTAAATCCTAGAGAAATTGACCTTCTTCTTCAAGCTTTCTTCCTTCTTCAATGGAGGAATTGTGGAGAGATAAAGTAGCGAGAGGTGAGAGATTTTGGATTTTGTTTTGGGAATTGGGTTTGGATGAGTGAAAATTCACTTAAAATGACCCTTAGGCTATATATAATCACCCCCTAAATTACCCAAAACAGCCCTCACTTAAATGGGTCTTTTTGTGAAGTCAAAATGTCAAAAATACGATTTTACCGAATCTGGGAATTGGCTCCCTATCGCGGGGCCAACACGCATTTTATTTCCCAAAAATAATTTTGAGGAAGTGAGTTCCGTGTGGGCTGCGGATCGCACAACATCCCACTGATTCTTGACTTTCGCAGGCTGCCAAAGCAGCCTGCCCCACCCATGTTGGGGTCCTCCTCTATGACCCTTTGAGTGGTCCTTGGGATGTCGTTATTGGACGTTTAGACCCTCTATACTACACTCTACCTAACAAAAGTCTTTTTACAAGTTTTATGCTTTATTTGACCCATCCAAATCATCCCCAAACATAGCGACGTCAACAAGTTCAAGTATTAGACTTCATTCTTCATGGACGTTCTTTGACGTCTTGGCTCTAAAACATCTTGGATGACTTATATATTTTATTTTAGGTCTTAAAACAGTATTTAAACCTTTAAACACACATGTTAGACTCTAGATTAGTTTTTGACTTTTCGGAGTGTTACATTATCCCCCCTTAGGAACATTCGTCCCCAAATGACACTAAACTTTTAAAAGGGAAAGATAGACTCAAGACTAGCAGCCTAACCAACCATATACAACATCATCATGAGTTACAACTCAAATCAACATAAAAATATGGAATTTACACAATGACTCAAAACATCAATTTTTAACACATAATACTCAAAGTCACCACATGAGGAATTTCCTTATTATAACAACAATCATGAGCTCAAGATATCATTAAAGAGTCAATCATGCCAGAGTTCCTTTCTAAACATATGAACATGCTAAGTATCACATTATGAAGGCAACTATATACCAAATACACAAAATAGTGCAAATCAAGCAAAAAAGCATTTTCCATATAGTTTATTTTAGCATGACCCCTTTTTTTTAAACCATATATATGCATATCTTTATTAAACTAATCAAATTCAAGGCAACTCATTATTTTTTTAATTATGAAGACAACTAGAATTAATTAGCAAACAAATGAGGATAATGGGACTTCATACCGGCCTCGGCCTCCCATGTTGCTCCCTCAACTAGGTGGTTTCTCCATAACACTTTTATGGAGGCCACCTCTTTGTTCCTCAACCTCTTCTCTTGACGATCAAGGATTTCGACCGGAAACTCCTCATAGGAGAGGCTATCCTTCACAGTAAGACCTTCAATAGGAATAATGGACTCTGGATTACCAATGCACTTCTTAAGAATGGATACATGAGAAATCGGATGAACCGAAGATAATTCACTAGGAAGTTTCAACTCATATGCAACCTTACAAACCCTTTGCAAGATTCCATAGGGACCCACATAACGAGGACTTAATTTCTCGTTCTTTCCAAATCTAACAACCCCTTTCATGGGCAAAATTTTCAAATAAACCTTATCACCTTCTTCAAATTCAAGGTCTCTTCTCCTATGATCGGCATAAGACTTTTGCCGACTATAGGCTGTTTGCAACCGATTCCTTATGATGTGAACTTTCTCCAAGGTCTTATAGATCAAATCGGGACGAAGAAGTGAAGATTCACTAACCTCAAACCATCCAATAGGAGATCTACACCTCCTACCGTACATGGATTCATAAGGAGCCATAGAGATGGATGAATGAAAGCTATTGTTATACGAGAACTCCACCATAGGCAAGTGTTCATCCCAATTTCCCTTGAACTCGATGACACAAGCTCTAAGCATATCCTCAAGAGTTTGAATAGTAAGCTTCGCTTGACCATCCGTTTTGGGGATGAAAAGCGGTGCTCAACTTCACTTGAGTACCGAAACCTCTTTGAAATGATCTCCAAAATCTAGACGTAAATTGAGCACCTTTATCTGATATAATGGACAAAGGAACCCCATGAAGACTCACTATCTTGTCAATATATATCCTTGCATAGTGTTCACCGAATAAGTATACTTAACGGGAATAAAGTGAGCAGATTTGGTCAATCTATTCATTACCACCCATACAGAGTCATAATGCTTTCGAGGTCGAGGCAAACCTACTTCAAATCCATATTAACATCTTCCCACTTCCAAGTAGGAATTTGGATTTCTTGTAGTAGACGACTCGACTTTTGGTGTTCTTCCTTCACTTTTTGACAATTGAGACACATTGCAACAAACTCCACAATATCCCTTTTTAGACCATCCCACCAAAACAATTCTCTAAGGTCATGGTACATCTTTGTAGAACCCGGATGAATAGAGTAATCGGCTCCATGAGCTTCTTCAAGGATCCGGTTTCTAAAATCATCAACATTGGGTACACACAACCTATCTTGATACCTCAAAACACCATTCCCCCTAAGGAGAATGACTCATTAAACTTACCAAGAACCGATTCTTTCAATACCATCAATGCCAAGTCAAGGTGTTGCTTAGACTTTACCTCAACCACCAATGACGACTCGTAGTTATGATGTACCACCATACCACCATTTGGAGAACTTTCAATTCGAACCCCTAAACGAGCCAACTTATGAACATCTTTCACTAGGTTTCTCTTGGATTCTCCCAGACGAGACACACTTCCCATGGACAATCTACTTAGAGCATCCTCTACCATATTAGCCTTGCCGGGGTGATAGAGAACACTCATATCATAGTATTTCAACAACTCTAACCATCTTCGTTGTTGTAGATTCAACTCTTTTTGAGTGAATACGTATTTGAGACTTTTATGATCCGTATACACATCAACATGAACCCCATAAAGATAATTCCTCCATATTTTCAAGCCAAATACCACGGCCGCTAACTCAAGGTCATGAGTTGGATAATTCTTCTCATTAATTTTGAGTTGCCTAGAAGCATAGGCTATGACTTTGACATATTGCATAAGAACACACCCTAACCCGACTCGGAATGCACCACAATAGACCACAAAACCCTTAGTGCCCTCCGGTAGGGTCAATACCAGAGCAGAAGTAAGCCTATCCTTCAACATTTGGAAGCTCTTTTCGCATGCCTCAGACGACTCAAATTTCACATTCTTTTAAGTCAAGGTTGTCAATGGGGAAGCAATGGATTCAAACCCGTTGACAATCCTTATATAATAACCGTCTAGTCCTAAGAAACTCCTAATATCCCTAGGAGCCAAAGGTCTAGGCCAATTTTTCACTATTTCGGTCTTTCTTGGATCAACCTCCACACCTTTACTAGAGATGATATGACCAAGAAACGCTACCGACCTCAACCAAACCTCACATTTGCTATACTTGGCAAACAATTTGTGTTCTTTAAGCACTTGTAACACCACCCTCAAGTGATCCATGTGTTCACCCTTATTCTTTGAATATACCAAGATGTCGTCAAAGAACACAATGACAAATGAACCTAGGTAACTTGGAAAAACCCTATTCATTATGTCCATAAATGCCGCCGGAGCATTAGTGAGACCAAAGGATATTACTAAGAACTCATAGTGACCATATCTAGTCCGAAATGCCATCTTGGGAATATCTTCACCTCTCACCATAAGTTGGTGATATCCCGATCTCAAATCAATCTTGGAAAAGTAACTCGCACCTTGGAGTTGATCAAATAAATCATCAAACCGAGGGAGAGGATACTTGTTCTTGATTGAGACTTTGTTGAGTTGATGGTAATCGATACACATTTTAAGGTACCCATCCTTCTTCTTCACAAATAATACCGGAGCACCCCATGGAGAAATACTAGGCTGAATAAAGCCCTTGTCTAGCAAGTCTTTAAGTTGAGCCTTCAACACTTTCAATTCGGCCGGAGCCATCCGATAAGGAGGAATTGAAATGGGATTTGTATCTGGTAGCAAGTCCATACAAAAATTAATTTCCTGTTCGGGAGGAATACCGGGAAGATCATTAGAAAATACCTCCAGAAATTCCTTCACTACGGGGACCAACTCAATGGGAGGAATTTTTTAGTATAAATCTTGGACTCTTACTATATTGTATAAACACCCTTTAGATATCATCCTACAAGCTTTCAAACAAGAAATGATACGAATTCTAGGAATAGAATTTCTCCCCTTCCACTCTAAAACGGGTTTAATTGGAAAGTTAAACTTCACCACCCTTGTTCTACAATCTATTGAAGCAAAACAAGCATGCAACCAATCTATAACCACGATCACATCAAAATCAACCATATTGAGTTCTAGTAATTCCACATGAGTAACTCTATTGGGTAACATTATATGACAATTTGTATATACTATCTTAGCAACAACCGGCTCACCCACCGGGGTAGTAACCATAAAAGGTTCATTCAAGATATCGGGCAAAATGTCAAACTTTTTAGCTACTAGAGAAGTAGCAAATGACAAAGTAGCACAGGGATCAAGTAAATCATATACATCAATAGAAAAGACTTTCAACATACCGGTCACCCCATCAGGAGAAGTCTCTTGCTCATCCCTAGAGCGGAGAGCATAGAATAGGTTCTTCTTTGGAGCATTATCATTTGAACCACTTGCTTGTTCACTCCCCTTGTCTTGACCCTTAAATTAGGGTTTTCTCTCACCTTTGACCCTTTTTTCCACAACTAAAACAATTGCCCATTCCATACTAAGCATTCAACAAAGTGACCTTTCACATACTTTATACAAGTAGGCTTCTCATTAGGTGAGTTTCCACTCTTTCCCTTTTGGGACCTAGATTTAGGAAAATTATCCTCACGAGCCTTAGGGAACTTAGAAGGAACTTTATTGGAGAACCTCTTCTTGAACTTAGGCTTGTCTTGAATGTATAGCCTACCCGTTGAAGAACCACCATCAAAAGACCTTTTCCTATTGGCATGTCCACTCTTCCTGTTCACCTTAGTCCCTTCCACTTGTTGATCATGAACCATGAGACGAGAAATGTTCATATTATCATGTAGAATAGCCGAATGACATTCTTGTTTTAAGTCATCTGATACTCCTGTCGCAAAGCGGCTCATTTCTTCTCTAGGGTCGGAAACCAAAGAAAGAGCATACCTTGACAATTTAGTGAATTTCAATAAGTACTCAAGTACACTCATACCTCCTTGACGAAGGTTGTTGAATTCTTCACTTTGGCTTCCCTCTTCTCTCTAGGAACCAACCGATGAAGAAATGCCTTCTTGAAAATCTCCCATGTCACTGGACCACCCCTTAGAGGCCTATTGTCTCTTCATTTGACGTACCAAGTATGGGCCACATCTTTTAGTTGGTAAGTGGATAACTCGACCTTCTCACTTGTAGTCAACCCCATAGCATAGAGAATTTTTTAAGTTTCAAGAACAAACTCTTGGGTGTCTTCCTAACCTTTTCACCCATAGAAAGAAAGAGGGTTCATCCTAGTGAAATGTCTCAAACGGGAGGCCATGGTGCTAACTTGTTGGTTTCCTCTGGGTACCACCTCCCGATTAGCTTGAGCCGTCTTAGCTTGTCTTGATTAGTGACGACTTGTGATTGGGTTGTAATGGCTTGGTCCATTTGGTGAAAAGCTTCCCTTATATCCCCATCCTGCTTGGGAGGAGGAACAATCGGAAATTTATCACCCATAGCAACTTCTTCAAGTGGAGGCACTTGGTTGTCTTGTGCTCCCTCATTAGCAATGCCTTCCTCGGCCCTTCTTGTGGCTGATCTTTGGGTATTCATACCTATAACCACCATACAAGGTTTAGGTGAAAGCACATATAAAGTAGACTCTAGAGGCACAACATAAGATTTGAAGAAGATGAGCGTTTCCGAAGCATCACATAGTTCCTCATTCATAAGTGTGGCGCGCTTCATAACTATGAATAAGAAAATACGTAGACATGGTTTAATGAGACATCAACCTCAAGGTATTCAACGTCATGCTCTTATACCAAGTTTGTCACATACGGGGAGCACCCCCTAGACGTAACAGCTGTCCTCATCCTCTTTGAGGACTAAGACTAGCCTCTTAGCATACATCATAACATTCATAGGATTAAAATGCGGAAAATTTAAAACTATTGGATTACTTCTACATTGAGGTTTACTTAGGCCTCTCGCTTACACATAATATATATTTATTGAGTATACATACACCCTTCGTATAAGAAGATTACATAGTCTTTTACTTTTATTGCACATACATAGTATAAGATTGTCTCATAAGAAGTCTATGACATTGCCTCATATTAAACTATCTACATAAGAGTATCACAATTTGGGCATAGCCCTTACATCAACAATTATATCCACATATAGGCTTTACAATTATAGTACCAAAATGAAAGAGAATGAACAAAGTGTCTTTAAGACTAAACAACATCCAATAGGTATATAATGGTATCGTCCTCGGAAAGTGATGACCTACCGAAATTTGAAGATAAGAATTCAAGTAGTCTTCAAAGCCTTCTCAAATATCAACGGTCGGATCCTACATTTGTAGTAAAATTCAACATGGGTTAGTACACACTTGTACTAAGTATGGGTATATGCACATAAAACAAGTGAAATCATGCTAAAGAGTACATTTGATCAAAACCATGCTAAAGTACATAGAAAAGCCTTATGCACAAATAAGAACCATATAAGCCAATACTCACATAAGCAATAAGTCAAACTCGTGTACAACACAAGACCAACATCAACAAGTAATATTCAAGTCAACATATACAAGAGTTCACAACATCATAATACAAGCAAGACCTTTACTCATAATCCACCATTTAGCCTACAAGTTCAATGACCAAGCAAAGCCCATAACCTTACTCAATAATTTAAACCAAACAAAGGATAAAAAATAATACCTAATTTAACATAACATAGCATCAATAATAACCATCATCATACTTAGCAACATAGATCAATAGCATGTTCATAAATGAAACTTACATCACATAGGATCATCAAAATGTAAAGTCAACATAAGCATAACATTTAATTTATAAGATTATTATATCATAAGAACATCCTTGTAGGACTTCCCTCAAAGCCAACTAGTGCAATGCCTAGGTAGAGTCCCATACCCCTACCTTGACTAAGCCAACCTCTCAAGTCACCCTATCTAGAGGTCACATCATTACTTCATTTTACTTTCGGGAACATTTACCTTAACTGACATAGACCACATGAGCTAAGTGTGGAATCTGGTGTTGTAAACCCTTAAACCGATGGAAGGTGGTCTACCAGCCAAAGTAGGACCAAACATAACTGTAGCTTTCTAGGTGGATCCACTAGTTAGTCTTCCAATGGTGGGATCATAGTTCTAAAACTAGGAGATATGTATGAATGCTCGACATGCCTATGGCAGTGGAGCCTCATCTCATGGGAACCCATTGGGTCAGTGTACCTCATAGGGGAGTCAACACCTCATATGGAACAATATGGTTAATCTTCGTCTATTGGAAGTCAACACCTCCCATTGGCAAGTTCACTCAGTTCTAAGCTAAGTCCCTTTTGAAATGTCTTTCTTTAATAATGATCATTTAGTTTAGGTCATAGGGTCTATCCCTTGGATAATCATAGTCATTTAGCTCAATAGGTATTGCATGAGAATATCCTTTTATGGTAACCCTCACATGTGAGATTAGCATATCATCATCATCATTTCATAACAAGGCACATATACAAGTCATCACCAACCTCATATCATTTCATATTAAGCATAATCTCACAATCACATAGTCAAGACATTTCAATTCAACATCATATCAACACCTATGTAGGATATTCACAAGGTATAATTCAATTGAACCACATCACCAATCACAAGCCATCATACTTGAAGTAAAGGTTAGGATCATGAAGAGTACCAAATCTCCTTCAAAAGACATCATAATGGTCTTACCATCAACCAACCTATTACATCCAACAATAGGTGTAGTAACATCAATCAATAGTAATTAATGCAAGAACTAGGTCAATTGCATCATCACTATCCCAATTAACATCAATTCATAACCTAGGGTTAGTGTCATTAGGGTTCATCATGAATTAATCAAGAAATTGATCCAATTCAAAAAATACATTACCCTAATAAATCCATACATGATTTAGAATAGATAAAACAAGTCTCATAATCAAATCATTCTTCAATTTCCATCAATTCATGACCAAGATCCAAGATTTGGAAATTTGGGAAGGGAACATGATCAACATGAAATTGCATCAATTAATCAACAATATACACACAATTAGTCATAGGAAATCACAATTTATCATCAATTTGAAATTTAGAAGAAAACCCATTAGAAATGGAAAACCCTATGGAATTGGGTAATTTGAAAATCAACTTTGAAAGGACCTCTTGGAGAAAGGAATCACAAGAGTGAAGAACTCATACCTTAATGAAGATTAATCCACGAAACTAAGTTAAATCCTAGAGAAATTGACCTTCTTCTTCAAGCTTTCTTCCTTCTTCAATGGAGGAATTGTGGAGAGATAAAGTAGCGAGAGGTGAGAGCTTTTGGATTTAGTTTTGGGAATTGGGTTTGGATGAGTGAAAAATGACTTAAAATGACCCTTAGGCTATATATAATCACCCCCTAAATTACCCAAAACACCCCTCACTTAAATGGGTCTTTTTGTGAAGTCAAAATGTCAAAAATACGATTTTACCGAATCTGGGAATTGGCTCCCTATCGCGGGGCCAACACGCATTTTATTTCCCAAAATTTTTTTTGAGGAAGTGAGGTCCGTGTGGGTTGCGGATCGCACAACATCCCACTGATTCTTGACTTTCGCAGGCTACCAAAGCAGCCTGCCCACCCATGTTGGGGTCCTCCTCTATGACCCTTTGAGTGGTCCTTGGGATATCGTTATTGGACGTTTAGACACTCTATGCTACACTCTACCTAACAAAAGTCGTTTTACAAGTTTTATACTTCATTTGACCCATCAAAATCATCCCCAAACATAGCGACGTCGACTAGTTCAAGTATTAGACTTCATCCGTCATGGACGTTCTTTGACGTCTTGGCTCAAAAACATCTTGGATGACTTATATATTTTATTTTAGGTCTTAAAACAGTATTTAAACCTTTAAACACACATGTTAGACTCTAGATTAGTTTTTGACTTTTCGGAGTGTTACATTATCCCCCCCTTAGGAACATTCGTCCCCGAATGACACTAAATTTTTAAAAGGGAAAGATAGACTCAAGACTAGCAGCCTAACCAACCATATACAACATCATCATGAGTTACAACTCAAATCAACATAAAAATATGGAATTTACACAATGACTCAAAACATCAATTTTTAACACATAATACTCAAAGTCACCACATGAGGAATTTCCTTATTATAACAACAATCATGAGCTCAAGATATCATTAAAGAGTCAATCATGCCAGAATTCCTTTCTCAACATATGAACATGCTCAATATCACATTATGAAGGCAACTATATACCAAATACACAAAATAGTGCAAATCAAGCAAAAAAGCATTTTCCATATAGTTTATTTTAGCATGACCCCTTTTTTTTAAACCATAAATATGCATATCTTTACAAAACTAGTCAAATTCAAGGCAACTCATTATTTTTTTAATTATGAAGAACAACTAGAATTAATTAGCAACCAAATGAGGATAATGGGACTTCATGTCGGCCTCGTCCTCCCATGTTGCTCCCTCAACTATGTGGTTTCTCCATAACACTTTTATGGAGGCCACCTCTTTGTTCCTCAACCTCTTCACTTGACGATCTAGGATTTCAATTGGAAATTCCTCATAGGAGAAGCTATCCTTCACAGTAAGACGTTCAATAGGAATAATGGACTCTGGATTACCAATGCACTTCATAAGCATGGATACATGAAAAATCGGATGAACCGAAGATAGTTCACTAGGAAGCTTCAACTCATATGCAACCTTACAAACCCTTTGCAAGATTTCATAGGGACCCATATAACGAGGACTTAATTTCTCATTCTTTCCAAATCTAACAACCCCTTTCATGGGCAAAATTTTCAAATAAACCTTATCACCTTCTTCAAATTCAAGGTCTCTTCTCCTATGATCGGCATAAGACTTTTGCCGACTATAGGCTGTTTGCAACCGATTCCTTATGATGTGTGCTTTCTCCAAGGTCTTACAGATCAAATCGGGACAAAGAAGTGAAGATTGACTAACCTCAAACCATCCAATAGGAGATCTACACCTACCGTACATGGATTCATAAGGAGCCATAGAGATGGATGAATGAAAGCTATTGTTATATGAGAACTCCACTATAGGCAAGTGTTCATCCCAATTTCCCTTGAAGTCGATGACACAAGCTCTAAGCATATCCTCAAGAGTTTGAATAGTAAGCTTCGCTTGACCATCCGTTTTGGGGATGAAAAGCGGTGCTTAGCTTCACTTGAGTACCGAAACCTCTTTGAAATGATCTCCAAAATCTAGACATAAACTGAGCACCTTTATCTGATATAATGGACAAAGGAACCCCACGAAGACTCACTATCTTGTCAATATATATCCTTGCATAGTCTTCACCGAATAAGTAGACTTAACGGGAATAAAGTGAGCGGATTTGGTCAATCTATTCATTACCACCCATACAGAGTCATAATGCTTTCGAGGTCGAGGCAAACCTACTTCAAAATCCATATTAACATCTTCCCACTTCCAAGTAGGAATTTAGATTTCTTGTAGTAGACCACTCGACTTTTGGTGTTCTTCCTTCACTTTTTGACAATTGAGACACTTTGCAACAAACTCCACAATATCCCTTTTTAGACCATCCCACCAAAACAATTCTCTAAGGTCATGGTACATCTTTGTAGAACCCGGATGAATAAAGTAACCGGCTCCATGAGCTTCTTCAAGGATCCGGTTTCTAAAATCATCAACATTGGGTACACACAACCTATCTTGATACCTCAAAACACCATCCCCCCTAAGGAGAATGACTCATTAAACTTACCAAGAACCGATTCTTTCAATTCCATCAATGCCAAGTCAAGGTGTTGCTTAGACTTCACCTCAACCACCAATGACGACTCGTAGTTATGATGTACCACCATACCACCATTTGGAGAACTTTCAATTCGAACCCCTAAATGAGCCAACTTATGAACATCTTTCACTCGGTTTCTCTTGGATTCTCCCAGACGAGACACACTTCCCATGGACAATCTACTTAGAGCATCCTCTACCACATTAGCCTTGCCGGGGTGATAGAGAACACTCATATCATAGTATTTCAACAACTCTAACCATCTTCGTTTCTGCAGATTCAACTCTTTTTGAGTGAATACGTATTTGAGACTTTTATGATCCGTATACACATCAACATGAACCCCATAAAGATAATTCCTCTATATTTTCAATCCAAATACCACGGCCGCTAACTCAAGGTCATGAGTTGGATAATTCTTCTCATTAATTTTGTGTTGCCTAGAAGCATAGGCTATGACTTTGACATGTTGCATAAGAACACACCCTAACCCGACTCGGAATGCATCACAATAGACCACAAAACCCTTAGTGCCCTCCGGTAGGGTCAATACCAGAGCGGAAGTAAGCCTATCCTTCAACATTTGGAAGCTCTTTTCGCATGCCTCGGACGACTCAAAATTCACATTCTTTTAAGTCAAGGTTGTCAATGGGGAAGCAATGGATTCAAACCCATTGACAATCCTTATATAATAACCGTCTAGGCCTAAGAAACTCCTAATATCCCTAAGAGCCAAAGGTCTAGGCCAATTTTTCACTATTTCGGTCTTTCTTGGATCAACCTTCACACCTTCACTAGAGATGATATGACCAAGAAACGCTACCGACCTCAACCAAACCTCACATTTGGTATACTTGGCAAACAATGTTTGTTCTTTAAGCACTTGTAACACCACCCTCAAGTGATCCATGTGTTCACCCTTATTCTTTGAATATACCAAGATGTCGTCAATGAACACAATGACAAATGAATCTAGGTAACTTGGAAAAACCCTATTCATTATGTCCATAAATGCCGCCGGAGCATTAGTGAGACCAAAAAATATTACTAAGAACTCATAGTGACCATATCTAGTCCGAAAAGCCATCTTGGGAATATCTTCACCTCTCACCATAAGTTGGTGATATCTCGATCTCAAATCAATCTTGGAAAAGTAACTCGCACCTTGGAGTTGATCAAATAAATCATCAAACCGAGGGAGAGGATACTTGTTCTTGATTGTGACTTTGTTGAGTTGACGGTAATCGATACACATTCTAAGGGACCCGTCCTGCTTCTTCACAAATAATACCGGAGCACCCCATGGAGAAATACTAGGCTGAATAAAGCCCTTGTCTAGCAAGTCTTTAAGTTGAGCCTTCAACTCTTTCAATTCGGCCGGAGCCATCCGATAAGGAGAAATTGAAATGGGATTTGTATCCGGTAGCAAGTCGATACAAAAATTAATTTCTCGTTCTGGAGGAATACTGGGAAGATCATTAGAAAATACCTCCGGAAATTCCCTCACTACGGGGACTAACTCAATGGGAGGAATTTTTTAGTCTAAATCTTGGACTCTTACTATATTGTATAAACACCCTTTAGATATCATCCTACAAGCTTTCAAACAAGAAATGATACGAATTCTAGGAATAGAATTTCCCCCCTTCCACTCTAAAACGGGTTTAATTGGAAAGTTAAACTTCACCACCCTTGTTCTATAATCTATTGAAGCAAAACAACCATGCAACCAATCCATAACCACGATCACATCAAAATCAATCATACTGAGTTCTAGTAATTCCACATGAGTAACTCTATTGGGCAACTTTATATGACAATTTGTATATACTATCTTAGCAACAACCGGCTCACCCACCGGGGTAGTAACCATAAAAGGTTCATTCAAGATATCGGGCAAAATGTCAAACTTTTTAGCTACTAGAGAATTAGCAAATGACAAAGTAGCACAGGGATCAAGTAAAGCATATACATCAATAGAAAAGACTTTCAACATACCGGTCACCACATCAGGAGAAGTCTCTTGCTCACCCCTAAAGCAGAGAGCATAGAATAGGTTCTTTATTGGAGAATTATCATTTGAACCACTTGCTTGTTCATTCCCCTTTTCTTGACCCTTAAATTAGGGTTTTCTCTCACCTTTGACCCTTTTTTCCACAACTAAAACAATTGCCCATTCCATACTAAGTATTCAACAAAGTGACCTTTCATATACTTTGTACAAGTAGGCTTCTCATTAGGTGAGTTTCCACTCTTTCCCTTTTGGGACCTAGATTTAGGAAAATTATCCTCACGAGCCTTAGGGAACTTAGAAGGAAGTTTATTGGAGAACCTCTTCTTGAACTTAGGCTTGTCTTGAATGTAAAGCCTACCCGTTGAAGAACCACCATCAAAAGACCTTTTCCTATTGGCATCTCCACTCTTCCTCTTCACCTTAGTCCCTTCCACTTGTTGATCATGAACCAAGAGACGAGAAATGTTCATATTATCATGTAGAATAGCCGAATGACATTCTTGTTGTAAGTCATCTGATACTCCTGTCGCAAAGCGGCTCATTTCATCTCTAGGGTCGGAAACCAAAGAAAGAGCATACCTTGATAATTTAGTGAATTTCAATGAGTACTCAAGTACACTCATATCTCCATGACGAAAGTTGTTGAATTCTTCCACTTTGGCTTCCCTCTTCTCTCTAGGAACCATCCGATGAAGAAATGCCTTCTTGAAAATCTCCCATGTCACTGGACCACCCATTAGAGGCCTATTGTCTCTTCATTTGACGTACCAAGTTTGGGCCACATCTTTTAGTTGGTAAGTGGCTAACTCGACTTTCTCACTTGTAGTCAACCCCATAGCATAGAGAATTTTTTAAGTTTCAATAATAAACTCTTGGGTGTCTTCCTAACCTTTTGACCCATAGAAAGAAAGAGGGTTCATCCTAGTGAAATGTATCAAACTGGAGGCCATGGTGCTAACTTGTTGGTTTCCTTTGGGTACCACCTCCCGATTAGCTTGAGCCGTCATAGCTTGTCTTGAGTAGTGATGAATTCTGATTGGGTTGTAATGGCTTGGTCCATTTGGTGAAAATCTTCCCTTATATCCCCATCCTCCTTGGGAGGAGCAACAACCGGAAATTTATCACCCATAGCAACTTCTTCAAGTGGAGGCACTTGGTTGTCTTGTGCTCCCTCATTAGCAATGCCTTCCTTGGCCCTTCTTGTGGCTGCTCTTCGGGTATTCATGCCTATAACCACCATACAAGGTTTAGGTAAAAGCACACATAAAGTAGACTCTAGAGGCATGACATAAGATTAGAAGAAGATGAGCATTTCCAAAGCATCACATAGTTCCTCATTCATAAGTGTGGCGCGCTTCATAATTATGAATAAGAATCTACGTAGACATGGTTTAATGAGACATCAACCTCAAGGTATTCAACCTCATGCTCTTATACCAAGTTTGTCACATACGGGGAGCACCCCCTAGATGTAAGAGGTGTCGTCGTCCTCTTTGAGGACTAAGACTAGCCTCTTAGCATACATCATTACATTCATAGGTTTAAAATGCGGAAAATTTAAAACAATTGGATTACTTCTACATTGAGGTTTACTTAGACCTCTCGCTTACACATAATATATATTTATAGAGTATACATACACCCTTCGTATAAGAAGATTACATAGTCTTCTACTTTTATTGCACATACATAGTATAAGATAGTCTCATAAGAAGTCTATAACATTGCCTCATATTAAACTATCTAGATAAGAGTATCACAATTTGGGCATAGCCCTTACATCAACAATTATAGCCACATATAGGCTTTACAATTATAGTACCATGAACAAAGTGTCTTTAAGACTAAACAACATCCAATAGGTAGATAATGGTATCGTTCTTGGAAAGTGATGACCTACCGAACATGGAAGATAAGAATCCAAGTAGTCTTCAAAGCCTTCTCAAATATCAACGATCGGATCCTACATTTGTAGTAAAATTCAACATGGGTTAGTACACACTTGTACTAAGTATGGGTATATGCACAAAACAAGTGAAATCATGCAAAAAAGGACATTTGATCAAACCCATGCTAAAGTACTTTGAAAAGCCTTATGCACAATTAAGAACCCATATAAGCCAATACTCACATAAGCAATAAGTCAAACCCATGTACAACACAAGACCAACATCAACAAGTAATTGTCAAGTCAACATATACAAGAGTTCACAACATCATAATACAAGCAAGATCGTTACTCATAACAAACCATTTATCCTACAAGTACAATGACCAAGCAAAACACTATAACCTTACTCAATCAAGTAAACAAAACAAAGGATAAAAAATAATGCCTAACTTCACATAACATATCATCAATGATAACCATAATCATACTTCGCAACATAGACCAATAGCATGTTCATAAATGAAACTAACATCATATAAGATCATCAACATGTAAAGTCAACATAAGCATAACATTTACTTTATAAGATTATTATATCACAAGAACATCCTTCTAGGACATCCCTCAAAGCCAACTAGTGCAATGCCTAGGTAGATTCCCATACCCCTACCTAGACTAAACCAACCTCTCAAGTCACCCTATCTAGAGTTCACATCATTACTTCATTTTACTTTCGGGAACATTTGCCTTAACTGACATAGACCACATGAGCTAATTGTGGAATCCGGTGTTGTAAAACCTTACACCTATGGAAGGTGGTCTACTAGCCAAAGTAGAACCAAACATAGACGTAGCTTTCTAGGAGGATCCACTAGCTAGTCTTCCTATGCTGGCAACATAGTTCTAGAACTAGGAGATATGTATGAACCCTCTACATGCCTATGGAATTGGAGCCTCATCTCATGGGAACCCATTGGGTGAGTGTCCCTCATAGGGGAGTCAACACGTCAAATGCAACTATAGGGTGAATCTTCCTCTATGGGAAGTCAACACCTCCCATTGTCAAGTTCACTCGGTGCTAAGTTAAGTCCCTTTTGAAATTTCTTTATTTATTAATCATCACTTAGTTTAGGTCATAGGGTCTATCCCTTGTATAATCATAGTCATTTATCTCAATAGGTATTGCATGAGAATATCCTTTCATGGCAACCCTCACAAGTGGGATTAGCATATCATTATCATCATTTCATAACAAGGCACATAGGCAAGTCAAGACCAACCTTATATCATTTCATCTTAAGCATAATCTCAGAATCACATTGTCAAGATAATGCAATTCAACATCATACCAACACCTATGTAATCTATTCACAAGGTATACATTAATTGAACTACATCACCAATCACAAGCCATCATACTTGAAGTAAAGGTTAGAATCATGAAGACTTACCAAATCTCCTTCAAAATCCATCATCATGGTCTTACCAACAACCAACCAATGACATCCAATAATAGGTGTAGTAACATCAATCAATAGTAATTTATACAAGAAATAGGTCAATTACATCATCACTATCCCAATTAATATCAATTCATAACCTAGGGTTAGGGGAATCAAGATTCATCATGAAATCATCAAAAAATCGATCCAATCGCAACAATACATCACAATATATCATCAATTTGAAGTTCAAAATAAAACCCATTAGAATTGAAAACCCCCCATGGAATTGGGTAATATGAAAATCAACTTTGAAAGGACCTCTTTGGGAAAGGAATCCCAATAGTGAAGAACCCATACCTTAATGAAGATTTATCAACTAAATTGAAGTGAAATCCTAGAGAAATTGACCTTTTTCTTCAAGCTTTTTTTCTTCTTCAATGAAGGAATTGGGGGGAGAGAAAGTAGAGAGAGATGAGAGCTTTTGGGTTTTGTTTTGGGAATTGGGTTTGGATGAGTGAAAAATGACTTAAAATGACCCTTAGGCTATGTATATTCACCCCCTAAATTACCCAAAACACCCCTCACTTAAATGGGTCTTTTTTTGAAGTCAAAATGTCAAAATACGATTTTACCGAATCTTGGAAGTGGCTCTGCGTTGCGGGGCCAACACACATTTTATTTCCCAAAAATAATTTTGAGGAAGTGAGTTCCATGTTGGCTGTGGATCGCACAACATCCCACTGATTCTTGACTTTCGCAGGCTGCCAAAGCAGCCTGCCCACCCATGTTGGGGTCCTCCTCCATGACCCTTCGAGTGGTCCTTGGGATGTCGTTATTGGACGTTTAGACGCTTTATACTACACTCTACCTAAAAAAGGTCTTTTTATAAGCTTTATACTTCATTTGATCCATCGAAATCATCCCCAAACATAGCGACGTCAACTAGTTCAATTAAGCTAGTTTTCGGACGTCATTGACGTTCTTTGACGTCTTGGCTCTAAAACTTCATGGATGACTTATATACATTATTTTAGGTCTTAAAACAATATTTAAACTTTTAAACACTCATTTTAGGCTCTAGACTAGGTCTTTACTTTTTGGAGTCTTACAATTATAAAACTCTTCCACTGCTCCACATGTATTAGGGACAAATATTAATTCAACTCTTGATATACTTTTCTATAACTTGACACTTAATGTATCCTTGAAAATTTAATATTTATAATAAAAAAAGATAAGAAACACAACAAATTAATATTGACATTATGTTTTCTTAGACACATACATTTTATTTTATATGTTTTGTTTTTCAATTCTTTTATTTTCTTTGCAAAGTATGATCTCCGATCTAATGTTATATAATAAACATAATTTATATTTCCTGAGATGTTGGACTTAAGATATTTATTTCTTAGTGTATACTCATATTGATACATAATTCAAGTATTTTTTTTTAATTTTATGCATCACAAATATATTTTAAATTATTTGTATTACAAATCAAATGATTTATACATACACAAAGTCATGTAATTTATAATGAAATAAACATAATGTTACTTTTGTTGAACTAATATTATTGTTATAAAATTCATTGAATTTAATAAGAAACTACGACAATCAATTTACTAAATTTTTTCAAATTAACATTTTATGATTTGTTTATGGAATATATTAAGTGAAAATTATAGTTTGAAATATCTTTATAGCAATTTATTGAACATACAACGACTGTGACTCGATTTGTATATTTTTTTTCTTATACACTATGTTTTAAAATTATTTAATTAAGATATATATTATCCAAAAAAGAAAACTTAATTCTATACAAAGAGCGAATGAGTAGACTAGTTCTAAATAATTGTCAAAACAGATAAATGACAATTTTGGCCAAAGATAGGTGTCATGTAATTCTTTTACTGTTCATCTTTATATCTATAAAAATGATAAATCTTATAATTTAAAAATCATATAATTAAGCATAATTAAGATAAATATTCATCAATACATCATCTCATTTGATGAACGACTACTATTCAAAAAAATTAAATACATTGAAATGTTTGTTGGAGTATTTCCCAAGACCACCTAAACTAAAATGATTGATTCATATATGCATAGTATGACTGTGAAAGATATATGTAGATTAATTTTTATCTTTTCATCTCTCATCTTTTAATATAATTTAACTCTATATTGTTGGTCTGTGAGCATTTTAATATTAATATTTTAATATATTAATTTTCTTTATTTTTGAATTAGAAAGATGTTGTAGTTAGTGAGCAAATTCATTGCTACCGTTAGTATGAATTCGTGCCTAATTACTTACACTTGGTGTAAATCCCTTTTACGATTAACTGCCTAGACTACTGACCGTTTGCTTACTACTTTGGACGCGGTCTTCCAAGACCATTACTCCTCAATTGATATTCACTTTATTTAATTTTTAATCCTACATTTTTCTTGTAACCTATGTAACTCCTAAGACCATTATATTTTCTATTTACTACACCATTATGTTCCTATTCATTGCTAGGAAGACTTCTTCTAGTATAAATAGTGGTGGTCTTCATTTGGTTTGTTACAAACAACATAAAAGAAAATTATAGAGTAAAAGAGTTATTTAAAAAGACAGTTCTTATAAGTTGAAGGGATGTGTTTCCTTTTTGTAGAGCGTTGGACTAAGCTTTTGTCCATAGTTGTTGAGTTATACTTTGTGAAGGTTGTTGTATCCTGGAGAAGACAAATCAAAGAGGACTACTGTTGGACTAGTGAAAACACTTGTTGTAGTGGGCTTGAATCTCCTTAAAGAGAGCGAGATTTCCGCATCTCAACCTAAAGATATTTATTTCTTCTTTTTATTTTCAATTGTAATCTTAAATTTTTTTATCTTGTAGATTCAACATGGCTACAATTGAAAAAATTGCGGATGTCAAGATAGGAGACATAACAAGCCATTTCGATTCAATGGTAACTATTTCAATAGATGGAAGGGTAAAGTACTTTTCTACGTGAATCTTCTCAATGTTTTTATGTGTTAACTTAGAAGAATCCTAATAAAGTAGACATCACCTCTATGAATGATGATTAAACTATTTCTCATTTAGTGAAAGTTGAAATGTACGATGGTGATTCCTATAAGTGTCGATATTATATTCTTAATTTCCTATCTGATAATTTTTATGATTATTATGATTGAACTTACTCTAGTACAAAGAAAATTTAGAAAGAATTGGAGAGTAACTATGATACTGAAGAGGCGAAAGGGAAAAATATGCGACTAGTAGATTTTTTCATTTCCAAATGGTGGACAATAAGTCAGTGGTAAACCAAGCTCAAGACTTCATCGTGATTCTTGGAAAGCTTAGGTTCAAAGATGTTAAAATTAGAGATAACCTTATTGTTTGTGGCATAGTCGATAAACTTCCACCTTCTTGGAAGGAATTTCAAAAAACTATGCACCACAAATAAAAAGAAACTTCTCTTGAAACCTTGATAATGAAAATCCCCATGGAAGAAGAAGCAAGGGGCCAATATGCACTTTTACAAACAGAAGAGAACAACATCACAATGAAGGTAAATTTAATTACTTTGAATAATGCTACTCCTTAAACTCTCAAAAATACTTCTTTGAAGCGGATGAAGAAAAAATTCAAGAAAAATAATAGTAGACCCCCAAGAAAAATAATCGTGAAAAATAACAAAGCACAAAATCAACATGTTCAAGAAAAGGGATCATGCTTTGTTTGTGGCAAGAGTGGGCATGTTGCTCGATTTTTCAGATTCCGGAAACATAATCCTAACCCTCAGGCAAACGTAAGCGAAGAACCTTTTGTGACAGTGATCAATAACATAAGCATGGTTGATAATGTTGATGGATGGTGGGTTGATTCTGGTGCAAACCGTCATTTCTGTTATGACAGAGACTAGTTTAAAAATATACTCATTTTGAGGAGCCGAAAACCATCATACTTGGTGGTGCTCACACTACTAAGTGCTTGGAAAGGGAAATGTCAAATTGTGTTTTTCTTCTAGAAGGGTATTAACCTTGAAAGATGTACCTTATACACCTTCTATGAGGAAATATTTGAGGTCCAGTTT
Organism: Solanum sitiens; assembly: GCA_016801875.1. Classification (NCBI taxonomy): domain Eukaryota; kingdom Viridiplantae; phylum Streptophyta; class Magnoliopsida; order Solanales; family Solanaceae; genus Solanum; species Solanum sitiens. Next base: position 1,089,411 of record JABWTJ010000377.1, on the reverse strand, counting down.
TCTTCTTAATAAAGAAAGCTTTAAACATATATTGAATCTGATCCATATGTAATATTGAAGAAGGGTTTTATTTGTGGGAAAGGGATATGCATGTGATGGGCTGTTCAAATTGAATGTTGAAATGAGTAAAGTTTCTACTTCTGTTTATATGCTTTCTTCTACCAATTTTTGGCATGCTCGTTTGTGTCATATTAATGATCGTTATGTTGGAATCATGAGTAGTTTAGGATTAATCCTGATGATTAAAAAGAATTTTTAAAAGTGTGAGGCTTGTAGTAAAGCCAAAATCACTAAAACTCCTATTTTCAAGTTTAAAGAAAAACGGAATTGTTAGAATTCGTTCATACTGATATTTGTGAACTTTGTGGAATTTTAACTCGTAGAGGTAATAGATATTTATCACTTTCATTGATGATTTTTCAAATTTTACATATGTTTACTTGATGAAAAATAAAAGTGATGCTTTTGAGATTTTTAAAACTTATCTCCATGAGTTTGAAAAATTAAAAGAATTAGAACTGATAGAGGCAAATGAGTTTAAATCTTTTGTTACATGATTGGAAATAATTCATGAAACTACTCAACCTTACACTCCTTCATCTACTGGAGTAGCGGAAAATAGAACTTTGGTTGAATTGACTACTGTCATTGTCACGACCGGGGAGCACCCCTAGAAGTGACACGTCATACTTCACCTCTCGGAGGTCTTGTACAAGTCCTTAGACATCATTCATTGCATATATATGAAAAGTAGCACGAAATTTAAAATTTTTTTCAAAAACATAAGGCGGAAGTCATTTCATAAAACGGAAGTCTTTCTAACAGATGTCTCAAAAACCATCTACGATAACATGAATAACAATGTCTTGGGACGCAGCCCACAAAAGTCTGAACATAGTAAAGAACATAAAGGAACATAGGAGTGGTGTCCTCAGATGTTACGAGGACTCACCAATCTTCACTTCTAGACAAGCCTTGGAAACTCTACCCTTCAAAGAACTCAATCTCCTCAAGACCCTACATTGGATTAGAATGTAGGTAAAATATGTGTTGGTACGAAATACCAAGTATGGAAACTATCATACAAAATATAAGATATCTCCAAGGGTTAGTCAACAATACATACAATTATTAGAGATAATAGCATAACATAACATGAATATCATAAGCCTAATAAATCATCATAAGCATATGTAAGTTCATATTTAAGCTATTGTCCTTCTTACTCAAATGAACAACTTCACAAGCCACCTCCAAGTATACTTATGCAAGGGTAAGGTAGCATCCCATACTACTACCAAAGCTAAGTACCTCTCTTTGGTCATTCTTGATCATAACCCACTTTCATAATTAAGACCTAAATTCTTCATGACATATGAGCACTATGCCCCTAGATCACCTCAAGGCACACTTGTGCAATGCATGTGAGTCATCCCATTATACCTCACACTCTAAGCATATCTTAAAATCACCCTAAGTCATTTTCATCCATATTAGATGTCACCTATTAGACCTACTTCATATTGAAAAGGAACTATCATCTTAATTCAATCATGTAATGGAGATCAACCATAAGCACTACACAAGCTAAACATACATAACATAGGGGTCATGTCATAGGTAGCTTCAAGTCATACTTGTGCCACGTATGAATGTCATCCCATACTACCATCCATACTAAGTACTTCTCTATACTAACCTAATCCAAGTTCACTTATCTTGCACTATTGTCTATTAAGTTTGACATACTAACATAACAGACCTACTACCACGGAGACCACCTTAACATACAATCCAAGCTAAAAGGAAGGATACATAAGTACCAACCTAACCACCATGCAACCAATCATGTAGATGCAAGCTAACCATAGGGTAGAATGAATCCTCAACCCTAAGCTACCATGAGAAACCTTTGTAAAACTATTTCAGGAAATACACCATACATGCAAATCAAGCTACCATTAGGAGAATGTATGCCTTTCCCCTAAAGCTACCATGGAATGGTTTTGGCAAAAATAAGTCAAGCTATCATTATCAAGTATCCTAGAAACACAAGACCAAGATAAACATGAGAGGGCATGATTACTCCATCCCAAGCTACCATGAGACTCATAACCTCAAGCTACCATGAGTAATTCAACTCAAGCTTCCATGATATCTACCATGTAAGATCCCAAAAATGACCTAGGCGAAGTTAGAGCCTAACATGGTTTTAATGATTGTGTAAGGTCCTAAAATTGTCTATGATGTGTTATTGAGGCAGTGTCTAAGATTTTTGGTGCATTGGAAGTCAAACGTCAAGAGACGACTAACACATTCGACGACTAAGTCACCTATGTGCCTCATATGTGTTTATATGTGTTTATGTGTGATTCATAAGGTTGTGAGGTCCTTAAATGAGTTATTATGGTGTATATATTCATTGTTTCATGTTTCAGGAGGTTTGGAGGTGAAACGTCCAAGAACTTCCATGACGTTCAAAAGGTTTGCCTTGAAATGACCTTGTTTGTCTAAGCATGTTTTGTCGAGTTTTACATGTTTTTTTTGGATGAAATTTATGTGGGAGGTAATAAAATTGTATAAGAACCTATTTGGGTTCGGAACTTCCGGGAAAACATCCCCAAGGACCATCCAAGGGTCCTTGAGGAAGGACCCTTCATAAGTGCCCAAGCTGTCAAAAACCAGCCCAACCTACGGAGGCAATCGATGCCCAGTGGTTCAGTCGACACCCCGTAGGTGAGGGGCGTAGGTTGACACTTAGGCATGGGAGAGATTCTTCCAAGTACCAGCCACAGTCCCAAACCACGGACCAACAGAACGGTCTGTTGGTTTGGTGATTGTCCGTCGATTGGTCCGTTGGTGGTGGACTGTCTTCCTGAGCAGGTTTACTATAAGTCTAGGGGTGAAGTTGTAAATTCACCCCACTTCCAAATAAGAGAAAGGACGGTCTATAAATGGTCTTTTGGATATTTTAAACAAGTTTATAAGCCTTTAACACTTAGAAGAATTCATTGTTCAAAATCAAAACCCAAATATCGTAGAAATTCTTTAGAAATCCATCGAAGCCAAAACTCAAGGAAGAGCTTAGATTGGAGGTTTGAGAGGTGATTTTTTGTCAAATTGGAGGATTAAAATCATTTAGGTATGATTTTTTATCCTTGAAACTCTATTCATCAAGAATCCCAAATTCAAAGAAGTTTTCTAAAGTTTTCAAAGATGAACTTGTCCAATTTTATGATCTATCCATGGGTTCTTGCATTAAAGGTTTTGAGTTATTATGTATTGTTTATATTGTTTTTAATTAGATTATTTTAACTAAATTGACCTATGAACCCATGTAATTGATGAACCCTAGTTTTTTGACTACTTTATGGGTTACTTGATATTGACTTAATGCTTATGAATTATAGTGTAGTTTTCTATGGGCTATTGAATGATGTAAGAATTGTATTCAATTGATGTATAGGTTGTATTATATTGATAAATCAATATTAAATTAACCTAGATTCATTAAGTATTATGATTTATGCATTGAATTGATGTTATGATTTAGACATTGATTGAAGTGGAGAGAATGGATTGGTGGTACGCTGCCCTAATTCTCATTATTTTAAGTAATGTAGCTCTTTAATTATGTTGTGATTGGTAGGGCCCACTTATGGTGGTGGTGTTAAGTGAATGATGTGTCCTTGTCTGCGTTACTTTATGTATTATGGTGATCATGGACTTGTCGGCACTACTTGAAGTAATATGATGATTTTTGTAGTTCATTATGTGAAGTATGATCATATATACCTATATATTAAGTAATGTGAAAGTATGTGGTTTATTCTATTCATGCTACTTAGGTGATCATGATAGACTATGACTATGTCTTTATGTGTGTAGCCTTAGAATGGATACATGATTCTTCCTAATTGGTTATTTAGTCTTATGATGTCTATATTTATGACTCCATAGTAGTATATAGTATGAACCATAGTGTAATTGGTTTTGCCTATGTGCTTCTTGATATGGTATACTATGTATGGTAAGGTGAAGCAATGATGTGTCTTGTTTAGGTAGACTTAAGTCCCTCTTCTTTATACATGAATGATATGTGAATAAGACATGTCTTGACTTAGGATGCTAAAGTCTTTTAGTCTTGTATGTATGAATGACATGATACCTTGAATGATGTTAAGAGGGTCCTTTATGTGAAACCTTTAACCTAGTGGTAAGGTTATGAACCTTGAAGTCATAAGCCGTAACGGTATCCTTCTAATAATGAATGATGGACTTATGGTTGATTGGCTAGAATGGCATCATATCAATCCTTAGGAAAGTCATCATGAGCTATCTTGTCGCCATTGTAAGGCAGCCCTAGGGGACCTCATTGGTAGGGTAAATGTGATTGGGTTATGAACTTGATATGGAACCCTTTTATATGAACATTTAATGTCAATTACACCATGAGAACATAGGCTAGAACCGAGTGAGTATGGTAAGGGAAGTAGTTCTAGTTAAAAGATGAGGCTAGAATACAAAGTAAGCCCTTCATATTCCTTAACCATGTGCCTACATGGGATGTGTCCAAGTTCTACCATTTGCAAGTAGAAAACCCTCCATCGGAGTAGGTTACAACTCTGTATTCCATGCTTTGCTACCATGGTCTATGTCGGTTATTGCCTATTCTCATCATATGAGATACCTATTAGCATTAAAGAAGTTCTATGAAGTTTAGGTGGTGGTATGGAACACTATCTAGACATTGCACAATTTGCTTTGAAGATGTTAGTGAGAGTCCCTAGGTCTTTTCCAAGACCATTACTTAAATGGCCTCTATGTGATGAACGTCTCTTAATTAACTAATGAAATAATGGCTTATGTTAGAAAGCATGTAAATGAATGAGTACCTAATCTAGAGTGACTTAAGGATTCCTTAGTTAAAGTGTGAAGGGGGCATAAGGGAAGATTTCTTCATGTCTTATCTAGGGAAGTCTTGAGAATGACTCTAGTTAGAGAAGTTTTTTAATTTTTTAGGCATGATCTAAACTTAGGAAGTCTCAAGGATTATTTAGCTAAACATGAAGAGAGTGTATGGGCTTTCTATTCTAGGAGTACTTAAGTAAGTCATTTGATAGCCTTGGTAAGGAGGATGTCATATCTTATATGTTATGTGTTTTGGTGTCTTATAAATGTATGTCTCATTATAAGTAGTCTTGAGGATCATTTAGGCATTCTTAGAGAGGGTGTATGGGCGGTCTCTCTTTGTATTGCTTAAGTGAGTTTTAGGATAGCTTTTAGTTAGAAGATTACCTACTAGGAAGTGTCCTATATGAATTAGAATCACTTCACTGTAACAATGAAGGAGTTCACTGTAATGTTGCTCCTAAAAATGTTATAAATTGATTAACTGATTTCTTATGTGTTTCTAGGGTATTAAATGTTGTTCTTATGATTATATTATGATATTTAAATCAAAATATGCATATTTCCAATAAATGTCATATTTCATGATTTTTATGCATTATATCATACTTAGTACATGTGGTTGTACTATTTCCATGCTTTTATCTATCTCTATAATTGTTGGTAGGTGAGGAGCATTGGAAAGCAAGACTTGGATCATACCATCATTCAAGTGAAGTTTAAGTATGTCCTTATATTAATCGAGGGCATAATACGTCATTATTTCTATTATTGAAGTATTGTAATAGACTTAGTAGTACCAAATTTCTATTGTCTATGGGCCGTGTCCCAAGTACTCTTGTGTCTAAGATTTGATGAAATGTGACTTAATATTTCCTATGAGTTTTTATATGAAAGAGATTTTAAGACTATGAAAATATTTTTGAAAAGTTTTAATTCCGCACTACTTTTCCCTATGTATATTCGATGAACGATACGAAAGAGCTTGTATAAGACCTCCTAGAGTTCAAATACGCTGGTTGCACTCCGAAAGTGCCACATCTTCTAGGGTGTGGTCTTGGATGTGACAAGCTTGGTATCAGAGCATAGGATATGAAAGTAGTCTTAGGAATCAAAAAGTCTCATCAAGTCATGTCTAGTAGAGTCTCGACCATCGGTGTGAGTCGCAACACATCTATGGGTGAGAGTCTATAGGATAGTAGAGTTTCCTTTCTTTTCTACTCCTATGTCGTGCCATAGAGTAAATGTTATGAGTATCCTTCTTAATGTGTTTCCTTGTGTTTCTAGGAGATGAATACAAGAAGGATGGCCGCTAGAAGGTTGGAAGAAGAAAGGGTGAATGAGGAAGTTCCTCCTCAAGTTGAGCAAGTTCCTCAAGGTGCTAAAGGTTCTCAAGTGCCTCCCCAATGTGATCAAGTCCTTATTTTGGAAGGAGGTAATGATGTTCCGGTGGTTCCCCCGGAATTGACTAATAGAGAGATTAGAGATGCTTTGCTGGATTTAGCCCGAGACGTGCCTACTCAAGTGAATTTGAGTATGGAGCCTAGGGTGAATGTTTTAGAGAGAACTATGACCTCTAGGTTGACAGACTTTGTGAGGATGAATATTCCTATCTTTCTTGGCTCTAAGGTGGTAGAGGATCCCCAAGGGTTCCTTGATGGTGTGTACAAGGTGTTGAGTGCTATGGGTGTTACATCTAGGGAGAAAGCGGAGTTAGCTTCGTATCAATTTAGGGATGTTTCACAAGTGTGGTACACTAAATAGAAGGATAATAGGCCAGTTGAGTCGGGTCCTATTGAGTGGGAAGAATTTGAAGAAGCTTTTCTAGGAAAGTACTTTCCCCGTGAGAGAAGGGAAGTGAGGGTAGAGGAGTGTATCAATCTAATGCAAGACAATATGAGTGTTGAGAAGTACTCTTTGAAGTTCTCAATGTTGTCTAGATATTCCCCATCCTTAGTGTCTAATCCTAGGGATGAGATTAGTAGGTTTGTCGTACGACCATGCTACCTGATGATATGACCTTAGTTAGACTCATGGTGTATGATCAATCTATTGAGGAGTCTAAACTTGAAAGGAATGCTAGAAACTTGAAGATAAGTGGTTCAAGTGATCAAGGTCAACCTAGGTTAAAAAAGATGGCTCCAACTCAAGATGGACCTAGTGTTCCTAAGGTGTAATTTGAGAAAGGAGGTGGTTCTCAAAATGGAAAGCCTACATGTGTCACTTGTGGAAAGAGGCATTATGGGGAGTGTCTAAGGGGTACCGGGAGATTCTTTGGATGCGGAAAAGATGGACAAAAAGTGAGGGATTGTCCTACTAGAGATGGTAATCAAGTTGCTCCTAATGTTCCAAAGGATGATGCTCCAAATAATAGGCGTTTCTATGCACTCCGGACTAGAGGAGAAAAGCAGGATGAGGGCTGTAACAACCCTAAAAATAGATATGATAAGTAATACTTAATGTGTCTAGAATGCCTACGATTAGACCGGGTTCACACGGATTCATGCGCGTAGAACCAGACCTCTGATCCCTTTCTATAGGCAAGCCAACTAACTTGGGGAGTTATTTGAGCTAAGAAAGGTTGGGTCCAGCCATGTAGGACTCTCGAATACGAAGATTTACTCGAATGGGTCTTTACCGGACTTAAAAAGGGAAAATCTTAGGTTTGGAGGGTCTAGGGGTAAAATGGTCTTTTTCCAGGCTAAGGGTAGTGTCGTAATTACCCTAAATATATAATTAATTATTTAATTAATAAGGTGGAGGGGCATTTTGGGGAGAGAGGGCCGAAAATTGGCTCTTAGAGTGAAGCCTTGCTCCACCCGGGTTCGAACCTAGGTGGAAGCGATGATTTAAATTATTTTTATTTAAGTTGGTAAATTAAGGTAATTAATTAATATTTATTATTTATTAGCTGATTTAAAATAAAAGGGGAATAAGATTTTTACCATTTAATAAACCTTATTTGACTAAGTCCTAAACTAGACTCCTAAGTCTAAGAAAACTCTCACCTCTCACGTCTATATCTCACCTCCACGATCATTCTCTCTTCTCTCTCACGTGTTCTCTCTGCCAAAATAACATACAAGAACAGAAAACTTACTAAAGTTCTTCACACTTGAAGAAATCACAATAAAAAAAATAAAATCAAACGCTAAGCAAAAAACGTTAGGCAAAGGGAGGTTTTTCCGTCGAAAGTTTGGTGTTGAAACTTGGTTTTGGACGTGAGTGTTGGAGAAGGTTTGGGCAGCAACTTCAAGGTTTGAACGTCATAAAAGGTATGTGTTTTCTTACTCTTGGTCCCTTTCCCAAGATACCCCTTAAGGTTCAGTATATTCTAATCCAAAAACTAGGATTGTTCCCCGTTGCATGTCCCTGTAACTAGCTCCCATTGATTCGTAGGTTGGGTATGTTTGCTGGTAGATATTACGCGTGTAATGTGTTTTCGTGACGAATATGTTCATTAATGTATGATTGAAATTGTATGAATGACAACCCATGTTTTCTGAACTATGTGTAAGTCTGTGCAAAATGTGAACTGTGGCCTATAGCCCTCGGGTTTAAGGCTAAAAAAAGTGATGTATTATGGTTGTATTTGTATGTGCACAAACTGAGGTGAGTCGTGATGTTCATATGAAATGTTATGTGGCTGAATTGAGTGAAAAACTCTTGGCTAAACGAATCCATAAAAATGCACCTAAAACGTTATTAATGAACCATTAAATTTCCCTAAGAACTAATGTGTAACTTGATGAAAAATATGCTGAAAAATTACAAAATTTCCAGCCACAAGTTGATGAATTTCGGTCAAGTTAATATGGTTTAAAATGTTATGAAAAATGAAGAAAAGAAGTGAGGTCACTGAAGGTCGAACCCGTAACCTCACCATGTTAAAAACCATAAAAATAAGTGAGTTAAAAGTATTGTGGTGAGGGGATTCGAACCATGGTATTGGCTGGAAAATGTAACTCTAAAAATAAGAAATGAGAGGAGTGGGATTCAAACCCACCACCTCCCAAACAGATTTAAGGAAGAGTAAAAGAAAAATAAAAAGGATGAGGCGTGTGGGAATCGAACCCACGACCTCTAGGCTGGTTAAGGGAAATTAAAGAGAAAAATAAAGTGAGGCTGTGGTGATTTGATCCCAGACCTCATGGTCAACTCAAAAAAAAAGTCAAGGAAAAAGGAATTTTAATAAAAAGGGGCTGTGGGGGTTTGATCCCACAACCCCTCGGCCAAGAAAGAGAATATTTAAAGAAAAGAAACTAAAGGGAAATGAAGGTGTTGGGGCTCGACCTTGGGTCCCCAAGCCGTGTGGGCTAAACCATATTAAACAAAAAATGTAAGTGTTGTCCAAGGGATTCGAAATCGGGTTCCAAATTCCATATTGATACATAAGTCATACGTGAATAAATGTTCAAAAATAATGTTGCCTACATAGATCGAAATCGAAATCTTGGCATACTTACAAGATGCATAAGTCTTGTACCACATAATCTTAGAAAGATATGAATCACTTAAACGAACTATGAATGAAGCCTCATGGCTTGTATGTATAGACCCATAAGTGTAGCATACGTTTAGAAGTGAGTGAACCTAAGATGTATGTAATGAAATGATGATATGAACAATGAATGATGAGACCCTAGAAGGGTTATGAAAGAGTGTGAAACACACTAAATGGCCAAGTGCATTGGCATACGATGAAGTGAACATTTACGTAAAATGGGGTGAATAAATATGAAGAGCGAATGTGCTAAAGTTAATGAATGTGGTGAGAACATGATAAGAGGCTAATGTGAAAGATGAGAGCAATCTCAAATGAGCCTAAGTAAATGTTACCAAAACGTACTCACCTATGAGAGTGTAAAGTTAATGAAGAGACCAGTCTCTATGAACACTGTAATGAAAGTATTCAGAATAATTTATACTTAATACTAATGATGAGATGAGAAATCATCTATTGAGCTATGATATCCTCATACTAGAAGCCAGATTCTATGACGTATGAGTTGAATGAAATGGAACTTTATACTGAGCGGTGATGCATTCTTTCGGGAAGGGCGGAGGTTCACGTAACTCTCATGAGATGAGACTGTCCGGCATGCCGGGTATGTGTCTCCTTATATCTCCTAGTCTTCGAACCTATACTGCCAATATAGGGATCTGGCGGGGTTCAATTCCCATGTATGATAGCATGTTTATGGGTCACTTTGGCCGGTGATTCCACCTCTTTTCGGTGTGGGGGAGACACTGGATTTCATGATGCTCACATGATCTATGTCGGTTAAAGTTAAAGTTCCCAATGAATGAATGAGGCCAGCCTCAAATGATGCACATAATGAAATGAACGATACCAAAGGTGTTAGGATAGGATAATCAAGAGGTGAGCTAGACTGAAGTAATGGCACTAGGTTATTCTTGATCATTGCACAGCAAACCCGATGAGAGTCTTAAACTACATCCTAGGTATGGCTGGTGTTTACACTAGCTTATGAATGAATGAAATGGAGTACGTATGAATGAATGAAGCAGACTCTGTGTTTGTTAAAAAAGGCTCCCAAGTTGAGGTCCCATACGTTGAGCCCTCATTTTGGAAAGTCCATGATTCCAAGGTCGCATGGCATATGAACGAACTATATGAAAGATGTTATGTGCTATATACAATATGTTATGTGCTATGTGTAAGATGTTATGTGCCGTAGGCAGTATGATACGTATGATGATGTATGTTACTCTCATGGCATAACTTTCCTAATCCAATTTGGCAAGTTCACTGACTTTCCAAATCCAAATTTGGCAGGTCTACTAACTTTCCTAATCCAAATTTGGCAAGTCTACTGACTTGACTTTCTATAAATCATGTTGTTAGGAAAGAGCTATTCTTACTCATGCATGTCCTTGGTGTGTGCTTGCATATACCCATACTTAGTACAAGTGTGTACTAATCCCATACAACTCTATATTTTTAGGGGCAGGCACAGGTGGACGCTAGAGCTTACAGGTTGACGTTGTAGCTATCCGGACGTGGAGCTTTTATCCGGACTTGGTAGGCCCTCATGTTTTCGAGGATGTCTACCGTTATTATCTAGTTTAGATGTAGGCTTTAGCTAGTGGAGCATGTTCCACTAGTGTTTCTTTCCACTTTCATTTCAGACTTTGTATTGGTGCCGTTTTGGCAAAAATACGTTTAATGCAATTATGAAGTGTTTGTTTCATTTGATTATCTCTATATTAGATGGTTGATTTGTGAACGCCTATGATGTTAAGTTTAAAATGTTTTGCATGGAATAAGAAAACAAAAAGTTTAAATTTTCTGCTAAAATTAACCTAGATGAAATAAGAATGACGTATGTAGGCTTGTCTGCGACCTCTAAGAGGTCAACGACGCCGGTCTCTTCTGGGGTCTATATTCTGGTCATGACAAAGTTGGTATCAGAGCAGTAGGTTAAACTTCGAGAATAATAAGTTCACATCAACCACATTGCGTAGTTTCTAAGTCATGGTAGTGAAGTGCACCATTATCCTGGATTAGAGACTGCATAATGCGTAGGAAAATTTCCCTTCTTCTGATCTTATCGTGCTTTTCCTAATGTCTGATTTTCTTGGTGTTATGAACGTGTCTAATATCAATCCTTGTTGTTTTCAGAGAATGAATACTAGGAGAACCATTGGTCAGAGGAGAGGAAGAGCAGCTGCTAGGGACAATTAGGTTCCACCCCAGGCTCCAGCTGAAGGAGTGGCTATGCCGGTTAACCCAACTGGGTTGATTGATGCGGAGGTGCGGGCATCTCTGGCCCAGATGGCACAGGCCATCACTATGCAGGCCCTGGCCATGACTGACCACGTCAACCGGCAAAATTTTTGGAGGGAGAACCCACCGGTTCGTAGCATTGCTGACAGGCTGAGAGACTTCACGAGGATGAATCCTCCTATTTTCACTGGGTCTAAGACTTCAGAGTACCCCCAGGAGTTTGTGGATGAGGTGCATAAGATTTTGGTGGCTATGGGGGCCACAGATACTGAGAAGGCTGAGCTGGCTTCCTATCGGCTCAAGGATGTAGCACAGACTTGGTGCAAGATGTGGTAGGATAGCCGATCTTTGGGCGGAGTTCCTGTCACTTGGGAGCTGTTTAAGACAGCCTTCCTGGAGAGATTCTTTCCCAGGGAGATGAGGGAGGCCAAGGTTGAGGAGTTTATCAATCTTAAGGAGGGATCAATGATAGTTAGGGAGTATTCCCTAAAGTTTGTTAAACCATCAAGGTATACTACTTTCCCTTGTATTTAATAGCAGGGATGAGATGAGTACTGAAGTTTGTTAAACTATCAAGGTATGCTACTTCCCTTGTATCTAATAGCAGGGATGATATGAGCAGTTTCCTCACAGGTGTCACCGGAGATCTGGAGGAGGAGTGTCGGTCTGCGATGCTCCACGATAACATGGACCTCTCCAGGTTGATGGTGCATGTCCAGCAGGTGGAGGACACCCGGAAGAAGAGGTGCGTTCATGATGCTAGGAGGCCTAAGCCTCATGATCATGCAGGTCGTAGCAATGGAGGCAACAGGAACAACTTTGGTGTCCGTGAGCAGCCCAGATTTAAAAAGGGGCAGCAGAGTTCAGGGTACTCTAACTTTCAGAGGAGTACAACACCTAGAGGAGGGAGACCCGAGCCCAAGAAAGGCAATGGAGGTGAGATACAGCATCCTAGAAAGGACTATGCTAAGTGTGGCCGTGCTCACAGTGGAGAGTGTAGACAGGGCACTAATGCCTGCTTCGGTTGCGGTAAGAGCGGGCATATGGTTAAGGACTGCCCACAGAACAGAGGTCAGGCTGGAAGTAATGCTCAGCCTAGGCCTAATCCAGGGTGCAGCAACAGCCGAGCCTCCTAAGAGGAACAGGTTCTACGCCCTTAAGGGCAAGGAGGAGCAGGAGAAGTCCGCTAATGTGGTCACAGGTATGCTGCAAGTATTCTCAACTTTAGTTTATGCTTTACTTGATCTAGGGTCTACGCTTTTCTTTGTAACTCCTTTGCTTGCTCTCAATTTTGAGATATTGCCTGAAGTTCTGCATGATCCAATAGTGGTTAGTACACCTTTAGGAGAAAATGTAAAAACTGATAGAGTATACAAGGATTGCCCAATAGTTGTATGTGGTAAGACTATGTGTGCAGACTTAGTTGAGTTACCAATGCATGATTTTGATGTTATTCTTGGCATGGACTGGCTTCATAGTTGTTATGCTTGTATGGATTGCCGTAGTAGGGTTGTGAGATTTCGTTTCCCTAATGAGGTAGAGCTGATCTGGGAGGGGTACAACTCGAGTCATCCTAATACCTTGATTTCGAACCTTAAAGCCAATAAAATGATGTCCAAGGGGTTATTGTGTCATCTTGTGAGTGTTAATGATTTAGATCATGATATTCCTTCCATAGACTCAGTGCCTGTAGTGAATGAGTTCCAAGATGTATTTTCAGATGATTTGCCTGAGTTCCTCCCCCTCGGGAGATTGACTTTGGCATAGACTTAGAACCCTATACTAAACCAATTTCAATTCCTCCTTACAGAATGGCTCCATCTGAACTCAAAAAGTTGAAGCTGCGGTTAAAAGATCTCACTAATAAGGGTTTCATTCAGCCGAGCATATCCCCTTGGGGCGCTCCAGTGTTGTTTCCTAAGCAACATGCCATTTCTGGAAAGTCTAGTCATTAGACTTTCCTAATTCGTTAGTTGTGAATTGTGGTATGAATATGATGTATTTTAATGCATTCAAAGCACACAAATCATTTTCTATATGATTACAAGACATTAGTATCATCAACATAATTTTAGAACCACTCGGGTGAAGATTTGAATTTTTGATCCTCCAAACCCGAGAGTCCCTTTTTTTCCACACTTAGTTTTATTTTCAGTCTTTTTCCTCTTTTGTTATGTTGTTCAATAATTTCTTTAGTCTTATGTTTTACTTACAAGTGCAATGATTCATTGTAGTCCCATACCCACAATGAATCAAGTAAGTAATTCAAGAGATTTAGGAAATGACTTAACTACAATTTGGGGCATGAATATATTTATAAGTCAATACTCATTGACTATACACATTCTTCAGTTGATTGCATAATGTGAATAGTTCTTGGGGCATATCATTAAATCTTATGATCTTGCTTACTTTGGGCATGAATTCCTTATAAGCCAATCTTTATTGGCTAAATACATTATTTAATCATTTCTGATAAGCATATTTGAATTCATTATTGTCTTTGATATTTTCTAATAAAGGAAGTAATTATAAGCCAATTTTATTTGGCTTTGTTCATTTTCATGACATGAAGATTCATTATTAGTTGTGCCCTTTACTTATTGTAAACTTCATTGGACATGCTTTGACTATTCTTATAGCAAGTCATTCATTACACCATATATTCATTACATTTCATAAGCCATTCTCTATTGATCATTCCATTGATTTCATTACTTTCATGTTAGGGAAGTTATGGGTTATTTAGTTAACATTTTCATGTTTTATATATCATACATTTCATATCTATGAGACCTTGGAACTGTGGATGTAGCATTAAGACATCTCAAGTGAGGGCCCAACATATGGGACCTGAACCCGAGGACCTTCTTTAGCAAACACAGAGTCTGCTTCATTCGTTCATTCGTACTTCACATTATTCATTTCATTCATTCGTAGGCTGATGTAAACACCAGCTATACCTAGGATGAAGTTTAAGACTCTCATCGGGATCATGAAGTACAATGACCAAGAATGACCTAATGTCATTAGTTGAATCTGATTTCACCTCCTAATTGTCTTGCACAAACACCTTCCGTATCGTTCATTTCTTTATCTTTCATACTTTGAGGAACTTCAACTTTAATCGACATAGATCATATGAGCTCATTAAATCCGGTATCTTTCCCACACCGAAAAGAGGTGGAGTCACTGGCCAAGGTGAAACCAAAACATCCCTAGCTCGCTTAGGTGGAAAACCACTGGCTAGTTCCCTATGTTAGCAGCATAGTTCAAAGACTAGGAGATTTAGGGAGACCCATACCCACCTTGGTGGACAGTCTCATCTCATGAGAATTTCGGGAACCTCCGCCCTTCTCGAAAGAAGGCATCACCACTCATAACTAGCCTATCGGTGCTCAGTTTAAAGTTCCTATTTACATTCAACTCATACATCATCGAAGCTTGCTTCTAGCATGAGGTAGTCATAGATCATTAGATGATTTCTCATCTCTTCTATACGTATTAAGTGTGAATTGTCCTTACACTTACATATAGAATGTGATGGAGATTTATTTTCTCTTTTGATGACTTGTCATCCTTACTTTACATTGATGAAATGTGAATTGTACTTACATATCATCCTTACTTTACATTTATGAATGTGAATTGTCCTGACATATCATCCTTAGGTGTTAATGAGACTACTCTCACACATTCTAACACCTTCATTCGTGAGTATTCTTTTAACAAATTAGCTTTGGTGTAAGTAAGAATTGTCTCACTTCCTTTAACACCCCATTCTTGTCACTTACTTAATTTAGACCCTTTTAATTATGTTATAACTCACGTTACTTACTTACTTTAGTGTAGTAGCTTCATATCACCGTTTATGGACGATGAGTACTTCATTCAATGAGTTTCATGTGTTTATAGTTCATTCTTGTGGAGCATGTTGGGAGTTGTCACAATGAATGTCATGCCCTTGGTTATGGATTCATTGATATTACTTTAGAAGTCCTTAATATATACTTGATACTCTTACTACACAAGAATTGACATATGATTAGTATTGGCTCAAGATTTGGGATGTTAGACTAGCAAATTCATTCTTTTTGGCATAAGCCAATTTTACGTATGTTCATATTTAAATTTCCATATGTATGAACCCTTAGCCAATCTTTTAACCATTTACATAAGCTCCTATCCATTAGCATATATTCATTTTGACCAAATAGAGTTAGCCAACTTTATTGGAACCAATAGACAATTTATTCAAGATATGATTTCATAGATGTCTTTGAGCCAATTCTTAGTTTATGGCTTTTAGTGTAATGTTTTAAGAACATATTGGAAAGCATCATATTAACATTTTATGGCTTTAGAATCTTCATAACATCACAAAAATAGCAAGTCAACATTCAGCCAAAGACACATAATTCACTTAACACATCACGGACTTAACTTAGCATATTATCTATCCTTAATTATCATGATAAGATTAACTTTACGTAATTACAAGTTCATAAGTTCATTCGATACTCATAATTCAAGAACAATACATGTTAATAACAGCCATCACCACATACCAACAACATGATCTCTAACCTATTCAACATTGAAATCGAAAAGGATACTAGGGAAGGGAAGTTCGACGAGGACGACGGGAACAACCCTAGTTTCCAAGATCTTGTGAATCGTTCGAAGGAAAATACTCTTGGAGAAAGAATTCCAGGAGAGAAACCCATACCTTATGTAGAACTTAATCTACGAAGACCACCTTGACCAAAACCTTGAAGAAACCTTGAAATCGCCCTAGAGATATCGAAAACATTTATGCCTTTTTCATGCGTTCGTTGCTTACTATTTTTGCGTCCTTTTTCTCTATGAGTTTGAACGTGATTTTTAGGTTTAAGAACTGATCTTCAATTATACAACTTAGGTTTAATAAATTCATTTAATAAGCTAATTAACCAATTACCAAAACGCCCCTCCTAAGTTGACTAAATATAGGAGAACATAACACTTAGTCAAATCTGGAAATTGGTGTTGACCATGGTTTTGGTCATCATTTTGACTTTATATTAATTAATTAAATCCTTAATTTAATTAATTTAGGTACCTAGGGTAAGTACTAAAGTACCCCTAGGTCATTGGAATTAAAATTAACCCTTTTGGACCATCCTAGGTTAAGTACTAGGATGTTTCTTGAGTTGTACTAGGTTAGTGTAAGAATTTCGTTTTGATCATTTAAACTAATTAATTAAATTGATAATTTAATTAATTAGGTGACATAAGGTAATTACTAAAGTACCCTTTAAGTCGTTAGGACCATAACCAATCCTTTGAACCATCCTAGGTTAGGTACTAGGTTGTCTTTTTCTTGTTTTAACCGAAATCTGTAAATTGATTTGTGATTTCGGTTTTTGCCCATTTAAATTAATTAATTAAGTTGCTAAATTGATTAATTAAGTAGCCTAGGGTAATTACTAAAGTATCCATAGGTTGTTAGTACCTTAACTAACTCTTTGGACCATCCTAGGTTAGGTACTAGGTTGTCCTTTTCTTGTCTTAACCGAAATCTAAAAATTTCCTTTTTAGTTTCGGTTTTAGCCCTTTCAAAATTAATTATTTAATTTGATAAATTATTTAATTAGGTAACATAGGGGAATTACTAAAGTACCTCTAAGTTGTTAGGACTGTAACTAACCTTTTGGACCATCCTAGGTTAGGTACTAGGTTGTCTCTTTAACTAGTACTAGGTTAGTGTCAACCCGGTTTTGGTCCTAGGTTGTCGGGTGCACTAATTAGTTTATTTCGTTTGGTCCTAGGTAGTTAGTTATTTAGGGCAGTAGGTTAGAGTCTAGAATTGATTATAAAGTTAGGCCCCACATGGATTGGTCCCTTGTGCACGTTTTCCCCCCTAACTACCCTAACCGATTTTGGTTAGGGTGGTTCCCTCCTTTGGCAGCTTGTTCACATGTCTTGCACATGTGCTTGCACATGTGTTGGTTGTACTTTCCTAACTACCTATTATTTATGGTTCCTTTGAGAATGTTTACTTATTGTCCCAAGGATCCTCACTATGTCCTTGGGCACTGCTTAATTTACATGATCATTTTAAATGGTCATGTGGAATGATACCTAGGCTTGACACTTGGATGCCTCATATCTAAAGTGCTAAGTTGTGAATAAATGCTTTTAGTTAGGGTATTTATTGCAGGTACATTTCTTAAACAAGCTCATTAATTATAGAAAATTGGCTAACACCCCTTTAAACCAATATTTCTAATATGCCCAAAAGTTTGCTTATTTGGGTATTATATAGAAATTGGCTAATACCCCTTAGCCAATTTTCTATACTATGCCCAATATTTCTCAATATTGGGCATTGGGATGCCTACCTATCCCCAATACGCATTATTAAAGACCTATTGGGATCTTCACTAGACATGTAATTTTCTGAAATGTTACATTATCCCCCTCTTTGGAACATTCGTCCCCGAATGACACTTACATCACTTAAACAAAGAGGGTGACTTTTGAAAGTTACTCTATCATGCTTAAACGTTTCTCTTTTGTGAATATCTCATTCACACTTATTTGGATGATGCATAACATTCAAGCTTATCTGAAGCTTCATATTTGAGATTAAGGAATTTCCTTCTCAATCACAGTTAACTTAATGCACATCACAAATCATGCAACACAGAAAACATGTCTATGCTACACAAAAACAGCAACATAAAATGCAACATAACTTCGTTTTAACTCACATAGTGCTTTTATAAGACATATGATTAGGGACTTACCACACCAAATCCACTATAGCACTTAAACTTAGAGTTTCTTAAACATAAACCAGACTTAGTAAGAGTATATCTAACCTCTTAGATAACATATTGTTGGCCTTAAGGTTTGAACCACACCTTTCCCATTCCAGCTCTAACTCATTTGGAAACTGAAGTCTCACAACCCTGTTTCGACAATCTATCATAGCATAACACTTATGGAGCCAATCCATACCTGAGCGACATCCTTGAGCTTATATGCAGCCAACTTAGCCTCCTCCTCTTCATTAACACCCGTGGCATGTATTTAGAATCTACCATGTACTCACCTCCATGTGAACGACCACACTTATTACATGTTTTTCGAACACGCTGTGCATTTCCATTATGGCCCCTTCTTGGGAAGGCCAGATCTTGAGTCTGGCGCATTAGAGAACTTGGCCATCCTAATTTTTGTGTGTATCCTTCTACGTGTTCACAAAAGAAGGAAGTTAGATACTTATAATGACACAAAGTGTCAAATCTCTAGATAGCATGATAAAGATTAGAAGAAGGGAGAATTTCCTATTATCGCGTAGTCTCTAAGTCATGATTGTGGCGCGCTTTACAACCATAAGTGAGAAACTACGTAACGTGGTTGTGTTGAGCTTTAGTTCCTTGGTAATTTAACCTCATGCTCTGATACCAAGTTTAAAACGTCCCAGATTCTTGAATCCGAATCGCCATCGACGTCGTTGACCTCTCAGAGGTCGCAGACAAGCCTCATCTTGCATTCATCACATTCATCTAGTTAAATTTGCGAAAAATTTTAAAAATTTTAAATGTATGAAGTTTACTTAGACTTTATATAGTCATTACGTATTAAACATTATATACTAAGCTCAACATCAATAGAACAACCATCTATTATAAAGAATCAATTCGAAACTAAAGATGAATATATCATAAATAGTTTGCCAAACAAGGTCTTATTACAAAGCTTCCAAATGAAAGTACGAAAGAAATGCTAGGGACAAAATCCTCTAGATATGTCTAAGACTAAGGCTATACTAAAACTGTAGCATCCTCGAAATCATGAGGACCTACCAAATAGTTTGGAGAAACGCTGAAGTCGAAACCGCTGCAAGTGTCGTCAACCTGTCCTCTGACCTGCACCTATAAAAATAGTAAATAGTAGGGGGTTAGTACACCACTTGTACGAAGTATGGGTGTATGCAAACATACACATAAAGCTATGCATGATCAATGAAAGCTCTTCCTAAGCAACATGCCATTTCTAGAAAGTCTAGTCATTAGACTTTCCTAATTCGTTAGTTGTGAGTTGTGGTATGAATATGATGTATTTTAATGCATTCAAAGCACAAAAATCATTTTCTATATGATTACAAGACATTAGTGTCATCAACATAATTTTAGAACCACTCGGGTGAAGATTTGAATATTTGATCCTCCAAACCCGAGAGCCCCTTTTTTTCCACACTTAGTTTTATTTTCAGTCTTTTTCCTCTTTTGTTATGTTGTTCAATAATTTCTTTAATCCTATGTTTTACTTACAAGTGCAATGATTCATTGTAGTCCCATACCCACAATGAATCAAGTAAGTAATTCAAGAGACTTAGGAAATGACTTAACTACAATTTGGGGCATGAATATATTTATAAGTCAATACTCATTGACTATACTTATTCTTTAGTTGATTGCATAATGTGAATAGTTCTTGGGGCACTACACCATTTTCGGCCTACAGCAACACCACGTAAGTGTAGCCTAAACTAGCAAAAAGTGTGGCCTTTGATAAAAGGCTACACTTTTGGACTTTCAGCAACACTTTTTAGGGGCTGCCCAAAAGAAGCGTAACCTTTGACATTAGGCAACACTTTTTAAATGTTGCCATCTTTGGCTACACTTATAAAGCGTTGCCAAATAGGTATAAGGGCACGCTTTGAAGACGTGCATTAGCAACACCTATTTTTTATTAGACTACACTTAAAAGCGTTGCCTTTTCAGATTTATTGGTGACACTTAAAAAGTGTTGCCTTTTATTGATCATCTATAGCAACACTTATAAAGTGTTACTTTATATCTCATATATAGCAACACTTATAAAGTACATGTAGCACAAATATATATATATTTACATACATACAAGTGACCTAAAACACAAAATTAACTAATCATTAAATCGAAGCTATATATTTTAAATAAACTTCGAGAAATATTTCATGTACAACCAAAACTTAGAAAGTGATTGCTTAAAGATCTCTAATATCAACAAGTTCCAAAAAACCAAAAGTGTCATTCAAACGTATATGACAACAGTACAAAAATTCTTCATCTTTCGCCACAATAGATCGAGTTTACTTGTAGCCAAATTCAAATTCAATTACCGGCATTTTCCTGCACATTCAAAATAAAATTATAAGTTTGTGAAATAATTGTGGAAGTGCATAATCAGAGAGAATTCACTGTAAGACAACCAATCCAAATCTAAATACAATTTCAATGTTAAAATTACACATTATCCAAAGATACTCTAATGCATAAATGTAAATCAGGATAGTAGTCGCAACAAACAAAGCATTGAAAATCGCACCAAATAATGTACTGACTCTCTAGTTAAATATGTATCTATGTAGAACAAAAGGAGATGGAATCTAACTTCATTAATCTAACACATCTCAAAATTTGCATAAAAGAAGCTAGAATTATCAAAGCAAAGTTATGAAGTTAAGATATATAAGTTAAATGTGAAAATTCAAACATTGAAAGAAACCATGAAATCCTTTCCTCACAATCTCATTACATAAGAAAATGCCTTTAAGGCCAGGGCAATGAAACCTGTCTTGCCATGTCGCTCCCCCCCCCCACACAAGGAGTAAGGAAATCATTATGCAGTACTTCAACATTAAAACGTCTTATATAGTGAAAATATACTTAAAAATCTATCTCCAAGGTTATCTCTAAATGTTTTTCCATAAAATAATAATTGGATAACTTCTAGAGGACTCTACCATAACTATTTGTACATTGCCTTCTTTACTTAAGCTAAGAGAGTACTAACTAATCACTAATGTTTTTATAGTTGTCTTTATGGTTTGTCAACCAAGGAGAGATCACTGGTATGCCCTACATTTTGTTCTCATTTGCTCTTTTCTCAAAATGTTAATATTCCACTATTTTTATCCTTACTAGCATACCTGAAGATACGAATTTCTTGACTAGCATGATTATGTGATATAAGGGAAGAACAAAATAATGGGGGGAGAAGGCTTACATAGATTAGATGTCAGCCTCCATCCATTTCAACTTCTGGAAATATGATAAATTAACTGAATTGCCAGAAAATTGGAAAACATAGTGTGAAACTATGTTTGATGAAGAGTATGGTAGAGTATATATTTCTCCTTCGAACTTGCTTCTATGCTCACATTTTTTAGACTCTAATGTTTTGTGCAACTGAGCCTACATAGTTATACTTGTGGCATAATCACGAACTCTAACACATTAACCGCTACTATGCATCTCAATTGATTTACATTACGTGATAGTCTAGACGCCTCATTACCGAAAACCATATTAAACAACATAATCTGGTTGAGGAATCATAATTAAACACACTATCTACTTACACGCAACATATCATATGCACAATACTCATTAATAACATTTTCCGACCACTTTCTAAGGAGGACAATATAACCAATCTGATCATTCTGTTATGGAAGAATGTGTAGACGTATCAATTACAACACATACACAGAAAGGTACTAGCATACAAATCATCAGGCAAAATACAAGTACATCTCTTACTATTTCAACAACATACATTAAACATGAACATAAGTTTTGACCGACAATCCATACTCACATATGTGGTTTTAGAACAAAGTTATGTGCTTTAATATACTGTCACTAACATAAGACAAAAAATTAAAGATATAAGATATGGAGTCAACATTCACAAATGAGATGCAACAAGGTGCCCATAAAGGATATTGGTGTCCATCACAGGCCCTCAATGTCTCATACAAATGCATTTTTTCTTTTCAAGGAACAAACAAAACTAGATTAAACATATATGAATAAGAAGTTTTGTACTTTTCTGCTTCGGTAAATTCAGGGAATCACTTAGCTGCTCAATGTCCTATAGCACTTATTCAGAAACACATCGAACAACCAACCAATTATTATACTAATAAAGATAGGTAAGAAATAAACAATTACCTCATTATCAGGTTGTAAACGAGATTGAAATATAATGAGGATTGTCAGCAAGGTCTTAAGTTGAAGACTCTCATCAGTCAGTTCCTCGTGCTGAGAAAAGATATAGAAAAAGGGTTGCGTTTAAATAATGCAATTATGGGGACCTTCAATGTTCTTCAATTGAGGTACCATCATCCTGCACTAGTTCTCTGAGTAGATCAACACAAGATTACAAACTAGTATGATCTGTCGAACATCACAAACAAATGAGGTTATATTCACCCAACTAAGCAGATAACCGAAAAACATTACAAGCCATCAAGAGCATGTGTTACTTGAAGCGGAAAAATTATGAATAAGACATCAAATGCTAGGCAGTAACACAAGTTAAGGGACATTTCATGAGCAAGATCAGGAAGAGAAACCACAAAACAAAACATTGAATGACAAGTAGGGGAATAACAACAATGAATACAAATTCTCAAATCTTCAAAGCGATATAACATCAGACCCGAGAAAGTAACTAATTAAGAAACAAAAATCTCATATTGAATCAACATCAACTCAAAGATAAATCAAATAAACGAAATAAACTCATCAGAACAACTTTTAAACAATCGTAATATCACTCTTAAAATAGAAAAAGAGGCGAAAAGAGTACTATAAGGAAAACGCAACATTACCTTTCTTCGCGCAGTGAACTCGAAAGGGAAGAGCAGGAAAATAATTTTCACTGCGAAACTCGAACACTAATGACAAATGAGAATTCGAGCAGAATCTTGAACTCGAACAAAGTTTTGAATTTCAGCTATAACAACCCAAACTAATCAATTACTTCTAAACACAAAACAAAAATTCAATCAATTGACTGCTTTTAGTACTAGATGATTAGTATAGAGTACCAAGGAATTACATCTGTACGATATTGGTACTTACTCTTGACGAAATTGGTTCTTCAGCTTATGTTCTTCATCTCAGCAACATTTTGTCAGCAACAACTCAGCTCAGCTCAGCTACTCCGATTTTTAGGTCCTCCGATTTTCAGCTCCTCCAATTTTCAGCTCAGCTCTTCAGTCTTCAGCTTCCTCTCTTCGATCTTCAGTATCTACTCGTCGATTTAAAGTTGTAGAGAAAAGAAATTGTGTGGATTTTTCAGATAGAAAGGACCTGCAGCTACAGTTCTGGAGAAGAGAAATAGCCCCAATTTGTTTTCTAATTCTCAAATAGGAAAGTCTTTAATAATGTTTTATCAATTATTTTTTTGGCCAATAAAAATATGGGAGGGAGATTAGAAAATGTTGGAGGGAATCTAATATTTTAGTGAAATTCTTTAGGCCACACTTCTAAAGTGTTGTTTTTACAATTATAAAAATAGGACCCTTTAAAAGTGTGGCCATATATATAAATAATTGTTGCCATTAATTTCATACTATGACAACGCTTATAAAGTGTAGCCTATACCATTAAAGGGTACACTTTACAAGTGTTGCCAATATTATTATTGCCAAAAGTTAAAAATTTAGGCTACATTTTAAAAGTGTTCCCAAAAATATTTTAGGCAACACTTTTCAAGCGTTGCTCAGATTTAGTGTGGCCATAGACCTAAAATGGTGTAGTGGGGCATATCATTAAATCTTATGATCTTGCTTACTTTGGGCATGAATTCCTTATAAGCCAATCTTTATTGACTAAATACATTATTTAATCATTTCTGATAAGCATATTTGAATTCATTATTGTCTTTGATATTTTCTAATAAAGGAAGTAATTATAAGCCAATTTTATTTGGCTTTGTTCATTTTCATGACATGAAGATTCATTATTAGTTGTGCCCTTTACTTATTGTAAACTTCATTGGACATGCTTTGACTATTCTTATAGCAAGTCATTCATTACACCATATATTCATTACATTTCATAAGCCATTCTCTATTGATCATTCCATTGATTTCATTACTTTCATGTTAGGGAAGATATGGGTTATTTAGTTAACATTTTCATGTTTTATATATCATACATTTCATATCTATGAGACCTTGGAATTGTGGATGTAGCATTAAGACATCTCAAGTGAGGGCCCAACATATGGGACCTCAACTTGAGGGCCTTCTTTAGCAAACACAGAGTCTGCTTCATTCATTCATTCGAACTTCACATTATTCATTTCATTCATTCGTAGGCTGATGTAAACACCAGCTATACCTAGGATGAAGGTTAAGACTCTCATCGGGATCATGAAGTGCAATGACCAAGAATGACCTAATGTCATTAGTTGAATCTGATTTCACCTCCTAATTGTCTTTCACAAACACCTTCGGTATCGTTCATTTCTTTATCTTTCAAACTTTGAGGAACTTCAACTTTAACCGACATAGATCATATGAGCTCATGAAATCCGGTGTCTTCCCCACACCGAAAAGAGGTTGAGTCACTGGCCAAGGTGAAACCAAAACATCCCTAGCTCGCTTAGGTGGAAAACCACTGGCTGTTCCCTATGTTGACAGCATAGTTCAAAGACTAGGAGATTTAGGGTGACCCATACCCACCTTGGTAGACAGTCTCATCTCATAAGAATTACGGGAACATCCGCTCTTCTCGAAAGAAGGCATCACCACTCATAACTAGCCTATCGGTGCTCAGTTTAAAGTTCCTATTTATATTCAACTCATACATCATCGAAGCTTGCTTCTAGCATGAGGTACTCATAGCTCATTAGATGATTTCTCATCTATTCTTTACGTATTAAGTGTGAATTGTCCTTACACTTACATATAGAATGTGATGGAGATTTATTTTCTCTTTTGATGACTTGTCATCCTTACTTTACATTGATGAAATGTGAATTGTACTTACATATCATCCTTACTTTACATTTATGAATGTGAATTGTCCTTACATATCATCCTTAGGTGTTAATGAGACTAGTCTCACACATTCTAACACCTTCATTCGTGAGTATTCTTTTAACAAATTAGCTTTGGTGTAAGTAAGACTTGTCTCACTTCCTTTAACACCCCATTTTGGTCACTTATTTAATTTAAACCCCTTTAATTATGTTATAACTCACGTTACTTACTTACTTTAGTGTAGTAGCTTCATATCACCATTTATGGACGATGAACACTTCATTCAATGAGTTTCATGTGTTCATAGTTCATTCTTGTGGAGCGTATTGGGAGTTGTCCCAATGAATTTCATGCCCTTGGTTATGGATTCATTGATATTACTTTAGAAGTGCTTAATATATACTTGATACTCTTACTACACAAGAATTGGCATATGATTAGTATTGGCTCAAGATTTGGGATGTTAGACTAGCAAATTCATTCTTTTTGGCACAAGCCAATTTTACGTATATTCATATTTAAATTGCCATATGTATGAACCCTTAACCAATCTGTTAATAATTTACATAAGTTCCTAGCCATTAGCATATATTCATTTTGACCAAATAGAGTTATCCAACTTTATTGGAACCAGATAGCCAATTTATTCAAGATATGATTTCATAGATGTCTTTGAGCCAATTCTTAGTTTATGGCTTTTAGTGTAACGTTTTAAGAACATATTGGAAAGCATCATATTAACATTTTATGGCTTTAGAATCTTCATAACATCACAAAAACAACAAGTCAACATTCAGCCAAAGACACATAATTCACTTTAACGCATCACGGACTTAACTTAGCATATTATCGATCCTTAATTATCATGATAAGATTAACTTTACGTAATTACAAGTTCATAAGTTCATTCAATACTCATCATTCAAGAACAATACATGTTAATAACAGCCAGCACCACATACCAACAACATGATCTCTAACCTATTCAACATTGAAATCGAAAAAGATACTAGGGAAGGGAAGTTCGACGAGGACGACGGGAACAACCCTAGTTTTCAAGATCTTGTGAATCGTTCGAAGGAAAATACTCTTGGATAAAGAATTCTAGGATAGAAACCCATACCTTATGTAGAACTTAATCTACGAAGACCACCTTGAATGAAACCTTGAAGAAACCTTGAAATCGCCCTAGAGAAATCGATAAATTTTGTGCCTTTTTCTTGCATTCGTTGCTTACTATTTTTGCGTCCTTTTTTTCTATGAGTTTGAACGTGATTTTTAGGTTTAAGAACTGATCTTCAATTATACAACTTAGGTTTAATAAATTAATTTAATAAGCTAATTAACCAATTAACAAAATGCCCCTCCTAAGTTGACTAAACATAGGAGAACATAACACTTAGTCAAATATGGAAATTGGTGTTGACTATGGTTTTGGTCATCATTTTGACTTTATATTAATTAATTAAATCCTTAATTTAATTAATTTAGGTACCTAGGGTAAGTACTAAAGTAACCCTAAGTCATTGGAACCAAAATTAACCCTTTTGGACCATCCTAGGTTAAGTACTAGGATGTTTCTTGAGTTGTACTAGGTTAGTGTAAGAATTTCGTTTTGATCATTTAAACTAATTAATTAAATTGCTAATTTAATTAATTAGGTGACCTAAGGTAATTACTAAAGTACCCTTAAGTCGTTAGGACCATAACCAATCCTTTGAACCATCCTAGGTTAGGTACTAGGTTGTCTTTTTCTTGTTTTAACCGAAAACTGGAAATTGCTTTGTGTTTTCGGTTTTTGACCATTTAAATTAATTAATTAAGTTGCTAAATTAATCAATTAAGTAGCCTAGGGTAATTAATAAAGCATACCTAGGTTGTTAGGACCTTAACTAACTCTTTGGACCATCCTAGGTTAGGTACTAGGTTGTCCCTTTCTTGTCTTAACCGAAATCTGAAAATTTCCTTTTTAGTTTCGGTTTTAGCCCTTTTAAATTAATTAATTAATTTGATAAATTATTTAATTAGGTAACATAGGGGAATTACTAAAGTACCTCTAAGTTGTTAGGACTGTAACTAACCTTTTGGACCATCCTAGGTTAGGTACTAGGTTGTCTCTTTAACTAGTACTAGGTTAGTGTCAACCCGGTTTTGGTCCTAGGTTGTCGGGTGCACTAATTAGTTTATTTCGTTTGGTCCTACGTAGTTAGTTATTTAGGGCAGTAGGTTAGAGTCTAGAATTGATTATAAAGTTAGGCCCCACATGGATTGGTCCTTTGTGCACGTTTTTCCCCCTAACTACCCTAACCGAATTCGGTTAGGGTGGTCCCCTCCTTTGGCAGCTTCTTCACATGTCTTGCACATGTGCTTGCACATGTGTTGGTTATACTTTCCTAACTAACTATTATTTATGGTTCCTTTGGGAATGTTTACTTATTGTCCCAAGGATCCTCACTATGTCCTTGGGCACTGCTTAATTTATATAATCATTTTAAATGGTCATGTGGAATGATACCTAGGCTTGACACTTGGATGCCTCATATCTAAAGTGCTAAGTTGTGAATAAATGCTTTTAGTTAGGGTCTTTATTGCAGGTACATTTCTTAAACAAGCTCATTAATGTTAGAAAATTGACTAACACCCCTTTAAGCCAATATTTCTAATATGCCCAATATTTTACTTATTTGGGTATTATATAGAAATTGGCTAATACCCCTTAGCCAATTTTCTATACTATGCCAAATATTTCTCAATATTGGGCATTGGGATGCCTACGTATCCCCAATACGCATTATTAAAGACCTATTAGGCTCATCACTAGACATGTAATTTTCCGAAATGTTACACAAGGGATTCGAAATCGGGTTCCCTTGCCCAAATTCCGTGTTGATACATATGTCATACGTGAATAAATGTTCAAAAATAATGTTGCCTACATAGATCAAAATCAAAATCTTGGCATACTTACAAGATGCATAAGTCTTGTACCACATAATCTTAGGAAGATATGAATCACTTAAACGAACTATGAATGAAGCCTCATGGCTTATATGTATAGACCCATAAGTCTAGCATACGTTTAGAAGTGAGTGAACCTAAGATGTATGTAACGAAATGATGATATGAACAATGAATAATGAGACCCTAGAAGGGTTAAGAAAGAGTGTGAAAAACACTAAATGGCCAAGTGCAGTGGCATATGATGAAGTGAACATTCACGTAAAATGGGGTGAGTAAATATGAAGAGCGAATGTGCTAAAGTTAATGAATGTGGTGACAACATGATAAGAGGCTAATTTGAAAGATGAGAGCAATCTCAAATGATCGTAAGTAAATGTTACCAAAATGTACTCACCTATGAGAGTGTAAAGTTAATAAAGAGACTAGTCTCTATGAACACTCTAATGAAAGTATTGAGAATACTGTATACTTAATACTAATGATGAGATGAGAAATCATCTATTGAGCTATGATATCCTCATACTAGAAGCCAGCTTCCATGACGTATGAGTTGAATGAAATGGAACTTTTTAGTGAGCACTGATAGACTAGCTATGAGTGGTGATGCCTTCTTTCGGGAAGGGCGAAGGTTCACGTAACTCTCATGAGATGAGACTGTCTGGCATGCCGGGTAGGGGTCTCCTTATATCTCCTAGTCTTCGAATCTATACTGCCAATATAAGGATCTGGCGGGGTTCAATTCTCATGTACGCTAACATGTTTATGGGTCACTTTGGCCGGTGATTCCACCTATTTTCGGTGTGGGGGAGATACTGGATTTCATGATGCTCACATGATCTATGTCGGTTACAGTTAAAGTTCCCAATGAATGAATGAGGCCAGCCTCAAATTTTGTACATAATGAAATCAACGATACCAAAGGTGTTAGGATAGGATAATCAAGAGGTGATCTAGACTCAAGTAATGACACTAGGTTATTCTTGATCATTGCACAACAAACCCGATGAGAGTCTTAAACTACATCCTAGGTATGGCTGGTGTTTACACTAGCTTATGAATGAATGAAATGAAGTACGTATGAATGAATGAAGCAGACTCTATGTTTGTTAAAGAAGGTTCCCTAGTTGAGTCCCATATGTTGAGCCCTCATTTTGGGAAGTCTTAATGTCAAGTCCGTGATTCCAAGGTCTCATGGCATATGAACGAATAATATGAAAGATGTTATGTGCTATATACAATATGTTATGTGTTATTTTAAGATGTTATGTACTGTGGGCAATATGATACGTATGATGATGTATGTTACTCTAATGGCATGACTTCCCTAATCCAATTTGGCAAGTCCACTGACTTTTCAAATCCAAATTTGGCAGATCCACTAACTTTCCTAATCCAAATTTGGCAAGTCTACTTACTTGACTTTCTATAAATCATGTTGTTAGGAAAGAGCTATTCTTACTCATGAGTGTCCTTGGTGTGTGCTTGCATATACCCATACTTAGTACAAGTGTGTACCAATCCCATACAACTCTATATTTTTAGATGGAGGCACATGTGGATGCTAGAGCTTACAGGTTGATGTTGCAGCTATACGGACATGAAGCTTTCATCCGGACTTAGTAGGCCCACATGTTTTCGAGGATGTCTACCGTTATTATCTAACTTAGATGTAGGCTTTAGCTAGTGGAGCATGTTCCACTAGTGTTTCTTTCCACTTTCATTTCAGACTTTGTATTAGTGCCGTTTTGGCAAAAATACGTTTAATGCAATTATGAACTATTTCTTTCATTTGATTATCTCTATATTAGATTGTTGATTTGTGAAAGCCTATGATGTTAAGTTTAATGTTTTGCATGGAATAAGAAAACAAAAGGTTTAAATTTTCCGCTAAAATTAACCTAGATGAAGTAAGAATGACGTATGTAGGCTTGTCTGCGAGCTCTGAGAGGTCAACGACGCCGGTCTCGTCTGGGGTCTATATTTCGGTCGTGACAAGGGCGATGATGATGATGATGATGGTAAGTTCTTATATGTCTTTAGTGTTAGGAGTTCCTTCTAAGTGGGAGAGTATGATTATTAAATGGGCTAGAAAGTCATAGAAGCTTGTTGCATGTGCATGGTGTTTAGGAATCTTGTTGAAATTGAATTTCAATGATTTCTTGCATTGTGTATTTTATGAAGTTATGATTATGTTGTAAAAGGTGTTTATTTTATTATATCTTGCATATTAGCATGTCTCCATCATGAATTGCCTAAAAGATGCATTTTTTGAAAAATTTGCACAATTCACTGTAAAGACTGCCTGCTCAGTGTAAGATTTTGCAAAAATATACTAATTCATTCTTTGGTCGAAAATTTTTGTAATATGGTTAGAACTGTTGTATATGAGCATGATAATGAATATAAAATACGTTTTTGCTACTTGGAATTAAGAATGTGAGTTTTATGACATGATGAGTTGTAGAATTTATTCTAGTTTCTTGTCGTGTTGTGATTTTCTTGATTATGTGAAATTGATGTTTTCTTCTCGATTGTGTGTTGTATAATATGTTATGTGGTATGATTGAGAGTTTTTAACTGAATCTTTACTCTTGGAAGTGTTCTGAGAGTGACAAGTGTCATTCGAGGACGAATGTTGTCTAAGTGGGGGAGATTGTAAGATCCCAAAAATGATGTAGGTGAAGCTAGAGCCTAACATGGTTTTCATGATGGTATAAGGTCCTTAAAAGGTCTATAATGTGTTATTGCGGCAGTGCCTAAGAGTTTAGGTGCATTGGAAGTCAAACGTCAAGTGACGACTAAGACGTTCGACAACTAAGTCACCTATGTGTCTCATATGTGTTTATATGTGTTTATGTGTGATTAATGAGGTTATGATGACGTTAAATAAGTTATTATGGTGTATATAGGCAGTGTGTAAATTTTGTGATGTTTGGAGGTCAAACGTCCAAGAACGTCTGTGACGTTCAAAAGGTTTTCCTTGAAATGACCTTGTGTGTCTAAGCATGTTTCGTCGAGTTTTATGTGTTTGTTTTGGATGAAATTCATGTGGGAGGTCCTGAAATTGTATAAGAACCTATCCGGGTTGGAAACTTCCGGGCAAACATCCTCACGGACCATCCAAGGGTCCTTGAGGAAGGACTCTTCATGAGTGCCAAAGTTGTCAAAAACCACCCAACCTACAGAGGCAATCGACGCCCAGTGGGTCAGTCGACGCCACATAGAATAGGGGCATAGGTTGACACTTAGGCGTGGGAGAGATGCTGCCAAGGACCAGCCACATTATCAAACCACGGACCAACAGAACGGTCCGTTGGTTGGGTGACTGTCCGTCGATTGGTCCGTTGGTGGTGGACTGTCTTCCTGCGCACCTTTACAGTAAGTCTAGGGGTGAAGTTGTAAATTCACCCCACTTCCAAATAAGATGAAGGGCGGTTCCTAAAGGGTATTTTGGGTATTTTAAACATGTTTATAATCCTTTAACACTTGGAAGAATTCATTCTTCAAAATTGAAACCCAAAATATCCTAGAAATTCTCTAGAACTCCATCGAAGCCAAAAATCAAGGAAGATCTTGTATTGGAGGTTTGATTGGTGATTCTTCATCAAATTGGAGAATTAAAATCATTGAGGTATGGTTTTTGATCCTTGAAAAACTATTCATCAAGGAGCCCAAATTCGAAGAAGTTTTCTACAGTTTTCAAAGATGAACTTGTCCAAATTTATGATTTATCAATGGGTTCTTGCATTAAAGATTTTGAATCATTATGCATTGATTATATTGTTGTTAATTATATGGTTTTAACTCAATTAACCTATGAACCAATGTAATTGATGAACCCTAGTTTTTGACTACTTTATGGATTACTTGATATTGACTTAATACTTATGAATTCTTGTGTAGTTTTCTATGGGCTATTGAATGATGTAAGAATTATATTCAATTGATGTATCGGTTGTCTTATATTGATAAATCAATATTTAATTAATCTATATCATTCAGTATTATGATTTATGCATTGAATTGATGTTTATGGCTATGGGTAAGGTCCTATTGGTATTGAATTGGATGATTTAGACATGGATTGAAGTGGAGAGAATGGATTGGGGTATGCTGCCCTAATTCTCTTTATTTTAAGTACTGTAGCTCTTGAATTATGTTGTGATTGGTATAACCCACTTATGATGGCGGTTTTATGTGAATGATGTGGCCTTGTCGGAGTTACTTTATGTATTATGATGATCGTGGCCTTGTCGGCACTACTTGAAATAAGATGATGATTTGTGTATTGGATTATGTGAAGTATAATCGTATCTACATATATGTTAAGTAATGTGAAAGTATGTGGTTTCTTCTATTGATGCTACTTAGGTGATCATGTTAGACTATGACTATGTCTTTATGTGTGTAGTCTTAGAATTGATACATGATTCTTCCTAATTGGTTATTGAGTATTATGATGGCTATATTAATGACTCTATAGTAGTATATAGGATGAAGTATAGTTGACTTGGGTGTGCCTGTGCTTTTTGATATGATGAAACAATGATGTCTCTTGTTTATGTAGACTTAAGTCCCTCTTCTTGATACATGAATGATATATGAATAAGGGATGTCTTGATTTAGGATGCTAAAGCCTCTTAGTCTTCTATGTATGAATGACATGATACCTTGAGTGATGTTAAGAGGGTCCTTTATGTGAAACCTTTAACCTAGTAGTAAGGTTATGAACCGTGAAGTCAAAAGCCGTAATGGTATCCTTCTTGTAATGAATGATGGACTTATGGTTGATTGGCTAGAATGACATAATATAAATACTTAAAAGTCATTATGAGCTATATTGTCTCTATTGTAAGGCAGCCCTAGGGGACCTCTTTGGTAAGGTAAATGTGATTGGTTTATGAACTTGACATGGAACTCTTTTATATGAACATTTAATATCAATTACTCCATGAGAACAAAGGCTAGCACCGAGTGAGTATGGTAAGTGAAGTAGTTTTAGTTAAAGGATGAGGCTAGAATACAAAGTAAGAACTTCATATTCCTTAACCATGTGCCTACATGGGATGTGTCGAAGTTCTACCATTGGCAAGTAGAACACCCTACATCGGAGTAGGTTACAACTCCGGATTCCATGCTTTGCTACCATGGTCTATGTTAATTATTGCCTATTCTCATCATATGGGATACCTATTAGAATTACAGATGTTCTATGAAGTTTAGGTGGTGGTATGGGACGCTATCTAGACATTGCACAATAGGCTTTAAAGATGTTAGTGAGAGTCCCTAGGTCTTGTCCAAAACCATTACTTGAATGTCCTCTATGTGATGAATGTCTCTTAATGAACTAATGAAATAACAACTTATGTTAGAAAGCATGTAAATGAATGATTACCTAATCTAGAGTGACTTAAGGATTCCTTAGCTAAGGTGTGAAAGGGGCATAAGGGAGGATCTCGTCATGTCTTATCTAGGGAAGTCTTGAGAATGACTCTAGTTAGAGAAGTTGGTTAATTCTTTAGGCATGATCTAAACTTAGGAATTCTTAAGGATTATTTAGGTAAACTTGAAGAGAGTGTATGTGGGTTCTCTTCTAGGGGTACTTAGGTAAGTCATTTGATAGCCTTGGTAAGGAGGATGTCATATCTTATATGTTATGTGTTTTAGTGTCTTATAAATGTATGTCTCATTATATGTAGTCTTGAGGATCATTTAGGCATGCTTAGAGAGGGTGTATGGTCGGTCTATCTTTGTATTGCTTAAGTGAGTCTTAGGATAGATTTTAGTGAGAAGATTACTTACTAGGAAGTGTCCTATATGAATTTTAATCACTTCACTGTAACAGTGAAGGAATTCACTGTAATGTTGCTCCTAAAAATGTGATAAATTGATTAAGTTATTTCTTATGTGTTTCTAAGGTGTTAAATGTTGTTCTTATGATTATATTATGCTATTTAAATCAAAAGATGCATATTTCCAATAAATGTCCGTTTTAATGATTTTTATGCATTGTGTAATACTTAGTACATGTGGTTGTTATAATTCCATGATTTTATCTATATGTATAGTGCTTGGTAGGTGATGAGCATTGGAAAGCAAGACTTGGATCATACCATCATTCAAGTGAAGTTGAAGTATGTCCTCATTTGACTCGAGGGCATAAGATGTCTTTTATTTCTCTTATTGAAGTATTGTAATGGACTTAGTAGTACCATATTTCTATTTTCTATGGGCCGTGTCCCAAGTACTCTTGTGTCTAAGATTTGATGTAATGAGACTTAATATTTCCTATGAGTTTTTATATGAAAGAGATTTGAAGACTAAAAATATTTGTGAAAAGTTTTAATTCTGCATTACTTTTCACTATGTATAAGGGATGAACGATACGAAAGGGCTTGTACAAGACCTCCGAGAAGTCAAATACGCTGGTTGCACTCCAAGAGTGCCATATATTATAGGGTGTGGTTTTGGGACATGACAAGTTTGGTATCAAAGCATAGGATATGAAAGTAGTCTTAGGAATCAAAAAGTCGCATCAAGTCACGTCTAGAAGAGTCTCGACCATCATTGTGATTCGCGACACATCTATGGGCGAGAGGCTATAGGACAGTAGAGTTTCCCTTCTTTTGTACTCCTATGTCGTGCCGTAGAGGAAATGTTATGAGTATCCTTCTTAATGTGTTTCCTTGTGTTTCTTGGAGATGAATACTATAAGGATGGCCGCTAGAAGGTTTGAAGAGAAAAGGGTGAATGAGAAAGTTCCTCCTCAAGTTGAGCAAGTTCCTCAAGGTGCTCAAGTGCCTCCCCAAGGTGATCAGGTCCCTATTGTGGAAGGAGGTAATGATGTTCCAGTGGTTACCCCGGAATTGACTAATAGAGAGATTAGAGAGGCTTTGGTTGCTTTAGCCCGATCCGTGACTACTCAAATGAATTTGAGTATGGATCCTAGGGTGAATGTTGCAGAGATCACTATGACCTCTACGTTTAGAGACTTTGTGAGGATGAATCTTCCTATCTTTCTTGGCTCTAAGGTGGGAGAGGATCCCCAAGAGTCCTTGATGGTGCGTATAAGGTGTTGATTTATATGGAGGTTACATCTAGGGAGAAGGCGGAGTTAGCTTCGTATCAATTTAGGGATGTTTCACAAGTGTGATCCACTAAATGGAAGGAAAACTGGCCGGTTGAGTCGGGTCCTATTGAGTGGGAAGAATTTAAAGAAACTTTTCTAGGAAAGTACTTTCCCCGTGAGAGGAGTGAGGTGAAGGTAGAGGAGTTTATCAATCTCAAGCAAGGCAATATGAGTGTTGAGGAGTACTCTTTGAATTTATCAATGTTGTCTAGATATACCTCATCCTTAGTGTCTAATCCTAGGGATGAGATGAGTAGGTTTGAGACTCATTGTGTATGCTCAATATATTGATGAGTCTAAACATGGAAGGATTTCTACAAACTTGAAGAAAACTGGTTCAAGTGATCATGTCACGACCCTCGAGCACCCTTTAGAAGCTAGGGAGAACCCTTGGGTCATGACCAGGCGTACTTGACCCTTTGGGGTCTTATTCAAGCCCTTTAACTATCATTCATTACACAAGACATAAAAAGTACTGCGAAATTTAAAACTTTTCACGAATAAATTAATAAAAGGAAATCTTTCATAAATACTAGAGAATCTCATCGTCACAAGCCAACTTAAAGACACGACATAATATCTTAGGGACACGGCCCTTTACAGTAAAAGAAATACATAGTAAGTCTTAATAACAAAACTAAGAAACAAAGACTATGTCCTCGAATATATGAGGACATACCAAATCTTGAGAGAGTCGATTTCCCAAGATTCTCCTTCTAGACTTCTTCTTGCTTCCAAACCTATACTTATAGAGTATAGGAAACTATGGGGTTAGTACAAAACAACGTACTAAGTATGGCATAAGCAAAATCATGTAACAAGGGACAGTTTAGTAAAATAACCTTTCATGATAAATAATTAAAACATTCATGAATTTAGAAGCAAAACATCATAAGAACCATCATTTAATACTTAGAGAAGGATTTCCATAATTTTAACAAAAGAAATCACTTTACAGTAACTTAACCAAAATTACAGTGAACTAAAAGACTCCAAAAATAGTTAACTTCCATGGTATTGCCAATGAGGAAGTGAATTCATTTCCGTAGAAGTTTCCTAACCGAGGTTATCCTAAGACTCTTCCAAGGTATGGAATGAAGGAAATGTCTAAACACCTCCTTCAATACACACCAAGGAGATCCTTAGGACTACCCACCATGGGCTTACTCTACTCGGGAGAACAAGTCACCACTCAATCACAAGACATTAGAAGAAGACCTAACAAAACACCAAAGAATTCCCTTTCGAAATGCCTACTTAGTGCAATGAGTAGATGGCGTCTAGTAGGACATTCTTTTAGAAGGTTTGGCACCAAGACTTCCCTTTCGGAAGGTCCTACTTAGTGCAATGGATAGATAGCGTCCCATACCACCACCTACCCTAAGTAGCACGTTCTTTTAGAAGACTTAGTTCATTCAATTCACATAAGACTCACAAAGACTCCCCTTTCAGAATTCCTACCTAGTGCAATGGATAAATAACGTCCCATTTCACTACCGACCCTAAGTATCACACTCCTTTAGAAGACTTAGTACTTTCATTACTTTTGTGGGGTTTAGCTTAACCAACATATACCATGAGAGCTACATATGGAATCCCGATATTAACCTCTATCGGATCAGGGATCCTCACTTTCCTAGAGTAAGGTCATTCCTTTTAGCTTTTACATGGATTTCCCAATAGCTACACCTATGCAGGCACATAGTTAAGGGATAAGGAGATTGATACTAAGTCACTCATTCTCTACTAATGAGGAGTACTCATATCAAGAGGTACATTGGAATACAACATCTCAACTCACGAAGTGTAACCACACCTTTTTCATATC
This sequence comes from Solanum sitiens, assembly GCA_016801875.1. Classification (NCBI taxonomy): domain Eukaryota; kingdom Viridiplantae; phylum Streptophyta; class Magnoliopsida; order Solanales; family Solanaceae; genus Solanum; species Solanum sitiens. Next base: position 1,052,012 of record JABWTJ010000377.1, on the reverse strand, counting down.
CTCTAGGTGCTAGGCATAACTCCCCACTGATTCTCAATATTATAAACTATAGGTTAAGGATGACTAGTGAACACCACATCTCAACTCACGAAGGGTATTCATCCTCCGACCTATCTTAGAAAGCTCTTAGGATGTAGTGAGGTTGCTACTAAACACTTCATCTCAATTCATGAAGAGTGTTCACCTCAAGACTCCCCTTTTTACTCAACATGGCTTCATACATTCAATTAAGTGTGTGTGTACATGTGAGCACACCTTGCACATAATCATCATTTCATTCACATTAACTTCTATACATGCTTTAGACATTAATTCATCAAATCACACACTTAACATGCTTCACATAATCATATACTTCATTTAGACATAACCTAAGCAAAACATGCACTTCAAGCTTCACAAAACACAATACAAGAACCATATTTATTACCATTTGCTTTCACATATTAGGCCTTCAAGCCACACTAACAATACATACTAAACATAACCAAATTCATCAAGTGAACACCGCCACCAAGAAGGTGGACCATACCACTAAAGAGCACTTCATAACTAAAGCTTAAACAACATAACCAAATTACCCTTTAATCCAAGATTCAATCACCTATAGAATTATACTAAAAAATTCATCATAAATTATCCCTTAGGGCAGTATCTAAACATCAATAACAACACAAGCAAAGCAAAGCTCAAAGACTACAAAACTAAGCTCATTTAACCCATTTCTTAAGCAAAAATTTGATGAAAAGCTTTATCATGATTTCATTGAAGTTTTAGCATTTAAATCACCAACTAACATTATAAACATCATTATTAAGTCATTAGAAACGTTTTCATGCAAGACCCATATTTAGAGTTGAAGATAGAAGGAACTAGGATTGAAAACCCTTTTTGAAAATTCAATAGAAGGGACTCCTTGAATGGAAGAGAGTTCAAGGATGGATACCATACCTTATATAAGATAAACCCCAATGATTTTGATGAATAATTTGGCCACCAACAGCCCTCCTAGCTCTTCTTGACTTCTAGCTTCCAAAGAGACTTTGAGAGAGATTTCTAAGGGAGAGGGGTTTTGGGTTTTAGGAAATGAGGTCTAAAATTAGGTATTAGGGTTTGAAATACATTAATATAACTAATAAACCCTAAAATAAATGTCCTATGGTCATAAAAGACTTTGGGTGAATTTACCAAACACCCCAAGCCAAAACAGAAAATGACAGCTTTTGGCAGGCTTCAATCGACGGTTTGCAACCAACGGACCGTATGTCAATCAACGATCCTCTGGTGGGGTCTCATGGCTTGATACTTTGATCCACATGGAGACTGTCTAACTCACCTTGCAGGTCAAATTGATGGAGCAAGACAACGGGCCATTGGTTGGACCACTGGCCGTCGTTTGCCTTCGTTGGTGGACACTGCAAAGGCAGTTTGGGTCCTTCTCTTGGGCACTTCTTTAGGGCCCCTTGTGAGTCGTAGGTGGAGTAGTACCCTAACGTTAAACCCCTAAACTAAGTAATCTAGGTCTTAGGAACATCCCACACCAATTTCAAGCAAAACAAACACTTAAAACTCTCTCAAACACATCAAGACACAAGAACACTTTCTAGGACATATCTTCCGAACATCAGTGGACGTTTGACCTACAAACATAACCAAACTTCACAATGCCTAAGGATACTAATGTAAGTCATTTAATTTAAAATTAACTCAAGAAACAACCACGAATCTCTAGTTCACCTTAGTTTGTTTTAGGGCATTACACATCAAGGTCAACCTAGGTTCAAAAAAAAGGCTCAAACTCAAGATGTACCTAGTGTTCCAAAGGTGAAATTTGAGAAAGGAGGTGGTTCTCAAAATGGCAAGCCTACATGTGTCACTTGTTGAAACAGGCATTATGGGGAGTGTCTAAGGGGTACCGGGAGTTTCTTTGGATGTGGAAAATATGGACACAAAGTGAGGGATTGTCCTACTAGAGATGGTAAGAAAGTTGCTCCTAGTGTTCCAAAGGATGATGCTCCAAATAAGAGGTGTTTCTATGCTCTCCGGACTAGAGGAGAAAAGCCGGATGAGGGTGATGATGATGATGAAGGTAGGTTCTTATATTTATTTAGTGTTAGGAGTTCCTTATATGTGGGAGAGTATGGTTAGTAGATGGCCTAGAAAGTCATAGAATCTTGTTGCATGTGCATAGTGTTTAAGAGTCTTGTTGAAATTGAATTTCATTGATTTCTTGCATTGTGTATTTTATGAAGTTATGATTATTTTGTGAAAGGTGTTTATGTGATTATATCTTTCATATTAGCATGTTTCCATCTTGCCTAAAGTTGCATTTTTTGAAAAATTAACACAATTCACTGTGAAGACTGCCTGCTCAATGTAAGATTTTGCAAAATTGACTATTCATTCGTTGGTTAAATTTTTTTTAATGTTGTTAGAACTGTTGTATATGATCATTATAATGAGTATAAAAAAAGTTTTGCTATTTGTAATTAAGGATGGGAGTTTTATGGCATGATGAGTTATATAATTTATTTTAGTTTCTTCTCGTGTTCTGATTTTCTAAACTATGTGAAATTGATGTTTTCTCGTCCATTGTGTGTTGTATAATGTGCTATGTGGTATGGATGAGAGTTGTTAACTTAATCTTTACTCTTGTAAGTTTTCGGAGAGTGGCAAGCGTCATTCGAGGACGAATGTTTTCCAAGTGGGGGAGATTATAATAACCCGAAAATGACTTAGGTGAAGCTAAATCCTAACATGGTTGTCTTGATGGTATGAGGTCCTAAAATGGTCTATAATGTACTATTTAGGCAGTGTCTAAGAGTTTAGATGCATTGGAAGTCAAACGTCAAGGGACGACTAAGACGTTTGACAACTAAGTCACCTATGTGTCTCATATGTGTATGTGTTTATGTGTGATTCATGAGGTTATGAGGTCCTTAAATGAGTTATTACGGTGTATATAGGCAGTTTGTCATGTTTCGTGAGGTTTGGAGGTCAAACGTCCATGACGTTTGAAAGATTTGCCTTTAAATGACCTTGTGTGTCTAAGCATGTTTCGTAGTGTTTTACGTGTTTGTTTTGGATGAAATTCATGTGGGAGGTCCTAAACTTGTATAACAACCTATTAGGGTTTGAACGTCTGGGTAAATATCCCCCAGAACCATCTAAGAGTCCTTGACGAATGACCCTTCATGAGTGCCCAAGCTGTCAAAAACCAGCCCAACCTACGGAGGCAATCAACGCCTAGTGGGTCAGTCGACGCCCCATAGGTGAGGGGCGTAGATTGACACTTAGGCGTGGGAGAGATGCTGCGAAGGACCCGCCACAGTCCCAAACCACGGACCAACAGAACGGTCCGTTTGTTGGGTGACTGTCCGTCGATTGGTCCGTTAGTGGTGGATTTTCTTCCTGCGCACCTTTACTGTAAGTCTAAGGGCGAAGTTGTAAATTCACCCCACTTCCAAATAGATAAAGGGCGGTTCCTAAAGGGTATTTTGGGTATTTTAAACATGTTTATAATCCTTTAACACTTAGAAGAATTCATTCTTCAAAATCGAAACCCAAAATATCCTAGAAATTCTCTATAACTACATTGAAGCCAAAACTTAAGGAAGAGCTTGGATTGGAGGTTTGAGTGGTGATTCTTCATAAAATTGGAGGATTAACATCATTGATGTATGGTTTTTTATACTTGAAACTCTATTCATCAAGGAGCCCAAATTCAAAGAAGTTTTCTAAATTTTTGAAAGATGTATTTGTCCAATTTTATGATCTATCCATGGGTTCTTGCATTAAAAGTTTTGAATCATTATGTATTGATTATATTGTAGTTAATTATATGATTTTAAATTAATAGAACTATGAACCTATGCAATTGATGAACCCTAGTTTTTGACTACTTTATGGCTTACTTGATATTGACTTAACGCTTATGAATTTTAGTGTAGTTTTCTATGGGCTATTGAATGATGTAAGAATTGTATTCAACTGATGTATAGGTTGTATTAGATTGATAAATCTATATTGAATTAACCTAGATTCATTGAGTATTATGATTTATCCATTGAATTGATGTTCATGACCATGGCTAAGGGCCTATTGGTATTGAATTGGATGATTTAGACATGGATTGAAGTGGAGAGAATGGATTGGTGGTACGCTGCCCTAATTCTAATTATTTTAAGTAATGTAGCTCTTGAATTATGTTGTGATTGGTATGTCCCACTTATGGTGGCGGTGTTATGTGAATGATGTGGCCTTGTCGGTGTTACTTTATGTATTATGATGATCATGGCCTTGTCGGCACTACTTGAAGTAATATGATGATTTGTGTAGTTGTTTATGTGAAGTATGATCATATCTACCTATATGTTAAGTAATGTTAAAGTATGTGGTTTCTTTTATTGATGCTATTTAGGTGATCATGTTAGACTATGACAATGTCTTTATGTGTGTAGTCTTTGAATTGATACATGATTCTTCCTAATTGGTTATTGAGTCTTATGATGGCTATATTGATGACTACATAGTAGTATATAGGATGACCTATAGTTGACTTGGTTATGCCTATGTGCTTCTTGATATGCTATGCTATGTATGGTAAGGTGAAACAATGATGTGTCTTGTTTAGGTAGACTTAAGTCCCTCTTCTTGATACATGAATGATATGTGAATAAGAGATGTCTTGACTTAGGATGCTAAAGCCTCGTAGTCTTGTATGTATGAATGACATGAGACCTTGAATGATTTTAAGAGGGTAATCTATGTGAAACCTTGAACCTAGTGGTAAGGTTATGAACCTTGATGTCGAAAGCCGTAATGGTATCCTTCTTGTAATGAATTATGGACTTAAGGTTGGTTTGCTGGAACGACATCATATCAATCCTTAGGAAAGTAGTTATGAGCTATCTTGTAGCCATTGTAAGGCAGCCCTTGGGGACCTCTTTGGCAGGTTAAATGTGATTGGGTTATGAACTTGATATGGAACCCATTTGTATGAACCTTTAATGTCAATTACTCCATGAGAACAAAGTCTAGCACCGAGTGAGTATGGTAAATGGAAGTAGTTCTAGTTAAATGATGAGGATATAATACAAAGTAAGCCCTTTATATTCCTTAACCATGTGCCTACATGGGATGTGTCCAAGTTCTACCATTGGAAAGTAGAACACCCTCCATTGGAGTAGGTTACAAATCCGGATTACATGCTTTGCTACCATGATCTATGTCGGTTATTGCCTATTCTCATCATATGGGATACTTATTAGAATTAGAGAAGTTCTATGAAGTTTAGGTGGTGGTATGGGATGCTATCTAGACATTGCACAATAGGCTTTGACGATGTTAGTGAGAGTCTGTAGGTATTTTCCAAGACCATTACTTGAATGTCCTCTATGTGATGAATGTCTCTTAATGAACGAATAAAGTAACACCTTATGCTAGAAAGCATGTAAATGAATGAGTACCTAATCTAGAGTGACTTAAGGATTCCTTAGTTAAAGTGTGAAGGGGGCATAAGGGATGATCTCTTCATGTCTTATCTAGGGAAGTCTTGAGAATGACTCTAGTTAGGGAAGTTGGTTGATTTTTTAGGCATGATATAAACTTAGGAATTCCTAAGGATTGTTTAGGTAACCTTGAAGAGAGTGTATGGTCGTTCTCTTCTAGGAGTATTTAAGTAAGTCTTTTGATAGCCTTGGTAAGAAGGATGTCATATTTTAGATGTTATGTGTTTTGGTGTCTTATAAATGTATGTCTCATTATAAGTAGTCTTGATGATCATTTAGGCATTCTTAGAGAGGGTGTATGGGTGGTGTCTCTTTGTATTGCTTAAGTGAGTCTTAGGATAGATTTTAGTGAGAAGATTACATACTAGGAAGTGTCCTATATGAATTAGAATCACTTCACTATACAGTGAAGTAGTTCACTGTAATGTTGCTCCTAAAAATGTGATTAATTGATTAAATGATTTCTTATGTGTTTCTAAGGTGTTAAATATCGTTCTTATGATTATATTATGATATTTAAATCAAATGAGGCATATTTCCAATAAATGTCTGTTTTCATGATTTTTATGCATTATGCCATACTTAGTACATGTGGTTGGTAGGTGAGGAGCATTGGGAAGCAAGACTTGGATCATTAGATCATTGAAGTGAAGTTAAAGTATGTCCTCATTTGACTCGAGGGCATAAGATGTCTTTTATTTTGTCTTATTGAAGTATTGTAATAGACTTAGTAGTACCATATTTCTATTGTGTATGGGCCGTGTCCCAACTACTCTTGTGTCTAAGATTTGATGAAATGAGACTTAGTATTTTCTATGAGTTTTTATGTGTAAGAGATTTTAAGACTATGAATTATTTGTGTTTTTTTTTAATTCCGCACTACTTTTCACTATGTATATGCGATGAACGATACGAAAAATCTTGTATAAGACCTCCGAAAAGTCAAGTACGCCGGTTGCACTCAGAGAATGCCATATCTTCTAGGGTGTGGTCTCGGAATGTGACATACCATCTCAAGCTAAATGTTTCAACTATCCATGAAATAGCCATAACTCAACCTCAAGCTATTTCATCTTGATCTTATCTTACAAAGTCAACAACATAAGAAGTGACTATACGATCAATCTTCAAGCTAATCTAGTCCATCCCGTATTGATTCATTTTAGGTTCTTAGGTCAACCTATAATTCATCTATGTGAGAGAACTTGTTTCCCGTAGCTTGTTCATGTCTAAGTGTAAGGAAGAAGGAGAACAACTCATCACAATCCCCTCATAATGACTTCACCCCAATGCCCTAAAAAAATGATACACAAGCCCTATAATCAAAGACAACTTCATTCTATCATGATCCATGTCCAATTACAAGTTATTTCATACAATTAAATCATTAGAAGGTAATTATAGTCATGCTTGATCACATAGGTTCAATTACAACTTTACAAGCCAGGATCCTCCTTGATCAATTAGGCCTAGTTCAATTCATATATAGGTGTTCCTATTATATGATCAATTAGCATGCAATACAATTGAATTAAGAAGATTAACTTAGAACCTTCAATCTTGCTTCTAATGGACTAAACCCACCATGATCACATTCATAATCAAATACTACAATTCACCATAAAAAACTCATGAAAACATTACATAATCATCACATGAACATAATTGAATGCTACCCACTAGATTGGGATCGCAATCAAGCCTTACAACAATGTAATCACAACCCTCTCTAGATTGGGGTCTTTTGAATTCACAATTTAGGGAAACTAGGTGGACTCCATTATTGGAATAATACATGGATGAATAATCTTAACATACCTTATATAAGAGACTTAAACCAGCTTGATTCCTTGCTGGATTTTGTCCTAAGAGCTGCCTCTAATTTCTCTTCTTTTAGGGTGTTCTTGACATAGTTTTGGAGAGGGAGAGATTTTGATTTGGATTCTAGAGTCTAAATGTCTCTTTTAATGTTTAAATACTCATAAAATACCTAAAACCACCAAAATAACCTCCCATTCATTTATTTGGATGCTAGAAGAATTTACCAAATTACCCCACCTTGGCAGAAACTCTACAGGAATTGCAGGCCCTAAACAACGTCTGCTAGCGATGGACTATCGATGGAATGACAACACTGTCCTGCAGGTCCGTCGTTTGTGTCAGATAGTGACATTTTGGGGGGATCAACTTTCACATCTAAGTGTGGAGTAACGCCCCCAATCAACGGGGCGTAGCTTGTATGACGGAGCGTCGATTAGCAGTCTTCAATTGACAGTGCCAATTTAGTGTATTGCCATCATTTGGGTCCTCCTCAAGGACCCTTAGGGTGTTCCTTGGGGATTCGTGCCAGGATGTTTCAACCCTCATAAGTCTGTCTAGATGTTAGGAACCTCTCTTATTAATTTGAACTCCAAATACTACTTAAAACCCCATGAAACATACTAAGGCACATTAGCACGTCTCATGGTTAACTTTCGAATGTCTTGGACGTTTTTGGACGGTTCACTTACAAACCCTTCCAAACTCAACACACTGACTCATAACTCTATAAATAGTCGTTTTAAGACCTTATAATCTCACGACACACATGCTAGACTCTATTTTAACCTAATTCATGCTTAATGAGTCACATGCACCTTTAAATTTTTGGGGTGAAGATATTTTAACTGCTAGTTATGTTTTGAATCATGTTCCATATAAAAAGTCTAAATTGACACCATTTGAATTGTGTAAAGGCTACAAGACAAGTCTGGTATATCTAAGAGTTTGGAGTTGTCTAGCCTTTGTGAGGCTAATGGATCCCAAGATTACAAAGTTGGTTAAGAAAGTTACTAGTTGTGTTTTTCTTGGTTATGCTATAAATATTACAGCCTATAAATTTTTTAATCTTGAAGATAACATTGTAATAGAATCCGGTGATGCTATTTTTCATGAAAATAAATTTCCTTTTGATTCTAAATATAGTGGGGGTCAAAGGATTGAACAAAATATTTTGTCACTACCTAGTTCTTCTACTTCAATTTTGAAAAATAAATAAGTTAATGATTTTGAGTTAAGAAGATGTAAAATATCTAGAGCACAAAAAAATTGGTCCTGATTTTTATGTGTTTAATGTTGGAGATAACCCTCTCACCTTGAAAGAAGCATTATCTTCACATGACTCTAATTTTTGGAAAGAGGTTGTAAATGATGAAATATAATCTCTAATTTCTAATAAAACTTGGAAACTAGTTAATTTACGACCGGGTTGTAAAACAAGTGGTTGCAAATGAGTCTAGAGAACAAAGTTGAAACTGGATGGATCTATTGATAAATATAAGGCTAGACTAGTTGCAAAAGGCTTTAAACAACTAGAAGGCCTAAATTTTTTTGATACTTTTTCTCCAGTATTAAGGATTACATCCATAAGACTTTTAATTGTTATGGCTGCAAAAATTGTATTTAAAGGTTCAGCAAATGGATGTAAAAACTGTTTTATATAGATCGACCCGAGTCTTTTGTTGAAGCAGCCCAAGAAACCAAAGTGAGTAAACTTACTAAATCTTTATATGGCTTGAAATAGGCACCAAAGCAATGACATGAAAAGTTTGATTCATGCATGATTGAAAATGATCTTAAAACAAATGAGTGTGATAAGTTCATATATCACAAGTCTTGAAATAATACACATGTGATTATTTGCCTATATGTTGATGATTTTCTTATCTTTGGCTCTAACATGAATGTTATTAATGAAGCTAAAAATATTCTTAGAAGTCATTTTGATATGAAAGATGCAAATTTTACTCTTCGAATAAAAATAACAAGAACCTGTGATGCAATTTTTCTTTACCAGTCACATTATGTTAAGATAATTTCAAAAAAATAACTTTCTTGATTGCAAGTATGTTGATATTCCTTTTGATTCAAGTATTCACTTATTTCCTATTGAAAGTGAAAATGATGTAATAGATCAAAAGGAATATGCTAGCATAATCGGAAGTTTGAGATATGTGACTTATTGCTCTAGGCCTGATATTGCATATCCGGTAGGAGCACTTGGCAGGTTTACTACCAATCCAGGTACTAAACATTGTCTGTAACAAGAGTTATGAGATATTTAATTGGAACAGAAAAGTTTGGTTTGTTATATAAAAAAATATCATGTTGTAATTGAAGGCTTTTGTGATGCAGATTCGAACAATTTATCAGGTGATTCCTATTATACCACTGGTTCTGTCTTTACTTTAGGTGGTGGTGTTGTTTGTTGGAGATCAAAACAACAAACTATAATCGCGAAATCTACCATGGAGGCTGAACTAATAGTTTTACCTTCAGCTAGTGAGGAAACAAATTAGTTAAGAGATTTATTTTTCAAATTTCTTATTTTGAAAAACCAATTCCTTCTATTTTAATTCATTGTGATAGCATCGTTGCAATTGATAGAGTTAAAACCGTTATTACATCGGTATATCCTAACCTATAAGGAGGAAACACAGTAATGTAAGATCATATTTGACATGTGGTACCATTAATGTTGATTATGTTAGATCTTGTGATAATCTTGCAGTTCCTGTGACTAAGGTCTTAACGAGAGAAAAGGTCTGGAGCAGACGACGGGGATGAGATTAAAGCCTATAAATTCTTGATTCATATATGAGGAAACCCAATTTAGGGACTAAAGATCCTATAACCAGGTTCAAAGGGAAAAATTAATCATATGATTACTTATTGTGAAAAATGCACTATCTTTTTATTCCCTCCCTATGAGATGAGTGCTTTGTTTCATGTAGTGTGTGAAGGTTGATTTGATAAAACTTTTAATGAAAATATGTATCCTGTGTGGGTGGAGTATTAAGCTTACAGGAGCAATCTCGACGAATTTCACCTATGTGAGTGTGGAAGTACGTCACTTTCTATGAGAGTTGATTTATTCTCAAAAGGACTCATGAAATCGGTATAACATATGGTCATAACGTGGTCGCTTTAAATCTCATGTCAACACCTTGATTATTCTATGTGGACATTGATATAATATTTTCCTTAAGAAATCATAGTTCATGTGTGACACCACTATGACTCTGGAGTAAAAGTTACTATTTCATTAGGTGGAGGTTCAATGCAGAGCACACCGTTATTATGCATGATAGTCTTCCTTCAACTGATAGACTCTTTTATCTAATACAAAAATGAGCGGGGGATTGTTCATTTTTTAGAATTTTAGTATTAATATTTAATATATTAATTTGCTTTATTTTGGAGTTAGAAAGATGTTGCAGTTAGTCAGCAATTTCATTCCTACCGTTGGTAGGCATTTATGCCTAATTACTCACACTTGGTGTAAATGCCTTTTAGGCTTAATTGCCTAGACTATTGACTGTTTGCTTACTTCCTCGTACGTGGTTTCCCAAGAACATTACTCCTCTATTGATATTCACTTTATTTCATTATTTATCCCTCCATTATTCTTGTAACCTATGTAACTCCTAAGACCATTATCTTCACTATTTACTAAACCATTATCTTCATGTTCATTGCTAGGAAGACTTATTCCAATATAAATAGTGGTGGTCTTCATTTTGTTTGTAACACACAACATACAGGAAAGTTATAAAGTTAAAAAATTAGTTAAAAAGAGAATTTTAATAAGTTGAAGGGAGATTTTTTTTTTGTGGAACTTTGGAATAAATTCTTGTCCAGAGTTGTTGAGTTATACTTTGTGAAGGTTGTTGTATCCCGAGGGGACAAGCAAAGATGACTACTACTAGACCAGTGAAAACATTTATTGCAGTGGTCTTGAACCTCCTTAAAGAGAGGGAGATATCCGCGCCGCATCATAATAGACTTATTTCTTGATTTTATTTCAATTGTAATCTTATTTTTTTGTATATTGTAAGATTTTTCACTAACATACATTAATAAATCAATTAAGAATTATATATATTAAAGGTGGATGAATAAACGAATATATATTAAAAATTTTAATAAAGAAGACAATTATAGTGGGTGGTGAAAAGTTCATTGAATTGAATAATTTTTTTTTAGTTATAAAAAATAAATAAGTAAATAAATTTTCCTCCATCTTTTAACATATACAAAATGAAATAATGAAAGTTAGAAATATGGTGATTAGATAGTTATGAGTATTTTATTAATATAATTAAGAATATTATTCTTTATAAACATGTAGAAGTGTGAGTTATAAAGATGATATTTTTAAATAAATTAACGGAGCAAAAATAGAAAAGAAAATCAAAAAAGGAGAAAACGAGAAAAATATAACTTTGCATATATCTAATACTATTTTTTTTGTATATATAAATAACAAATACATTTGTAATATTTAATTACAATTATATTTGTAGATGTTTTAAATTAAGTAAAGAAGACAAAAGAATGAATTCTTGAAAAGATATGAAGTAAATAGTAGGGAAAAAGGGTTTGAAATCTCTACTTTGGTCAAAATTATTCTTATGATGTAACACTCCGAAAGATCCATGACTTATTTTAGAGCCTTACTTGATGAACTAAGCCTTCAAACAGTGTTTCAAAGCCTAAAATAATGTACTCAATCTAATTAGGAAGTTTTAGAATCAAAACGTCAAGAAACAACCACGACGTCCGGAGACTAGTAAAATTGAGCTAGTGTGCCTTGGCATGTTTTAAGGGGTTTTAAGGGTCGGAATTGAGTCAAAATTGGTGGAATGGTGTGGAACATATAGTAGAGTGTGTTTAAGTTTGTAAAGTACAGGTACGAATTTCTAAGGACCTCCCTAAGTGTCCTTGAGGAGGACCTTCACATTTGACCAAAAAGTTGTCAAATTGTCAGTTGCCAAGGACGGACCAAAGGACGAGTCATCGATGGGTCAACAGCCTATCGTTGGTGGTCGTTGGTGGAGACATAGCCATTTTTAAAAAATGGCTTAAAAACACCTCTCTGACCAAAACAATAGACTGCCAGTGCTATCATGGGCTATCGTGGGCTATCGTGCTATCGTGGTCGACGCCCAATCGATGGGCTATCGTGGTTTGGCCTTTGTTTCACTGTTAAGTTTTTGGGTTAAGTAGGTTGATTAGTTATAGTTAATTAATTAATTAAGGGTTAAGGGGTGGTTAATTAGGTTAGTTGGGAATTACAAAAGAGTTAAACCTCATTAAACTAAATCACCACTTCATAATTCCAAAATCCAATTCTCTCCAACTTCTCTCTACTTTCTCTGTCTTTTCTCAAAGACCACCATTGAAGAACAAAGAAGAACTCAAGTTAGGGAACTCAAGATTCATACTTTATCACTTTAATTTTGTGGAATATCGCAACTAAGGTATGGTTATATTGATTCATGGATTAGTTTCTCCACGAAGCCCTTCAAAACTTCTAATTTCGAAATCTATATTGTGACCAAAAACTAGGGTTTTGTAATATAGCCATGGTTTCACTCTTAAATCGTTTAATTTATGTTATGTGCCTTATATTATGATTATATTGGGATTAATTGATGATTTCTATCGTGAAATCCCCCAATAGCCCATGTGACCCCATAACGTCCAAGACGCTCGAAAACTAATCGAAGTTGAACTAGTGTGTCGTAGTGGAGTTTTGGGGTATGATTTGGGGGTAAAATTGAGTATCGATTGTTCCTATGCATATCGTGAAAGGTAAAGGGTCTAAACGTTTGATAACGATGTTCGGAGGACCAGCTAAAGGGTCTTTGAGGAGGACCCAAACATGGGCCAATGAAGCTGCCGAGGCACCCAAGATTTGGCAACCTTTGCACGTCGCACCTCCTACACTCAAAGGGGAAAAAGGTATGCCCTGCGACGTCGGGCCATCGCAAACCAATCCGTCTCAAAACTTTCCAGAATCAAGAAATGAAAATGCCTCCGCGACGCGCAGTGACCTCCCTAAGTTGGTCGCGTTGCTTTTAAGTCAAATTTGAATTGGTTAAGATATACTTTAAGTGCAGGCGTATTTTGGGTAATTTTGGGATTACTTATTGACGGTTATTGAGTCTTTAACTCACCAATCAAAGAGAAACCATGAACTCAAAACAAAATCTCTCCATTCATTCTCAGAAACCTCCATTGATGAAGGTTTGAAGCTCCAAGAAAGAAGACTGATTTTCCAAGTGTTTATCCATCAATTTCGTGGGCTTTTTTTCCATATAAGGTATGGTGTTTCATCCTTGAATCCTCTTCCTTTCATGGAGTCAATTCAAATGGTTTTCAAATATGATCAAAAACATGAATTCTTCTATTTTGTATTCTAGCCATGGGTTCTGGCATAAAATGATTTGAATCAATGATTTAGGATATAATTGATGTTAATTGAATGATTTTAGATCAAAATTCCTATGAACCCATTAAAATGATGATTTTCTTATTTTGGCTATAATATGACTGATTTAATCAAGGCTTAATAGTATTGAATTCTTATGTAGATTGTAATGGGCTATTGATATATATACAAATTGTGATAGAATTATATATAGGATGCCTCAATTTGGTGATTTACATATTACGTATTGTTGGTTTATTATATGGTTTGATTATTGGATTGTATTGGTGTATATGGCTATTGATAAGCGCCTTTGTGAATTTAATTGGTTGGAATGGCTATGGATTGGAGGTATTCTTGATGAAAAGGTGGTATGTTGCCCTAACCTCTTCTATATTGTGTAGTATAGGTCTAGAATTATGTTGATTGGTATGGTCCACTTATGGTGGCAGTGCTTATGTGTTATAATCGTTATGAACATGGCCTTTTCGGCATTACAATGAGAATTGTGATGTTATCTTGTCCTACTTAAGTAAGTCTTAAGATAACCTTTGGTAGAAGAGTTATATGCTAATGTGATTTGAATTATTGATAATTCTATTATGTAGATTACTTGGAATGGGATTTATGTGTGATCTTTGGTGTTAAAGGTGTCTCCTACACTTATGTCATAAAGATTTCGTCAAAAAGAGCATGTTCTATACAAATGTTCTTTTAGCATGATAATATGCATTACACCATACTTAGTGTATTCTAATGTACTAATTCCATATATTTTGTCAATCTCTAAAACTGTAAGTGGCATTTGAGAGGAGTTCTTGAAGTGAAGCTTGGACATTTGTATCCATTCAAGAAAAGTTTGGGTATGTCCTCAATTTATCCGAGGACATTACTATCTTTAGATTTATTTGTTAAAAGCATTGTAATAAACTTAGCTATTTCTATATTTTGATGTATGGGACGTATCCCAAGATATTTGTGTGTCTAAGATGGTGACTTGAGACTTAGCCTTTCCTTATGATAATCTATGAAATATTTTAAAGTATAATTCTATTTTTATGAAAAGTTTTTATTTCGCACTACTTTTCATATATGTTATGCAATGAATGATTTTTAAGGTCTTGTATGAGACCTCCGAGAGGTCGAATATGCCATGCCAAAATTTGAGAATACCATATAATCTAGGGTATACTCTCGTGTTGTGACATGCTCATGCAACATCGGAAGTTTATATCATATGCTTCTAAAAAACTCAAGGTGCATGAGAAGAACTATCAAACTCATGATCTTGAATTAGCGACCGTCGTGTTTTCTTTAAAATTATGGAGACACTATCTATATTGGGTACATGTGGATGTGTTCACCGACCACAAAAGTCTCCAATATGTTTCCACTCAAAAGGAGTTAAATCTCCAACAAAGAAGGTGGTTCGAAATTTTGAAGGATTACGACATGAGTGATCTCTACCATCGCGACAAGGCCAATGTGGTTGCGGATGCTTTAGGTCGTACGAATATGGGTAGTGTGTCTTATGTGGAAGAAGGTAAGAAGGACCTAGTGAAAGATGTTCATAAGTTGGCCCATTTGGGTGTTTGGTTAGAAGATTCTCCAAATGGTGGTTTTATGGTCCATCATAACTTCGAATCGTCTTTAGTGGTTGAGGTTAAGTCCAAGCAACATCTTGATCCTCTATTGATGGAGTTAAAGGAATCGTCCCTTGGAAATTCAATGAGTCTTTTTCCCAAGGGGAGGATGGTGTGTTTAGGTACCAAAGTAGGTTGTGTGTACCGGATGTTGATGATTTGAGAAGAAATTATTTAGAAGAAGCTCATGTTTGCGATATTCCATTCATCGGGGTACAACCAAAATGTATCGTGATCTTCAAGAGGTCTATTGGTGGAAAGGTTTTAAGAGGGATGTAGCAGAGTTTGTGGCTAAATGTTCGAGTTGAAATAAGTTAAGGCCGAACATTGAATCCCGGGAGGTTTAATCCAAGTAATGGATGTCCCTACTTGGAAGTGGGAATACATTAATATGGACTTAGTAGTAGGTTTGCCTCGGACACGTAGGCAAAAGGACTTAATATGGGTTATTGTGGATAGGTTGACAAAATCTGCCATTTTATCCCCGTCTAGTCTAGTTATTCGATAGAAGAATATGCAAAAATATACATTATTGAGATTGTGAGTCTTCATGGGATCCCATTGTCCATCACCTAGAAGATATGTTGAGAGCTTGTGTAATTGATTTCAAGGGAAATTGGGACGATCACCTACCGTTGATTTAGTTCTCTTATAATAATGGCTACCATTCGAGTATTTCTATGGCACCTTTTAAAGCACTCTATGGTAGGAGATGTAGGTCTCTGGTTGGCTGGTTTGAGGTTGGTGAGTCTTCACTCCTTGGTCCCGAGATAATCTATGAGGCTATAGAGAAAGTTTGAGTGATTAGGGATAGGTTGAAAATAGCCCAGATTCGACAAATGTTTTATGCTGACAATAGATGAAGAGACGAGTTTGAATTCGGTGATTGGATCTACTTGAATATTTCACCTATGAAAGGGGTGATGAGATTCTGTAAAAATTTGAAGTTAAGTCCCCGGTATGTGGGTCCTTTTGAAATATTGCAACGGGTCGTGAAGGTTGCTAATGAGTTTAAACTACATGGTGAACTAGCTTCGATTCATCTGGTAATTCATGGCTCCATGCTTAAGAAATTTTAGGCGACCTGGTGTCTATTCTCCCTATTAAAGGGCTAGGGGTGAATGAGAACCTTTCTTATGAAGAGGTTTCGATTGAGATCCTAGATTTTCAAGTCAAAAAGTTGAGGAACAAAGAGGTTGCCTCTGTAAAAGTCCTATGGAGAAATCATCTAATTGAGGGTGCAACATGGGAGACCGAGGCCGATATAAAGTCCCGCTATCCTCATCTTTTTCCTCTTTGATGTTAGTAGTTCTTATTAAAGTAAAAATCATGAATAATGTGAATTTGACTTGTTTTCTAAGTATGTGCATGTTTTGGTAAATGTTTATGACAAAAAGAGTTTCCATGAAAAATGCTTTTATGATCGACTTGCACTTATATGAGTAGTGTGTGTATGTCTTCTTGAAATTTTAGTGTTTTGTTATGATATTGTGAAGAAGGATTACATGGTGACTCTTTGATGTTCATGTTGAGCTCTAGTTGATATTGAGAAGGTAGTTCCTCATTATATGTTAATAAATGTTGAGCTCTTATATGTGCTAAATTGTGAATTTAAGTTGCCATTTGTAATGCCATATTTATGTGTTGAATGGAGTTGTAAAGTACTCCTATGAGTTGTGACTCATTATGATTTTATGTTGTTGTTGGTTGGGCTGATGGTATTGAGTCTCTTCTCTCCATATAAAAAGGTTAAAGTGTCATTCGAGGACGAATATTACAAAGGGGGGGGGGGATAATGTAACACTCCAGATGTTCCATGACTTAGTCTATAGACTTACTTGATGAACTAAGCCTTAAAACAGTGTTTATAATCCTAAAATAATGTATTCAACCAAATTAGAAAGTGTTAGAATCAAAACATTAAGAAACGACCACGATGTCTGGATACTAGTGAAATTGAGCTAGTGTGCCTTGGCATGTTTCTAAGTGTTTTAAGAGTCAAAATTGAGTCAAAATGGTAAAAATGTGTTGAACATATAGTAGAGTGTGTTTAGTGTTGAACTTCCGGGCACGACTCCCCAAAGACCATACTAAGGGTCCTTTAGGAGGACCCTCACATTTGATCAAAAATTTGTCCAATTGACAGTGGCTAAGGATGGACAAAACGACGAGCCATCGATGGGTCAATGGACCGTCGATGGTGGTCGTTGGTTGGGACTTATCTATTTTTTGTAAAATGTCTCAAAACAACCTCTGTGACCAAAACAACGTACTGCCAGTACGGCGATGTGGTTTGGACGATGCCCCGTTGAAGAGCTATTGTGGTTTGGCTTTCGCTTCTGTGTTAAGTTTTTGCGTTAAGTAGGTTGATTAGTTTGTTAGTTAATTAATTAATTAGGGGTTAAGGGTGGTTAATTAAGTTATTTGGGAACTATAAAAGTAATAAAACTAATTAAACTAACTCACAACTTCATAATTCCCAAACCCAATTCTCTCCAACTTCTCTCTACTTTCTCTCTCTTTTCCAAAAGACCACCATTGAAGAACAAAGAAGAAATCAAGCTAGGGCACTCAAGATTCATCCTTTCTCACTTCAATTTCGTTGAATATCATCAATTAAGGTATGGGGATATTTATTAATGGATTAGTTTCTCTATGAAGCGCTTCAAAACTTCTAATTTCGAAATCTATATTGTGACCAAAAACTAGGGTTTTGTAATATAGCCATGGGTTCACTCTTAAATCATTTTCTTTATGTTATGTGCCTTATATTATGATTATATTGGGATTAATTGATGATTTCTATTGTGAAATCACACAAGAACCCATGTGACCCCATAACCCAACTTTCATTAATGTTGTGGGATAAATTGAGTAATTATGAGCATGATGTGTTGTAATTGATGATTATATAGTAATAGTATCTTGTCTTCCATGCCTATTGTAATATGAATAAGGGTAATCATGATACTTGATTTCTAACCTTGAAAAAGAAGGTAAATTCTAGAGTTGTTTATGTGATGAATGAACATTGTACAAAGACTTTGAATTTGCTTGCAAGGTATATGGCTTATGGAAGGATACAAGAAACGTAATTAGGATGGTTTGTATTCTCTTGAACCTTGTATATGGTGTATTATTAATCATGTATAATCAGATTGGTCTCTTGTGTTTATTGAAAGCACGATTCTCTTGAAAACACTATAATTAAGATTATGAAAGTACTACTCATATATGTATGAGGATTCTAGGGTGAAAGTATATTCTCGCCTAATGAATCTAAGATATTTATGTTGAATTGTATTGAATGAATATGGATTACATTTCAAACATGTAGATACAATTAAGAGAAATATTATTGTAAGTTGGGAAGTATACTAAGCACCGAGGGGATATGGACAATGAGGAAAAGACCCTCCCGTTAATGCAAGAGGCCAGGTCTTCCTAGTGATACTAATGAGATGGGGACTCCTCCTCTAATGCAATAGGTAGAGTCTTTAGAAGCTATTAGATTAAATATGCTTCCTAATATATTTCATGAACCTTTTTTGGTTTCTACCCTGGTGGGTGATTCTGTACTTGTTAGAAGAGTTTATAGGGGTTGTCCCATGTCTTTGCCCAACAGAGTCACATCGGTGGACTTGGTAGAACTTGATATGTTAGATTTTGATGTTATTTTGGGGATGGATTAGCTACATGCTTGTTTTGCCTTCATTGATTTTAGAACTCGGGTAGTGAGGTTTCAATTCCTAAATGAACCCATTGTATAGTGGAAGGGGGAAAACCTAGCTCTGAAGAGTCGAATCATTTCATGTCTTAAAGCATTTAAGTTTATTGCAAAGGGTTGTCTCTATCATATAGTGAGGATCAAAGATCTTAAATCCCAGCTCCCTTCTTTTGATTCAGTCCCCGTATTGAAGAACTTTTCTGAAGTCTTCCCCAATGACTTTCGCTGAATTCCTTCCCAGCGGGAAATTGACTTCGGCATAGATTTATTCCCAGATACACAACCTATTTCAATCCCTCTTTGCTGGATAGCTCCAGCCGAATTGAAAGAGTTGAAGGCTCAACTCAAACATCTACTCGACAAAGGTTTCATTCAACCTAGTATTTCTCCATGGGGTGATCTAGTGTTGTGTGTAAAAATAAAGATGGATCACTTAGGATATGTATCGATTATCGCCTATTGAATAAGATCACTATACAGAATAAGTATCCGCTTTCAAGGATTGATGATTTATTTGATCAACTCCAAGGTGCGAGTTACTTTTCAAAAATCGGTTTGAGGTTGGGATATCATCAATTGAGAGTTAGAGAAGTTGACATACCTAAAACGTCTTTTCAAACTAAGTATGGTCATTTTGAATTTCGAGTATGTCTTTTGAATAACGAATGCCCCGGCGGCTTTCATGGACCTCATGAATCGATTTTCTAGAAACTATCTTGATTTGCTTATGATTGTCTTTACTGATGACATTTTGATATACTCTAAAAGTGAGGGTTACCATGTGAACCATTTGATAATCTTGCAAGTCCTCAAGGATGCTCAACTCTATGCCAATACAGTAAGTGCGGGTTTTTGTTGAGATCAATTGCTTTTATTAGTCACATTATGTCTAGTGAAGGGGTAAAAGTTGATTAAAAAAAGATGGACCGGTCAAGAGTTGTCCTAGAAAATTGAGTCCTACCGACATCCGAAGCTTCTTAGGGTTAGCCGGGTATTATAGAAGGTTTGTTGAGGGATTCCCCTCAATTGTATCTCCATTTATGCCTTGACTCAAAATAACGCAAAGTTCAATTTTCGGAGGCATCTGAGAAAAAAATTCAATTATTTAAAGACAAGCTTACCTCCGCTCCAGGATTGCCCTTGCCGGAGGGCACGAAAGTGTTTGTGATATATTATGACGTTTCTCAAGTAGGCTTAGGTTTTGTCCTCTATCATGTCCCTAAATATAACTAGGTGAAGGTAGATTCTTACACATCATTCATGAGATTTTAAAGTATTAAAATGTTTAATAATAGTGTGTATAGGTAGTGTTTAAAGTTAGGAAGTGAAATGTCCAAGAACGTCCAAGACGCTCGGAAACTAGTCGAAGTTGAACTAATGTGTCGTAGTGTTTTGTAGTGGAGTTTTGGGGTGTGTTTTGAGGGTTAAATTGAGTACTGATGGGTCCTACTCATATCCTTACATGTAAAGGGTCGAAATATCTGAGAACGACGCCCCGAGGACCATCCAAAGGGTTCTTGAGGAGGACCAAAACATGGGCCAATGAAGCTGCCGAGGTAGCCAATATTTGATAGCCCATGCGCGTCGCGCCTCCTACACTCAAAGGGAAAAAAATTCCCTGTGATTCGGGGCCATCGCGAACAATTATGTCTCAAAATTTTCTAGAACCCAGAATTGAAAATGCCTCCGCGACGTGTAGTGACCTCCCAGATTTGGTCGCGTCGTTTTAAAGTGAAATTTTAATTGGTTAAAATTTCCTTTAAGTGAAGGGGTATTTTGGGTAATTTGGGGATGACTTATTGAAGATTATTGAGTCTTTTGAACCCCTAAAATCACCAATAAAAGCTAAACCCTCAACACAAAACAAAACCTCTCCATTCATTCTCTAAAACCTCCATTGATGAAGGTTTGAAGATCCAAGGAAGAAGACTGATTCTCCAAGTTTTTATCCATCAATTTCTTAGGATTTTCTTCATATAAGGTATGGTGTTTCATCCTTGAATCCTCTTCCTTTAGAGTAGTCAATTCAAATGGTTTTCAAAGATGATCAAAAACATGAATTTTTCTATTTTGAATTCTATCCATGAGTTCTTGCATAAAATGATTTGAATCAATGATTTATGATATAATTAATGTTAATTGAATGATTTTAGACCAAAATTCCTATTAACCCATGCAAATCATTATTTCTTTTTTTAGCTATAATATGGGTGATTTGATCAAGGCTTAATAGTGTTGAATTCTTATGTAGATTGTATTGGGTTATTGATATATGTATGAATTGTGATAGAATTGTATATAGGCTACCTCAATTTGGTGATTTTCACATTATGTGTTATTGGTTCATTTTATGGTTTGATTATTGGATTGGATTGGTATATATGGTTATTGGTAAGAGCCTTTGTGAATTGAATTTGTTGGAATGGCTATGGATTGGATGTGTTCTTGATGAAAGGGTGGTATGTTGCCCTAACATCTTATATATTGTGTAGTATAGGTCTTGAATTATGTTGATTGGTATGGTCCACTTATGGTGGCGGTTCTTATGTGTTATAATTATTATGAACATGGACTTGTCGGCATTATTATGAGAATTGTGATGTTATCATGTTATGACTAGTATATGATCAATGTGAAGGATTATGTGATATATGTGAATATGTGAGATTGAAGTTATGGACTCTCCTAATTGACTATATGTGATCACAATAGACTAGGGTTAGTCTCTAGTTGTATTGCTAGTGTATCTTGCTAGGTAGAATTGGTTGTTCCTACATGATACTTGAGTATTGTTGAATATGTGATATGAAGATGATGTGTATGTCTTGAGTGATAGACTATGTCCCTCTACTTGATACATGCTAAGTATGTGAATATGAACATCTTGACTTAGTAGGCTAAGCACCTTTGTCTTGTATGTGTATGTGAATGAGGAATGAAAGTCTAGGATTGGTAGAACTAAGAAATGGTACCATTCTAAGCATGACTAATACGTGGAACCTTCTATATAGAAAGAAGGTTATGATATCCTTGAAATTGAAAGCGGTAATGGTATCCTTCTTGTGTGA
The DNA here is from genome assembly GCA_016801875.1 of Solanum sitiens. Lineage (NCBI taxonomy): Eukaryota > Viridiplantae > Streptophyta > Magnoliopsida > Solanales > Solanaceae > Solanum > Solanum sitiens. The sequence continues at coordinate 1,029,810 of JABWTJ010000377.1, read as the reverse complement.
ATGATGGACTTAGGGATAGGTTGGCCGGAACGACATGAAACCATCTCTAGGAAAGTCATTCAGCTATCCTTATTGACCATTTTGTGGAAGACCTAGTGTACCCATCTTTGTTAGGTGCATTATGGTTAGGTAATGACTAAGAGATGATACCTTTTCATATGCCCTTATGTGATTAAACTCACTCTATGAGAACAAAGGCTAGAATCAAGTGAATATGTTATGGGTAGTAGATCTACTTTAGAAGGAGACTAGAGTGCAATGTAGCTCTAATTGAGAAGGAGACTAGAGTGCATAAAAGCCCTTGATATTCCTTAACCATGTGACTACATGAATATGTGTCCTAGTTCTACCCTTGGCAAGTAGAACACCCTCATTCGAAGTAAGGTTTGACTTCGGATTCCATTTATAGATAGTATGGTCTATGTCGGTTAATTCCTATTCTCATCATGTGGGATACATTGGATAAGTACTACACTGTTTAGGTAGTGGAATGGGATGTTATCTAGACATTGCATGAGTAGGCTTTGAAGGTCCTAGGGTATAGGTTCCCTAAGTCTTCTCCAAGAGCATTATGTGAAGTCCTTAATTGATGAAATGTCTCTTAGTTGATTTAATGAATGACTATGACTTAAGTTAATGTAAGTTAAAGAAAAGAATCCCGATATAGGGTAGCTTAAGTAGACTTGAAGAGGGTGTATGGGCGGTCTTCATGTTTTACTCAAGTGAATCGTAGAGTAACCTTAGGTGGTGAGTATATGTTGAAATTAGAATAATCTTATATTAGGTAGTCTTAAAGATTATTTAGGTACGCTTGAAAAGAGTGTATGAGCGGTCTCTTTTTGTCCTACTTAAGTAAGTTTTAAAATAACCTTTGGTAGAAGAGTTATATGATTATGTGATTTGAAGTATTGATAGTGCTATCATGTAGATTACTTGGAATGTGACTTACATGTGATCTTTGGTGTTAAACGTATCTCTTATACTTATGCTATGAATATTTCGTCAAAATGAGCATGTTCTATACAAATGTCGTTTTAGCATGATTTTATGAATGACACCATACTTAGTGCATTCTAATGTATTAATTCCATATATTTTGTAAATCTCTAAAGGTGTAGGTGGAATTTGAGAAGAGTTGTTGCAGTGATCCTTGGACATTAGTATTCATTCATAAAAAGTTTGGGTATGTCCTCAATTGATTCGATGACATTACTATCTTTAGATTTCTTTTTAAAAACATTTTCATAGACTTAGCTTTTTCTATATTTTGATGTATGGGTCGTGTCCCAAGATATTCGTGTGTCTAAGATTGTGACTTGAGACTTAGTCTTTCCTTATGATTTTCTATGAAAGATATTTTGAAGTATTATTCAATGTTTATGAAAAGTTTTAATTCCGCACTACTTTTCATATATCTTAAGCAATCAATGATGTCTAAGAGCTTGTATGAGACGTCCGAGAGGTCGAATTCCCCGTACCACGATTTGAGAATACCATATATTCCAGGGTATACACTCAGGTCATGACAAACTTGCACTACTGGAAAATAAGCCTATGGCAACACAGAGAAAACCGTTGATAAAGATAGACAAACCGTTGTCATAGATCTAGCGCAACGGTTTGCCATGTGTTACATTAGCTCGCGTGGCCATAGATCTATTGCAACGGTTGTAACTTTGTGTTACCATAGACACTCCTATAGCGACAGTTGTTCCACCCTTCTGATGCGACAAAAATAGTTGGTAAATGCAATGATTTATAAGCGTCGTCGTAGAAAATCTATTGCAACTGTTATTTTCTTTGTAACAACGATTATTTTGTATGATAAATCAATGATTTCCAGTTCTATTGCAACTATTGTTTAACCTATTGCAACGGTTTCATGTTCTGTTGCAGTTGCATGTTTTATCTATTCAACATACAGTTCTAACAAGATATTGCGATGATCTATATGAAATAGAAATCTTAGATGCAAGACACTATCAATATATTTATGATAACTTATAATACAATATGCATATATACTTAGTCGTCCTTCCAAAAAGTATTATGAACATTCATAATTCAAAATATCTAACAAGAGATAGGAAATAATTTATATTCCTAAAAGCAAAACATGCATATGCTAACACCCAAATGATTCATTAGGTTTTACATGATTACTAATGAGTTACGATATAAGTTTTTAAATTTTTAGTAGCATGGCGAATATTAGAGCATCTATCAAAAATTCAAAAGTCTTCTTAAGTAAGGTCAAGTTCATCTTCATTGCTATGATCTTCTCCCCTTTCTTAATTTTCGATACCTTACAAAAAATAATTTGCATAAAGTTAATTATATACATTTGATAATAAGTGAGAACCTCAATAAAAAATACTATTAACAATAAATTTAAGAAGGAGGCAGAAAGTAACACGTAACTTTAAGAAGAAGACAATTACTACTTCATCGGCATAAATTTCTCCTAAGAACATAACTATTCACACTTTTATGTAAACCTAATGTATGAAATACTCTATGAGAAAGAAGGCTAGCACCGAGTGAGTATGGCAAGGGAAATAGTTCTAGTTAAGTAAGAGACTAGAATACAAAGAAGCCCTTCATATTCCGTAACCATGTGCCTACATGGGATGTGTCTAAGTTCTACCATTGGCAAGTAGAACAACCTCATCGGAGTAGGATAGAACTCTGGATTCCATGTCTTGCTACCATGGTCTATGTCGGTTATTGCCTATTCTCATCATGTGGAATACCTATTAGAATTATATAAGTTTAGGAGGTTTAGGTGGTGGTATGAGACGCTATCCAGACATTGCACAATAGGCTTTGAAGGTGTTTGTAACAACCCTAAAAATGGATAAGATAAGTAATGCTTAATGTGTCAAGAATGCATATGATTAGACCAGGGTTCACACGGATTGATGCGCGTACAACCAGACCTCGGAACCCTTGATACAGCTAAGAAAACTAACTTGGGGAGTTAGTTGAGCTTGTAAAGGTTGGGTCCAACCATGTAGGGCTCTCGAATACGAAGATTTACTCAAAGGAGTCTTTATCGGACTTAAAAAGGGGAAAACTTAGGTTTGAAAGGTCTAGGGGTAAAGTGGTCTTTTTCTTGGCAAAGGGTAGTATCGTAATTACTCTAAATATATAATTAATTATTTAATTAATAAGGTGGAGGGGCAATTTGGGGAGAGCGGGCCTAAAATTGGCTCTTGAAGTGAAGTCTTGCTCCACCCGGGTTCGAACCTAGGTGGAAGCAATGAATTAAAGTGATTTTTATTTAAGTTATTAAATTAATGTAATTAATTAATAATTATTATTCATTAGCTGATTTAAAATAAAATAGAAATCAGATTTTTTTTAAATAAACAAAACCTTGTTGACTAAGTCCTAAAACTAGACTCCTAAGCCTCCTACAACTCCCACTCTCTCACGTTTATCTCTCAACTCTCACGCTCAATCTCTCTTCTTTCTCACATATTCTCTCTGCCAAAATAAGATACAAGAACTGAAAAATAAACCAAGTTCTTCACACTTGAAGAACTCACACGAAATCACAAGAAAGAAAAGTTAATCGCACACTAGGCTAAGGGAGGTTGTCTGTCGAGTGGAGTTGACATTGAAGAGGCTTAGACGTAATCTTGGGTGGAGTTTTTGGGAAGCAAGTTGAGGGTTTAACGTCAAAAAAATATGGGTTCTCTTCTCTCTTGGTCCCTTTCCCAAGAGACCCCTTAAGGTTCAGATTATTCAGTCCGTGCCCCTGTCACTAGCTCCCAATGAATCGTAGGTTGGGTATGATTGCTGGTAGATTTAGGTGTATGTTATGTTTTCGTAATAAATATGATTATGTTTTTTTACTTGAAATCGTATGAAAGACAATCCATGTGTTTGAAATTATGTGCAAGTGTGTGTATGTGCAAGTGTGTGTATGTGCAAGTATGTTACAGTGATTAAGGTTCTCGGATTAGGCTCCAAAAATTGATAATGTTATGGTTGACATTTTATGTGCATAAACCTATGTAAATCGTGATATTCATTAAAATGAAAGTGTGGCTAATTTGAGTACAAATCTTTTGGCTAAACAAATTTATGAAAAATGCACCCCAACACGTAATATATGATCTATGAATTTCCCTAAGAGTTCAAGTGAAAGTGTTGGTAAAAATGAGCTGAAAAATGACTAAATTTCCAACAAACTTACAAGTTTGGTTTAGGCAAAATAAAGATGAATAAATCTAGAAATTATTTGAGTGTAAAAGGGATGAGGTCACCAGGATTCGAACCCGTGACCTCACCCGTGAACTTCCTTAAAAACGTGAAGAGGGAAATGGGGTCAAGTGGAACTGATCTTGGGTGTGCTGGCTAAAAGGTAAAGTACAAAAAAATAATAAAAATAAAATGGGAGGCGTGGTAATCGAACCCACGACCTCCAGGCAGCGAGTGGAAGTAAAGGAAAAATAAAAGAAAAGAAATGTGAGGCGTGGGAATCGAACCCACGACCTTAAGGCAATGAAGGAGAGTAAAGGAGTAAAGGAAAAAAAAAAGGAATGTGAGGCGTGGGAATCGAACCCACGACCTCAAGGCAGTGAAGGGAGTTAAGAGAAAAATCAAGATAAAAGAATTGTGAGGCGTGGGAATTGAACCCACGACCTCTAGGCAGTAGCTGCGAAATAAAAAAAAATAAAGAGAGGCTGTGGGGGTTTGATCCCACAACCTCATGGTCTATTCAAATTAGACAAGGAGAATTAAATGAAAATAATAAAAGGGGTTGTGGGTGTTCGATCCCACAACCCCTCGGACAAGTAGGAGGAGATTCCAAGGAGAAAAATAAAGAGGGAATGTTGATGTTGGGGCTCGATCTAGGGTCCCAATGTCATGTGGACCAAAAATAAAATAAATGAAAAATGTAAAGTGTTGTCCAAGGGATTTGAAACCGAGTTTCCTTGCCCCATATTCCGTATTGACACATAAATCATACATGAATTAAATGTTCAAGAGTAATTCCACCTACTTAGATCGAAATTGAGATCTTGTAATATATACAAGATGCATAAGTGTTGTACTACAGAATCTTAGGAAGATATGAGTCACTTAACGAACTATGAATGAAGCTTCATGGCTTGCATGTATAGACCCATAAGTCTAGCATACGTTTAAAAATAAGTGAACCTAAGATGTATGTAATGAAATGATATAACCCTAGAAGGGTTAAGTACGAGTGTGAAATACACTAAATGGCCAAGAGCATTGGCATACGATGAAATAATTATTATGTAATAAAACGATTAAACCCTAGAAGGGTTAAGTAAGAGTGTGAAACACACAAATGGCCAAGTGCATTGGCATATGATGAAATGAACATTCACGTAAAATGGGGTGAGTAATTATGAAGAGCAAATGAGCTAATGTTAATGAATGTGGTGACAACATGATATGAGGCTAATGTAAAAGATGATAACAATCTCGAATGACCCTAAGTAAATGTTACCAAAATGTACTCACCTATGAGAGTGTAAAGTTAATGAAGAGACTAGTTTCTATGAACACTCTAATGAAAGTATTGAGATTAACACACTTAATACTAATGATGAGATGAGAAATCATCTATTGAGCTATGATGTCCTCATATTAGAAGTCAGCTTTCATGATGTATGAGTTGAATGTAATAGAACTTTATAATGAGCAACTATAGACTAGCTATGAGCGTTGTTGCCTTCTTTCGGGAAGGGCGGAGGTTCACGTAACTCTCATGAGATGAGACTGTCCGGCATGCCGGGTATGGGTCTCCTTATATCTCCTAGTCTTTGAACCTATACTGCCAATATAGGGATCTGGCGGGGTTAAATTACCATGTACGCTAGCATGTTTTGGGTCACTTTGGCCGGTGATTCCACCACTTTTTAGTGTGGGGATGACACTGGATTTCATGATGCTAACGTGATCTATGTCTGTTAAAGTTAAAGTTCCCAATGAATGAATGAGGCCAGCCTCAAATGATGCACATAATGAAATGAACGATACCAAAGGTGTTAGGGTAGGATAATAAAGAGGTGAGCTAGACTTAAGTAATGACACTAGGTTATTCTTGATCATTGCACAGCGAACCCGATGAGAGTCTTAAACTATATCCTAGGTATAGCTGGTGTTTACACTAGCTTATGAATGAATGAAATGAAGTACGTATGAATAAATGAAACAAACTCTGTGTTTGTTAAAGAAGGCTCCCTAGTTGAGGTCTCATATGTTGAGCCCTCATTTTGGGAATTCTTAATGTCAAGTCCATGATTTCAAGGTATCATGGCATATGAATGAATGATATGAAAGATGTTATGTGCTATATGCAATATGATATGTGCTATGTGTAAGATGTTATGTGTTGTGTGCAATATGATAAGTATGTTGATGCATGTTACTCTCATGGCATGACTTTCCTAATCCAAATTTGGAAAGTTCACTATCTTTCCTAATCCCTATTTGGCAAGTCCACTGACTTGACTTTCCATAATCATGTTGTTAGGAAAGAACTATTCTTACTCATGCATGTCCTTGGTGTGTGCTTGCATATTCCCATACTTAGTACAAGTGTGTACTAATCCCATACAATTCCATATTTTTAGGTGCAGGCATAGGTGGACGCTAGAGCTTACAAGTTCACGTTGCAGCTATCCGGACTTGGAGCTTTCATCCAGACTTGGTAGGCCCTCATGCTTTCGAGGATGTCTACCGTTATTATATAGCTTAGATGTAGGCTTTAGCTAGTGGAGCATGTTCCACTAGTGTTTCTTTCCACTTTCATTTCATACTTTGTATTGATGCCGTTTTGGCAAAAATACGTTTAATGCAATTATGAACTGTTTCTTTCATTTGATTATCTCTATATTAGATGGTTGATTTGTGAACGCCTATGATGTTAAGTTTAAAATGTTTAGCATGAAATAAGAATGAAAAAAGTTCAAATTTTCCTCTAAAATTAACCTAGATGAAGTAAGAATGACGTATGTAGGCTTGTCTGCGACCTCTGAGAGGTCAACGACGCCGGTCTCGTCTGGGGTCTAGATTCCATTCGTGACAAAGTTGGTATCAGAGCACTAGAATAAATTTTGAGAATAATAAGTTTACATCAACCACATTGAGGTGTTTCTAAGTCATGGTAGTGAAGTACACGACTATCATGAATTAGAGACTGCATGATGCGTAAGAAAATTTTCCTTCTTCTGATCTTATTGTGCTTTTCCTAATGTCTACTTTCTTGGTGTTATGAGCGTGTCTAACATCAATCTTTGTTATTTTAAAAGAATGAATACTAGGAGAACCATTGGTCAGAGGAGAGGAGGTGCAGCTGCTGGGAATAATCAGGTTCCACCCCAGGCTCCAGCTGAAGGAGTTGCTATGCCGGTTAACCCAACTGGGTTGATTGATGCAGAGGTGCCGGCATCTCTGGCCCATATGGCACAGGCCATCACTATGCAGGACCAGGCTATGACTGCCCAGCTCAACCGACAGGATGTTCAGAGGGAGAACCCACCAGTTCGTAGCATGGCTGACAGGCTGAGAGACTTCACGAGGATGAATCCTCCTATTTTCACCGGGTCTAAGACTTCAGAGGACCCCCAGGAGTTTGTGGACGAGGTGCATAAGATTTAGGTGGCTATGGGGGCCACAGACACTGAGAAAGCGGAGTTGGCTTCCTATCAACTCAAGGATGTTGCACAGACTTGGTGCAAGATGTGGCAGGATAGCCGAGCTTTGGGCAGAGTTCCGGTCACTTGGGAGCTGTTTAAGACAGCCTTCCTGGAGAAATTCTTTCCCAGGGAGATGAGGGAGGTAAAGGTTGAGGAGTTTATCAACCTTAAGCAGGGATCAATGACAGTCAGGGAGTATTCCCTGAAGTTTGTTAAACTATCCAGGTATGCTACTTTCCTTAGTATCTAACAGCAAGGATGAGATGAGTACTGAAGTTTGTTAAATTATCCAGGTATGCTACTTCCCTTGTATCTCACTGTAGGGATGAGATGAGCAGGTTTCTCACACAAATCAACGGAGATCTGGAGGAGGAGTGTCGGTCTGCGATGCTCCATGATAACATGGACCTCTCCAGGTTGATGGTGCATGTCCAGCAGGTAGAGGACAGCCGCAAAAAGAGGGGCGTTCGTGATGCTAGGAGGCCTAAGCCTCAAGATCAGGCAGGTCCCAGCCATGGAGGCCACAGAAACAATTTTGGCATTCGTGAGCAGCCCAGGTTCAAGAAGGGGCAGCAGAGTTCTAGGAACTCTAATTCTCAGATGAGTACATCACCTAGAGGAGGCAGACCTGAGCCCAAGAAGGGAAATGGGGGTGAGATGCAGCATCCCAGAAAGAACTGTGCTAAGTGTGGCCGTGCTCACAGTGGAGAGTGTAGACAGGGCACTAATGCTTGCTTCGGTTGCGGTAAGAGTGGGCACATGGTTAGAGGCTGCCCACAGAACAGGGGTCAGGCTGGAGGTAATGCTCAGCCTAGGCCTAATCCTTAGGGGTCAGCATCTCGATCCTGTGTTGATGGAGCTGAAGGACTCATTGTTGATAAAGATGAATGAGTCTTTCTCTTTGGAAAGTGATGGTGTACTTAGGTCCCAGGACAGGCTGTGTGTACCAGATGTGGATGATTTGCGGACCAGGATTGTTGCAGAGGCCCATGGCTCCAGATATTCCATACATCCAGGTTCCACCAAGATGTATCATGATCTTAAGCAGATTTATTAGTGGGATGGCATGAAGAAGGAAATTGCAGAATATGTGGCCAAGTGTCCTAATTGTCAGAAGGTTAAGGCAGAATATCTTAAGCCTGGCGGTCTTACTCAGATTATTGAGGTTCTGACTTGGAAGTGGGAGGCCATTAATATGGACTTCGTGGTTGGTCTACGAGGACTAGGAGACGCATGACTCCATATGGGTTATTGTGGACAGGAAGACTAAGTCTGCCCACTTTATCCCTGTGAAGTCTACCTACAGAGCCAAGGATTATGCGAGACTCTACATTGATGAGATTGTGAGATGTCATGGGATTCCTTTGTCTATTATTTCAGATAGAGGAGCTCAGTTTACTTTACATTTCTGGAGATCTTTCCAGAAGAGCTTGGGCACGCAGGTAAAGCTTAGTACTGCCTTTCATCCTCAGACTGATGGGCAGGCAGAGCACCATTCAGACATTGGAGGACATGTTGAGAGCGTGTGTGATTGACATCAGGGGTAGCTGGGATGACCATCTGCCTTTGATAGAGTTCTCATATAATAATAGTTATCACTCCAGCATTGGGATGGCACCTTTTGAGGCACTGTATTGTAGGAGGTGTAGATCTCCAGTTGGGTGGTTCGAGGTTGGAGAGTCATCCATTTTGGGTCCAGAGACCATTCATGAGGCCTTAGAGAAGGTCAGAGTAATTAGGGACAGGTTGGCTACTGCTTATAATCGGCAGAAGTCATATGCAGATAACAGAATACGACCCTTAGAGTTTGATGTTGGTGACCAGGTCTATCTGAAGATATCACCTATGAAGAGGATGATGAGGTTTGGCAGGAAGGGGAAGTTGTCTGTCGTATGTTGGGCCATACGAGATCCTACAGCGTGTGGGTGAGGCGGCATATGTGTTGGCATTACCTGCGGAGCTAGCTTCTGTCCATCCAGTCTTTCATGTATGCATGTTAAAGAAGTGCCTAGGTGATCCAGCATCGATTCTACCTGTGGAAGGTTTGGGGGTCGATAAAGACTTGTCCTATGAGGAGGTACCTGTTGAGACTTTAAACAGACAGATCAAGCGGCTAAGGAACAAGGATATTGCCACAGTGAAGGTATTGTGGAGGAATCATCTTGTTGAGGGTGCTATGTGGGAGGCCGAGGCCGAGGCCGATATTAGATCCCGCTACCCTCATCTTTTCAGCTCTTGAGGTTAGACTTCCTACTCTTAAGTCTAATTTTCCTTATCTCTCCATTTTTGTTGCTATTGCTTGACTGTGCATAGTGATTATGTTATGATCTGACTAGTATTACGCTAGATAGTAGTAGTGTCATTCGGGGATGAATGTTCTAAGGGGGGTATAATGTAACAACCCTAAAAATGGATAAGATAAGTAATGCTTAATGTGTCAAGAATGTATATGATTAGACCAGGGTTCACACAGATTGATGCGCGTAGAACCAGACCTCGGAACCCTTGCTAAAGCCAAGCCAACTAACCTGGGCAGTTAATTGAGCTTGTAAAAGTTGGGTCCAACCATGTAGGGCTCTCGAATAAGAAGATTTACTCTAAGGAGTCTTTATCGGACTTAAAAAGGGGAAATCTTAGGTTTGAAGGGTCTAGGGGTAAAATTGTCTTTTTCTTGGCAAAGGGTAGTATCATAATTATCCTAAATATATAATTAATTATTTAATTAATAAGGTGGAGGGGCAATTTGGGGAGAGAGGGCCGAAAATTGGCTCTTGAAGTGAAGTCTTGCTCCACCCGGGTTCGAACCTAGGTGGAAGCAATGAATTAAAGTGATTTTTATTTAAGTTATTAAATTAATGTAATTAATTAATTATTATTATTCATTAGCTGATTTAAAATAAAATATAAATCAGATTTTTTTGTCAAATAAACCAAACCTTATTGACTAAGTCCTAAAACTAGACTCCTAAGCCTCCTACAACTCCCACTCTCTCACGTTTATCTCTCAACTCTCACGCTCAATATCTATTCTTTCTCTCGTATTCTCTCTGCCAAAATAAGATACAAGAACAGAAAAATAAACCAGGTTCTTCACACTTGAAGAACTCACACGAAATCACAAGAAAAAAAAAGTTAATAGCACACTAGGCTAAGGGAGGTTGTCTGTCGAATGGAGTTGACATTGAGGAGGCTTAGACGTGATCTTGGGTGGAGTTTTTGGGCAGAAAGTAGAGGGTTTAATGTCAAAAAGGTATGGGTTCTCTTCTCTCTTGGTCCCTTTCCCAAGAGACCCCTTAAGGTACAGATTATTCAGTCTGAAAACTAGGATTGTTCCCTTTTGCATGCCCCTGTCACTAGCTCCCAATGAATCGTAGGTTAGGTATGATTGCTGGTAGATTTAGGTGTATGTTATGTTTTCGTGATGAATATGATTATGTTTGTGTACTTAAAATCGTATGAAAGACAACCCATGTGTTCGAAATTATGTGCAAGTTTGTGTATGTGCAAGTATGTTACAGTGATTAAGGTTCTCAGATTAGGCTCCAAAAATTGATAATGTTATGGTTGTCATTTTACGTGCATAAACCTATGTAAATTGTGATGTTCATTAAAATGAAAGTGTGGCTGATTTGAGTACAAATCTTTTGGCTAAACGAATTTATGAAAAATGCACCCCAACACGTAATATATGATCTATGAATTTCCCTAAGAGTTCAAGTGAAAGTGTTGGTGAAAATGATTTGAAAAATGACTAAATTTCCAGAAAACTTACAAGTTTGGTTTAGGTTAAATAAAGATGAATAAATCTAGAAATTATTTGAGTGTAAAAGGGATGAGGTCACCAGGATTCGAACCCGTGACCTCACCCGTGAACTGCCTTAAAAACGTGAAGAATGAAATGGGGTCAAGGGGAATTGATCTTGGGTGTGCTGGCTGAAAGGTAAAGTACAAAAAATTAATAAAAATAAAATGAAGGCGTGGGAATCGAACCCACGACCTCCAGGCAGCGAGTGGAAGTAAAGGAAAAATAAAAGAAAAGAAATGTGAGGCGTGGGAATCGAACCCACAACCTCAAGGCATGAAGGAGAGTAAAGGAGTAAAGGAAAAATAAACAAAAAGGAATGTGAGGCATGGAAATCGAACCCACGACCTCAAGGCTGTGAAGGGAGTTAAGAGAAAAATAAAGATAAAAGAATTGTGAGGCGTGGGAATTGAACCCACGATCTCTAGGCAGTAGCTGCGAAATAAAAGAAAAATAAAGAGAGGATGTGGGGGTTTGATCCCACAACCTCATGGTCTATTTGAATTAGACAATGAGAATTAAATGAAAAAAATAAAAGGGGCTGTGGGTGTTTGATCCCACAACCCCTCGGACAAGTAGGAGGAGATTCCAAGGAGAAAAATAAAGAGGGAATGTTGATGTTGGGGCTCGATCTAGGGTCCCAATGTCATGTGGACCAAAAATAAAATAAATAAAAAATGTAAAGTGTTGTCCAAGGGATTTGAAACCGAGTTTCCTTGCCCCATATTCCGTATTGATACATAAATCATACGTGCATTAAATGTTCAAGAATAATTCCACCTACTTAGATCGAAATTGAGATCTTGACATACATACAAGATACATAAGTGTTGTACTACATAATCTTAGGAAGATATGAGTCACTTAACGAGCTGTGAATGAAGCTTCATGGCTTGTATGTATAGACCCATAAGTCTAGCATACGTTTAAAAATAAGTGAACCTAAGATGTATGTAATGAAATGATGTAACCCTAGAAGGGTTAAGTACGAGTGTGAAATACACTAAATGGCCAAGAGCATTCGCATACGATGAAATGATTATTATGTAATGAAACGATGAAACCCTAGAAGGGTTAAGTAAGAGTGTGAAATACACAAATGGCCAAGTGCATTGGCATATGATGAAATGAATATTCACGCAAAATTGGGTGAGTAATTATGAAGAGCAAATGAGCTAATGTTAATGAATGTGGTGACAACATGATATGAGGCTAATGTAAAAGATGAGAACAATCTCAAATGAGCCTAAGTAAATGTTACCAAAACGTACTCACCAATGAGAGTGTAAACTTAATGAAGAGACAAGTCTCTATGAACACTCTTATGAAAGTATTGAGATAAATACACTTAATACTAATAATGAGATGAGAAATCACCTATTGAGCTATGATGTCCTCATACTAGAAGTCAGCTTCCATGATGTATGAGTTGAATGTAATGGAACTTTATAATGAGCACCGATAGACTAGCTATGAGCGGTGATGCCTTCTTTCGGGAAGGGCGGAGGTTCACGTAACTCTCATGAGATGAGACTGTCTGGCATGCCGGGTAGGGGTCTCCTTATATCTCCTAGTCTTCGAACCTATACTGCCAATATAGGGATCTGGCGGGGTTAAATTCCCATGTACGCTAGCATGTTTTGGATCACTTTGGACGGTGATTCCACCTCTTTTCAGTGTGGGGATGACACTGGATTTCATGATGCTAACGTGATCTATGTCGGTTAAAGTTAAAGTTCCTAATGAATGAATGAGGCCAGCCTCAAATGATGCACATAATGAAATGAACGATACCAAAGGTGTTAGGGTAGGATAATAAAGAGGTGAGCTAGACTTAAGTAATGACACTAGGTTATTCTTGATCATTGCACAGCGAACCCGATGAGAGTCTTAAACTACATCCTAGGTATAGCTGGTGTTTACACTAGCTTATGAATGAATGAAATGAAGTACGTATGAATAAATGAAACAAACTCTGTGTTTGTTAAAGAAGGCTCCCTAGTTGAGGTCTCATATGTTTGAGCCCTCATTTTGGGAATTCTTAATGTCAAGTCCATGATTTCAAGGTATCATGGCATATGAATGAATGATATGAAAGATGTTATGTGCTATATGCAATATGATATGTGATATGTGTAAGATGTTATGTGTTGTGTGCAATATGATAAGTATGTTGATGCATATTACTCTCATGGCATGACTTTCCTAATCCAAATTTGGAAAGTTCACTATCTTTCCTAATCCCTATTTGGCAAGTCCACTGACTTGACTTTCCATAATCATGTTGTTAGGAAAGAACTATTCTTACTCATGCATGTCCTTGGTGTGTGCTTGCATATTCCCATACTTAGTACAAGTGTGTACTAATCCCATACAATTCCATATTTTTAGGTGCAGGCATAGGTGGACGCTAGAGCTTACAAGTTCACGTTGCAGCTATCCGGACTTGGAGCTTTCATCCGGACTTGGTAGGCCCTCATGCTTTCGAGGATGTCTACCGTTATTATATAGCTTAGATGTAGGCTTTAGCTAGTGGAGCATGTTCCACTAGTGTTTCTTTCCACTTTCATTTCATACTTTGTATTGATGCCATTTTGGCAAAAATACGTTTAATGCAATTATGAACTGTTTCTTTCATTTGATTATCTCTATATTAGATGGTTGATTTGTGAACGCCTATTATGTTAAGTTTAAAATGTTTAGCATGAAATAAGAATGAAAAAAGTTCAAATTTTCCGCTAAAATTAACCTAGATGAAGTAAGAATGACGTATGTAGGCTTGTCTGCGACCTCTGAGAGGTCAACGACGTCGGTCTCGTCTGGGGTCTAGATTCCATTCGTGACAAAGTTGGTATCAGAGCACTAGAATAAATTTTGAGAATAATAAGTTTACATCAACCACATTGAGGTGTTTCTAAGTCATGGTAGTGAAGTACACGACTATCATGAATTAGAGACTGCATGATGCGTAAGAAAATTTTCCTTCTTCTGATCTTATTGTGCTTTTCCTAATGTCTACTTTCTTGGTGTTATGAGCGTGTCTAACATCAATCTTTGTTATTTTCAAAGAATGAATACTAGGAGAACCATTGGTCAGAGGAGAGGAGGTGCAGCTGCTGGGAATAATCAGGTTCCACCCCAGGCTCCAGCTGAAGGAGTTGCTATGCCGGTTAACCCAGCTGGGTTGATTGATGCAGAGGTGCCGGCATCTCTGGCCCATATGGCACAGGCCATCACTATGCAGGACCAGGCTATGACTGCCCAGGTCAACCGACAGGATGTTCAGAGGGAGAACCCACCAGTTCGTAGCATGGCTGACAGGCTGAGAGACTTCACGAGGATGAATCCTCCTATTTTCACCGGGTCTAAGACTTCAGAGGACCCCCAGGAGTTTGTGGACGAGGTGCATAAGATTTAGGTGGCTATGGGGGCCACAGGCACTGAGAAAGCGGAGTTGGCTTCCTATCAACTCAAGGATGTTGCACAGACTTGGTGCAAGATGTGGCAGGATAGCCGAGCTTTGGGCGGAGTTCCGGTCACTTGGGAGCTGTTTAAGACAGCCTTCCTGGAGAAATTCTTTCCCAGGGAGATGAGGGAGGTAAAGGTTGAGGAGTTTATCAACCTTAAGCAGGGATCAATGACAGTCAGGGAGTATTCCCTGAAGTTTGTTAAACTATCCAGGTATGCTACTTTCCTTAGTATCTAACAGCAAGGATGAGATGAGTACTGAAGTTTGTTAATGGAGCTGAAGGACTCATTGTTGATAAAGATGAATGAGTCTTTCTCTTTGGAAAGTGACGGCGTACTTAGGTCCCAGGACAGGCTGTGTGTACCAGATGTGGATGATTTGCGGACCAGGATTGTTGCAGAGGCCCATGGCTCCAGATATTCCATACATCCAGGTTCCACCAAGATGTATCATGATCTTAAGCAGATTTATTAGTGGGATGGCATGAAGAAGGAAATTGCAGAATATGTGGCCAAGTGTCCTAATTGTCAGCAGGTTAAGGCAGAATATTTTAAGCCTGGCGGTCTTACTCAGATTATTGAGGTTCTGACTTGGAAGTGGGAGGCCATTAATATGGACTTCGTGGTTGGTCTACGAGGACTAGGAGACGCATGACTCCATATGGGTTATTGTGGACAGGAAGACTAAGTATGCCCACTTTATCCCTGTGAAGTCTACCTACAGAGCCAAGGATTATGCGAGACTCTACATTGATGAGATTGTGAGATGGCATGGGATTCGTTTGTCTATTATTTCAGATAGAGGAGCTCAGTTTACTTCACATTTCTGGAGATCTTTCCAGAAGAGCTTGGGCACGCAGGTAAAGCTTAGTACTGCCTTTCATCCTCAGACTGATGGGCAGGCAGAGCGCACCATTCAGACATTGGAGGACATGTTGAGAGCGTGTGTGATTGACATCAGGGGTAGCTGGGATGACCATCTGCCTTTGATAGAGTTCTCATATAATAATAGCTATCACTCCAGTATTGGAATGGCACCGTTTGAGGCACTGTATTGTAGGAGGTGTAGATGTCCATTTGGGTGGTTCGACGTTGGAGAGTCATCCATTTTGGGTCCAGAGATCATTCATGAGGCCTTAGATAAGGTCAGAGTAATTAGGGACAGGTTGGCTACTGCTTATAATCGGCAGAAGTCATATGCAGATAACAGAATACGACCCTTAGAGTTCTATGTTGGTGACCAGGTCTATCTGAAGATATCACCTATGAAGGGGATGATGAGGTTTGGCAGGAAGGGGAAGTTGTCTATCGTATGTTGGGCCATACGAGATCCTACAGCGTGTGGGTGAGGCGGCATATGTGTTGGCATTACCTGCGGAGCTAGCTTCTGTCCATCCAGACTTTCATGTATGCATGTTAAAGAAGTGCCTAGGTGATCCAGCATCGATTCTACCTGTGGAAGGTTTGGGGGTCGATGAAGACTTGTCCTATGATGAGGTACCTGTTGAGACTTTAAACAGACAGATCAAGCGGCTAAGGAACAAGGAGATTGCCACAGTGAAGGTATTGTGGAGGAATCATCTTGTTGAGGGTGCTATGTGGGAGGCCGAGGCCGAGGCCGATATTAGATCCCGCTATCCTCATCTTTTCAGCTCTTGAGGTTAGACTTCCTACTCTTAAGTCTAATTTTCCTTATCTCTCTATTTTTGTTGCTATTGCTTGACTGTGCATAGTGATTATGTTATGATCTGACTAGTATTACGCTAGATAGTAGTAGTGTCATTCGGGGATGAATGTTCTAAGGGGGGGATAATGTAACAACCCTAAAAATGGATAAGATAAGTAATGCTTAATGTGTCAAGAATGTATATGATTAGACCAGGGTTCACACAGATTGATGCGCGTAGAACCAGACCTTGGAACCCTTGCTAAAGCCAAGCCAACTAACCTGGGCAGTTAATTGAGCTTGTAAAAGTTGGGTCCAACCATGTAGGGCTCTCGAATAAGAAGATTTACTCTAAGGAGTCTTTACCGAACTTAAAAAGGGGAAATCTTAGGTTTGAAGGGTCTAGGGGTAAAATTGTCTTTTTCCTGGCAAAGGGTAGTATCATAATTATCCTAAATATATAATTAATTATTTAATTAATAAGGTGGAGGGGTAATTTTGGGAGAGAGGGCCGAAAATTGGCTCTTGAAGTGAAGTCTTGCTCCACCCGGGTTCGAACCTAGGTGGAAGCAATGAATTAAAGTGATTTTTATTTAAGTTATTAAATTAATGTAATTAATTAATTATTATTATTCATTAGCTGATTTTAAAATAAAATAGAAATCAGATTTTTTTTAAATAAACAAAACCTTATTGACTAAGTCCTAAAACTAGACTCCTAAGCCTCCTACAACTCCCACTCTCTGACGTTTATCTCTCAACTCTCACGCTCAATATCTCTTCTTTCTCACGTATTCTCTCTGTCAAAATAAGATACAAGAACAGAAAAATAAACCAAGTTCTTCACACTTGAAGAACTCACACGAAATCACAAGAAACAAAAGTTAATAGCACACTAGGCTAAGGGAGGTTGTCTGTCGAATGGAGTTGACATTGAGGAGGCTTAGACGTGATCTTGGGTGGAGTTTTTGGGCAGAAAGTAGAGGGTTTAACGTCAAAAAGGTATGGGTTCTCTTCTCTCTTGGTCCCTTTCCCAAGAGACCCCTTAAGGTTCAGATTATTCAGTCTGAAAACTAGGATTGTTCCCCTTTGCATGCCCCTGTCACTAGCTCCCAATGAATCGTAGGTTGGGTATGATTGCTGGTAGATTTAGGTGTATGTTATGTTTTCGTGATGAATATGATTATGTTTGTGTACTTAAAATCGTATGAAAGACAACCCATGTGTTCGAAATTATGTGCAAGTGTGTGTATGTGCAAGTATGTTACAGTGATTAAGGTTCCCAGATTAGGCTCCAAAAATTGATAATGTTATGGTTGTCATTTTACGTGCACAAACCTATGTAAATTGTGATGTACATTAAAATGAAAGTGTGGCTGATTTGAGTACAAATCTTTTGGCTAAACGAATTTATGAAAAATGCACCCCAACACGTAATATATGATCTATGAATTTCCCTAAGAGTTCAAGTGAAAGTGTTGGTGAAAATGATTTGAAAAATGACTAAATTTCCAGAAAACTTACAAGTTTGGTTTAGGTTAAATAAAGATGAATAAATCTGGAAATTATTTGAGTGTAAAAGGGATGAGGTCACCAGGATTCGAACCCGTGACCTGCCTTAAAAACGTGAAGAGGGAAATGGGGTCAAGGGGAATTGATCTTGGGTGTGCTGGCTGAAAGGTAAAGTACAAAAAATTAATAAAAATAAAATGAAGGCATGGGAATCGAACCCACGACCTCCAGGCAGTGAGTGGAAGTAAAGGAAAAATAAAAGAAAAGAAATGTGAGGCGTTGCAATCGAACCCACGACCTCAAGCCATGAAGGAGAGTAAAGGAGTAAAGGAAAAATAAAAAAAAAAGGAATGTGAGGCGTGGGAATTGAACCCACGACCTCAAGGCAGTGAAGGGAGTTAAGAGAAAAATGAAGATAAAAGAATTCTGAGGCATGGGAATTGAACCCGCGACCTCTAGGAAGTAGCTGCGAAATAAAAGAAAAATAAAGAGAGGATGTGGGGGTTTGATCCCACAACCTCATGGTCTATTCGAATTAGACAATGAGAATTAAATGAAAAAAATAAAAGGGGCTGTGGGTGTTCGATCTCACAACTCCTCGGCCAAGTAGGAGGAGATTCCAAGCAAAAAAATAAAGAGGGAATGTTGATGTTGGGGCTCGATCTAGCGTCCCAATGTCATGTGGACCAAAAATAAAATAAATGAAAAATGTAAAGTGTTGTCCAAGGGATTTGAAATCGGGTTTGCTTGCCCCAAATTCCGTATTAATACATAAATCATACGTGCATTAAATGTTCAAGAATAATTCCACCTACTTTGATCGAAATCGAGATCTTGACATACATACAAGATACATAAGTCTTGTACTACATAATCTTAGGAAGATATGAGTCACTTAACGAGCTGTGAATGAAGCCTCATGGCTTGTATGTATAGACCCATAAGTCTAGCATACGTTAAAAAATAAGTGAACCTAAGATGTATGTAATGAAATGATGTAACCCTAGAAGGGTTAAGTACGAGTGTGAAATACACTAAATGGCCAAGAGCATTGGCATACGATGAAATGATTATTATGTAATGAAACGATGAAACCCTAGAAGGGTTAAGTAAGAGTGTGAAACACACAAATGGCCAAGTGCATTGGCTTATGATGAAATGAATATTCACGTAAAATAGGGTAAGTAATTATGAAGAGCAAATGAGCTAAAGTTAATGAATGTGGTTACAACATGATATGAGGCTAATGTAAAAGATGAGAACAACCTCAAATGAGCCTAAATAAATGTTACCAAAACGTACTCACCAATGAGAGTGTAAAGTTAATGAAGAGACAAGTCTCTATGAACACTCTTATGAAAGTATTGAGATAAATACACTTAATACTAATGATGAGATGAGAAATCATCTATTGAGCTATGATGTCCTCATACTAGAAGTCAGCTTCCATGATGTATGAGTTGAATGTAATGGAACTTTATAATGAGCACCGATAGACTAGCTATGAGCGGTGATGCCTTCTTTCGAGAAGGGCGGAGGTTCACGTAACTCTCATTAGATGATACTGTCCGGCATGCCGGGTAGGGGTCTCCTTATATCTCCTAGTCTTCGAACCTATACTGCCAATATAGGGATCTGGCGGGGTTAAATTCCCATGTACGCTAGCATGTTTTGGGTCACTTTGGACGGTGATTCCACCTCTTTTCAGTGTGGGGATGACACTGGATTTCATGATGCTCACGTGATCTATGTCGGTTAAAGTTAAAGTTCCCAATGAATGAATGAGGCCAGCCTCAAATGATGCACATAATGAAATGAACGATACCAAAGGTGTTAGGGTAGGATAATAAAGAGGTGAGCTAGACTTAAGTAATGACACTAGGTTATTCTTGATCATTGCACAGCGAACCCGATGAGAGTTTTAAACTATATCCTAGGTATAGCTGGTGTTTACACTAGCTTATGAATGAATGAAATGAAGTACGTATGAATGAATGTAACAAACTCTGTGTTTGTTAAAGAAGGCTCCCTAGTTGAGGTCTCATTTGTTGAGCCCTCATTTTGGGAAGTCTTAATGTCAAGTCCATGATTTCAAGGTATCATGGCATATGAATGAATGATATGAAAGATGTTATGTGCTATATGCAATATGATATGTGCTATGTGTAAGATGTTATGTGTTGTGTGCAATATGATAAGTATGATGATGCATGTTACTCTCATGGCATGACTTTACTAATCCAAATTTGGAAAGTTCACTGACTTTCCTAATCCAAATTTGGAAAGCTCATTAACTTTCCTAATCCCAATTTGGCAAGTCCACTGACTTGACTTTCCATAATCATGTTGTTAGGAAAGAGCTATTCTTACTCATGCATGTCCTTGGTGTGTGCTTGCATATATCCATACTTAGTACAAGTGTGTACTAATCCCATACAATTCTATATTTTTAGGTGCAGGCACAGGTGGACACTAGAGCTTACAAGTTCACGTTGCAGCTATCCGGACGTGGAGCTTTCATCCGGACTTGGTAGGCCCTCATGCTTTCGAGGATGTCTACCGTTATTATCTAGCTTAGATGTAGGCTTTAGCTAGTGGAGCATATTCCACTAGTGTTTCTTTCCACTTTCATTTCATACTTTGTATAGGTGCCATTTTGGAAAAAATACGTTTAATGCAATTATGAACTGCTTCTTTCATTTGATTATCTCTATATTAGATGGTTGATTTGTGAACGCCTATGATGTTAAGTTTAAAATGTTTAGCATGAAATAAGAAAGCAAAAAGTTCAAATTTTCCGCTAAAATTAACCTAGATGAAGTAACAATGATGTATGTAGGCTTGTCTGCCACCTCTGAGAGGTCAACGACGCCGGTCTCGTCTGGGGTCTAGATTCCGGTCGTGACAGTGTTATGTGGAATTTCCTAGATCTTGTACAAGACCATTATGTGAGTGTCTTATGTGATGTATTATGTGAGTGTCTTATGTGATGTATGAGTCTTAATGAACTAATGAACTAATGACCTATGTTAGTAACTATATAAATGAATGAGTTCCTAATCTAAAGTGGCTTAAGCATTCCTTAGCTAAAGTGTGAGGAGGGCATGGAAGAATGATGTCTTCATGTCTTATCTTTGGAAGTCTTGAGGATGACTCTAGTTAGGGAAGTTGGTTAATCTTGTTGACATGATCTAAGCTTTAGGTAGTCTTAAGGACTATTTAGGTAATCTTGAAGAGGTCACTATGGACGTTATCTTCTTGATTTACTTAATTAGGTCTTTTGATAGCCTTTGGGTAGAGAATGTCATATCACCTATGGTTGGTGATTTAGTGAGAATGATTCTACTATAAGGAGTCCATAGGATCACTTGAGTGTGTGTAAGGGATTGTATGGGCGGTTCCTTCACATTTTACTTATGGGAGACTTAGGATTCATGATTGGTAGAGAAATCTCACAATGATGTTTATGATTGCTTTGTAATTATGTATGTAACTCATTGTAGGTAATCTTAAGGGTCGTTTAGGCACGTCTAGAGAGGGTGTATGGGCGGTCTCTCTTTGTGTGACTTAAGTGAATTTTGGATGACTTTAAGTGAGGGAATTACATGCTAGAAGATGTTAAAAGGGAAGGCTAGGACTTCACTGTAATAGTGAATGGACTTCACTGTACAGTGAAGTGAACTCACTTTAAAGTGAGCTTTAAATTTATGAGTTTGGTTTTAATGTTATGTTATGTGTTTTTAAATTGATTAATGATGTTATTATGATTAAAATATGATTTGCAAAATGAAAAGATGCATATTTCCAATAAAGTCCATTTTCATGTTTTTATGCATAATGCCATACTTAGTACATGTGGTTGTACTAATTCCATGCTTTATTTTCTATCTATAGTTGTTAATAGGTGAAGAGCTTTTGGGAAGTGAAGACTTGGACTTGGAAGATCGTTCAAGAGAAGTTGAAGTATTTCCTCAATTGACTCGAGGGCATATGTCTTTTATTTTTTCTTTGAAGTATTGTAATAGACTATGTCTTTCTATTTTCGTATTGAAGCATGGGCCGTGTCCCAAGTATTCTTGTGTCTTAAGATGATGAGATTGAGACTTAGTGTTTTTCCTAATTTCTACTTATATGAAAGAGTTTAAAGACTTCTATATTATTTTACGAAAAATTTTAATTCCTCACTACTTTTCATTATGTATATGCGATGAATGATATGAAAGAGGCTTGTCTTAGAACTCCGAGAGTTCGACGACGCCGGTTAAAATCGAAGATTGTACTCTAACTTCTAGGGTATGGTTTTGGGATGTGACAATCTATACCTACGCGTGCGCATAGTTAAGGGATAAGGAGATTGCTACTAAGTAATTCATTCTCTTCTGACGAGGAGTACTCATCTTAAGAGGTACATTGGATAAAACATTTCTACTCACGAAGTGTACCCAACTCTTCTTCAAATCCTCTCGGTGCTAAGGATAACTCTCCCATGGAGACATAAACAATCATTGACTATAGGTTAAGATATAACTATTTAATACCACATCTCAACTCACGAAGGGTATCGAACCTCTAACCTATCTTTGGAAATCTCATCGAAGATAGTGAGGTTGCTTCTAAACACTTCATCTCAACTCACGAAGAGTGTTCATCCCAAAATCGTCATTTTTCATACTTAGGAATAGTAGGGATGGTCTAGACACTTCATCTCTACTCACGAAGAGTGTCTACACTACAATCCCCCATTTTCATTCATTAAATTCATTCTGCATTCAAGCGTGCGTGAGTACATGTGAGCACACCTTTCACATAATAACCATTATTCATAACATTCACTTGTAGAAATTTTAATACCAACATTTATCAGAATTCACAACTTAGCATACTTCACATATCAAATACACACTTCATTTAGACATAAACCATTCAAGATAATTATTTCAACCTTCTAACACATATCATGAATACACATATCAAAATCATAACTTCACTTCACAGATAATGCCTTCATGTCCATTCTCACAATACATATATAACTTCATACACTTCAAGTAAACACCGCCACCAAAAGTTGACCATACCACTCAAGAGTTACTTCAACATGACTTAACCAAGTTAGAACAACTTACCCTTATTCAAAGCCTTTACCACCTCAATATTTCACCAAAAACATCATACTAAGGCATAATATGATGTATCTAATCACAACATAATATACAGAAAATCATAGTTCTAACATTATCAAACCATGCACGTTAAACCCACTTCATAAGCAAAAAGTTGAAAAATTGGATTGAGCATGGGGTCATTGAGTTTTTTACCTTAAAATCATCAACTAACATTGAAAAATATCATGTTTCATTCACTAAAACGTTTTCATGCAAGAACCATGCTTAGAGTTCAAAATAGAAGAATTTGCAGTTTGAAAACCCTTTTTGAAAGGTGTTGAAATGGGCTCCTTGAATGAAAGAAGAGTTAAGGATGAACTACCATACCTTAATATGAAGAAACCCACGATATTTGGTGTTGAAAACGTCCAAAACCTTCAGCCCTATCTCAACCTTGAGTTCTAGCTTCAATGGAGTTTGAGAGAGCTTTTGGGAGAGAAGAACATTTTGAGTGTTTTAAAATGTGATTTCTAATTAAGGGTTTGTGATTTTTGGTTGGGAATGTGTGCATAATGACCTAAAATTAGTATACAACACATTCCCAAAATACCCAAAACACCCCTACATCAAAAGGACCATTTTAGACAAGTCAAACTTCACTTAAATTTTCAGAATTATCGTCGGGAAACAAGTCCGTGATGCAGAGCTGCTCCCGCCATATTTTTGAAAATAATTTCAAGACAGGGGAGTGCGCGACGTGTCCGCGACGCAGACCAAAACTTTTGGCCTATACTGGAGCAGGTCAGCGACGCGCACATGTTTGACCCATGTGCGAAACTTTGCTGCATTGGGCAGCTTGCTTGGACAATGTTTGGAGCCTCCTCGGGGACCCTAAGGGTGGTCCCTTGGAGTCGTACCCGGAAGTTTTGACCCTAATCATGCCCCTCTATATTATAGGGTCACCCCCACTGATTTTACACTTCATACAACACACATAAGTACGTACAACATACAAGGACACGCTACCACACACAAGGCTAGTTTCCGAACATCTTGGTCGTCCCTTGACGTTTTACTTGAAAACTTACAAAATGACCTCAAACACTAAAATGAGCTATTTTAATACATTATTAGCTCATGAAACACATACGAAGATTTAGTTTGACCTATTTCATTTTTAGGGTCATTACAATCTCCCCCACTTAAAACAACATTCGTCCTCGAAAGACACTAAACACTTCAAGGACTTCAAGGACATAACTAGCAGCATATGATACGCTCAAACTTACTTCTCAAATAAGAAGTAAAAGCGGTCGTATCAAGTAGAGAACCCAAAAAATGAGGTTAGGCTCGATCCTACGAGGAAAATGGTTCAGACTTAACTTTATTCGATTATTATTACTATTTAGTCAACTATTTTCCGAGAAAACAAATAACAGAAAGGGTTTTTTTAAAAATTAATAAAAATGATTAACTAAATTGAAATTAACAATCAACACAGTCAAATTTTTGAAGTTTAATCAGATGATAAAAGTAACTAGGGCTTAAGTGTTCCCCATAGGTTCCTAACTTGGTAATTCTAACTATAACAATTCTTTTCTAGTATCTTGCATGTAAAGCGATAAGTTATGTATCTCTAAATCCTTGGTCCGGCATCTAGAAAATGTCACTCCGCACCTTGGTCCAGCTACGTGTGTTGCTATACTAACCCTTATCTTTACCTCATATTAAACATCATAATCGATATTTGACTCAGTTATTACCTCGTACTAACCAATACTAGCCTATTAGATAGTATACACTAAATCTATGTTGATAATTCTTTTCCTATTATCTACCTCCTTGGTCCGGCAAGTAGCATTAAGGCGAGTTCTAACGTCGACCATCCGTTAAAAAGACTTCTACACGAAAGAATTATCAATACATGCAAGACACCATTCTAGAATTGTTATTTTAGTTAGATATTACCTTGTTATTCACCCATGGTTCCCACAACCCTAGTTATGGAGTCTAGTTACCCATGGTCATAATCACACAATTCATATTTTTAATGTAAGAATTCATGCACTTACTTTAATGAGAATGAATAACCAGAAATTCACTTGATTAATCAACAAAAACACCAATAATCGATTTCAGAAAAGTGTATCAATTACCAAAATCAATAGTTCAATACTAAAGCAAGAAGACTAAAAATATTCAAGAGTCTAACCCCAAAATCGAGGTTTTTTGAACTATTTATAATAAAAAAACAAAACCTAATAAGAGAAGGATTCTAATTAATGAAGATTTGTCCAAACGCGTCTGAGTCGACGGACCTCGTGATGGACCGTTGTGGGCACGACGGACCGTCATGGCCTCCGTCGTCCCATACTTCACAAATTCTTCTGCTGCTTTCTTCATTACCCTCGACGGACAGGTCTGACGGACCATTTCAAACACGACGGTCCGTCGAGGGACTCCGTTCCATAATACTTAACTTCTTGGAATTGGGTACTGGGACTACTCTTTGATCATCACGACGAACAAGCAGGACGGACCGTCGTGGCTATGATGGTCTGTCATGAACTTCCGTAGTCCCACACTTGGTCAGACTTCCCCATCTTCCTTCAGCGGCTTCTCTCCTAACTACGATGCCACCTAAGGACCGTCACAGCCTCGACGGACCGTCATAAGCTCCGTAGGTTGTCTCTTCTGCATTTCTTGCTCAAAAACTCCCACGTTCATTTTTGGACAGATTTCCTGCAAATAAAGAGAACCTGCATAAAAAATCAATACAAAAAGGCTTTAGACACACACTAAACTTAAGAAAAAAGCATTAAAAGTACCGTGAAACCACGGTACATCAACACCCTCAACTTAAATTAGTTGTTTGTACTCAAGCGACGCACTATGACTCACTATAAAATCTTTGTACAAGAGTATCCACATTTTAGCTTTCGCAATCATTTGGCTATAAATCCCGATCATTCTCATTATTTTCATGCATGTTATAACTATTAGGCTTGAATTATGTGGAATCAGACTATGACACAGACTCACTACGCAATGACACCTATCCTCTTCAATTTCTCACCCAGGTGCTAATATTTTCGGTATTGCAACTATTGTCCTCACTTCAAAATAACATCCTCATTTTTCACACAATGATTTAAGTTTGAGTATAAGGATTACTTTTCAACACTCACTCTCAAAACAAATTCACAACTCATTTGTACATATTGCCATAAGCTTGCCCTTATTTTCACTGCTTTAAGTTTACCATACAACTCTTAAGATCACGATAGGACTTTCTTAGCTTGTAACATAGGCTCAGGGTCAGGTAGGGTATCTTTAGGTATACTATAGTGACTTGTTGCCCTCCTTGACATATCGGCTAAGCGTACCACCTTTTCATCATTTATTTCGCCCTATTTCTCAATTTTCTTTTCACCTTGCTATTTTCCCTTTCTTATCCTTATGTGTAAGTGACTTTTCTCTTTTCTTGTGTTTATTTTGTTTCATCTGTATACTTTATATATATTTCTGTTTTGTTCTTTCTTCCTCTTCATTCTTTCAACCCCACTTTCCGGAGTATTCCTTATAACAGCCACCCTCAACTCATGACTTTGCCATGAGTCAAGGTTCACAATACCCATGGTTGGGTCAGGGCCACGACAAGGTTGCTTTCTGCATTAGCCACCCTCAACTTATGCTTTTGGCATAAACTGAGGTGCACATGTCCAAAGAGGGACCAGGGCCAACACATTGTTCCCAGAGAAGATCAGTTGGGGTAAAAAAGAAAGATCTGTTTTTAGGCTCAAATCATTTGGATCAATAAGGGATTAACTTCATTTGGTTTTTTGTTAATTTTAGGCTCAGGATTGTCTATTTTGAACAAAGGCCTATGATTCTTTCCTAATTGTTTATTTTGGCTTACTTTTAGCAAGACTAACCAGGCAAGTTCTAGCTCATTATCAATGGTGGATCATTCGAATTTCCCACACACTCACTTGACATTCATTACATTCCCAGATTATTAGACACCTAGTTCGAGTCTTAGATTCAGGGTCATGCAGTAGTGTATCTCTATGTCATGAGTTATGCTATGTACACAAGATATAACATGCCGGTTCAACAATAAAAGTAATCAGTCTTTTGGAGGAAAAGAACACAGGCAAGAAAACCCCAAAAGAGGATCGGGAATTGGCTACTCAGACTTCACCCTAGCACTCACTTTCCATTTACCCCACCCCCAACAAAAAGATATGCAATTGTCCCCAATGCATTAAAGAAAAACTAAAATACGTGAGTGGTAGGTGAAGTAAACCTGAGGCGCAAAGCGCCGGCGATCAGCAAGCTGGTGGGTCCGGTTCCCCGGAACCCACTCCCTCCGTAATCTGGACACCCTTAGTAGTGTCCTCATCAACAACAGCACTATCAGTAGTGCCTCTCACTGTCTCCACAACTCTGGAGCTAGACGCCCCGGCAGCTAACTCTACAGCCCTCAACGTACGGGCCTCCTCCTCAGCAATCGAGGCTCTCCTCGCAGCCTCCATCTCACGGTGCTCCTTATTCCTCGACCTAGCCTCATCCTCCTCTTGACCCCTGCGCCTCTTGGCATGCTCTCGTGGGGGAGGTGGTGGAACCTCAGAGTGGCGAATAACGCAGCCAACACTGTGTCCTCAGCAGGCTCTGCAGAAGGGGCCTCAGACTCAGGCACCCTAGCCTCTAGGATCGTATCAAGGTTCGCTCACAAACTCTCAACCGAAGCCTGAAGAATCGACACATCCACCGGAGGGGCTGGCCGGGCTAGTACCCGACACTCAAAGGCATCCAAGCGCTGATGAACCTCCAAGATCTTACGCTCCATGTGCTGGGACATCTTACTCTCCATGCGCTCCTCCGCCTCAGCAATAGACCTCTGCATACAAGGCTGGATGTGATGCAGAAGTGTGGCCATCTGAGCCTCAAGTTTCTGGACACTAGCAAGTGGGACCAGAGTGGCGGAAAGAGCCGAGCGAGAGGAGATCGGGGCAGTGCTACTACCCAGGATAGCCTTGACCGGAGTAGTGTCAGTGGGTGCAGAAGTATCCTGATTAGATGCTCGGGCATGCTCTACAGTATCCGCCAGGTTCTCACCAAGGAGAGGCACCTCCGGGCGGGGCCCTCTGCGTGGTGCCAACTCATTGGCCTCATCCCGGATGAGGCCAATATCAATATTGCCCTACGGGGTCTTGAGCTGATCAATGTGCCAGATGGGCACACCTGCGGACCTGCATAAATAAAACACCATGCACGGAAGGGTAAGTAGTGGTGACCCTGAAGGCCCTCTCATGCATGACCACCTGAAGAAGCCAAGTGAAGTCAACCTCAAACCCTGCCATCATCGCTGCCATCAGAACTGCGCGATCCCATGTAACTATATTATCTACAGCAGTGGGGGAGAGGCAGTGGCGGACTATCAACCATAGAAACTTAGCCGTGAAGGTCAAGTTAGCCTTCCTGATGGCTCCCTTCGGCTCCATTACCCAGTCAGCAGCCTCTCCATCAATAGATAAGTGTTGGGCCATCCACCTCTTGGTGGTCTCTCTCAGCGATGGCTCACACAAGAACTGGCCATCTTTAACAAGTTGCCACCAGTAGTCAAACTCGGCGGTGAGAGAGGTCCTGGTGGCATCAGCATCCTCGCCGTATAGATACAGATGGATGGATGGCAAGGAGATGTCCACCCGTATGCCGCGGACTCTGATGTGATCAAGTGGGGCCTGTTTGGCAGAGGCAGCCCGCCTATCAATCTGTGATCGGAGAGTAGCCACATACGAGGCGTAGAACTCTCGTACCAACTCCTCACTGTATCGGCCCAAAGAACGAGCCGTCCACTCTAGCCGGTGTCTGGTGAAGAGAGTATGGATATCCGGCATGGTGGGGAGACTCCCTGTAAGGACCCGCCTCTCCAGTGTAAGGGTCCGGGTCATAACGCCCTTTTTATTTAGCAGCTTGGCGTCGGAATACACTTGGTATTGCCCCTCAACACACCACCGGTTGGGCTGGTCGGCAACTGGGCGGGAACTCTAGTCATTGAAGCTGGAGTGGAAAAAGAACTGTCTGCCTCATCAGACGAGGCAAACTGTGAAGCTGTGGTGGGCGCATAGGCTTCAGCAGACCCGGAGACTTCCTCCGACCAGGATACTCCTAAGGAACCAGACGCTCCCTCATCCTGTGCAGCTGACCCAGAAGGTGTGCCGGTTAGTGTGCGCTCCTTTATCAGACTGGGAGGCAGTGACTACGCCAGACGCCACCTTCTTGGGCGTGGCTCTGGTTGCACGTGCAGCCCGTGCAGAAGTGGCAGTGCCTGGTGGCACGTACTTGAGGTGATGCTCATCATCAGAGCCAATGAAAAGTCGAGCAGACGGGGCAACAGACTTTGAACGCCCTCGTGCATAAACTCGATCTTGTTTTGGTGCCATGAGTGGTAGTACCTGTAAAGAATCATGATTAGTACTAGAAAGAGCAAACAAGACATGCAAAAACGAAACAAAATAAACATAAGGCCAAAGCTGTAATGATATCTCTGAAGTATCTGTGAGACACGACGGACCAGTTGACGGCCCATCATGAGTATGACGGACCGTCATGGGTGTCCGTCATGAATTACTTAACATTATTTATTTGGAGACCTCTGAAAGAAAGTCTCTGAATGTCATGACGGATAAGCAGGACGGACCGTCGTGATCACGACGGGCCATCGTGGAGGTTCGTCATGGGACACATGGAAAAATTATGGAAACCCTTAGGAGTGGGGTCTCTGACAACAATGACGGTTGTGTAGGACGGACCGTCATGGGCACGACGGTACGTCGCATATGTCCGTCATAGGACACTTAGAAAAATTGGAGACCCTTAGGAGTGGGGTCTCTGACAACCATGACGGTTGTGCAGGACGGACCGCCGTGGGCACGACGGTCCGTCGCATTTGTTTTTCATAGGACACTTAGAAAAAACTTGGAGACCCTTAAGAGTGGGGTCTCTGACAACCATGACGGTTGTGCAGGATGGACCGTCGCGGACACGACGATTCGTCGCATCTGTCCGTTAGTAGACACTTAGAAAAAGCTTGGAGACCCTTAGGAGTGGGGTCTGTGACAACCATGACGGTTATGTAGGACGGACCGTCGTGGGCACGACAGTCCATCGCATCTGTCCGTTAGTGGACACTTGGGGAATACAAATAGTGGGTTTTTGGGACGGACCCCATCACGGTCCATCGTGGGTACGATGGTCCATCGACAAGGTCTCGTTCTGTCATTCAGTGACAGAACTGGGAAGCCACAATTATCCCCTGAGATTCCAAACGAAAGACTCGATATTAACCCACATATTTCTAACCCAAATACCCAGCAAACTAGCAATGCTAAAGCATCAATTTCTCGAGTTTTAACATGTCAATTCGGGGGACTATCAACCTAGGTCAGAACAAGCTTCCAAAACATCTTCCCCTTCTTTGATTCGTTTAACCCACTACCCACAGCAATTTTATTTATAAGGCGGGACTTTAAGGCATGTCATGAGGTCTTTAGCATACAAAAGGGGTCAAAAATCAAAGACCCAATAAACGGAAACAGGCCAGTAGTAATTAAAAGCAGTCATGCAGTGTAAATGGGTAGAGACCAGAAGCACATACCTGAGACTTGGAGAAGAGGAAAAACAACCAGGTGAGGCACACAACTAGGTAGATCAGCAGAATAGCAGAAGACTCCGACCAGCAAATACTTGGAAGAGGCAGGGAGATTGGGGGGGGAATTAGATTGTGGGATTTGGGGAAGTGATGGTGGATCTGTGGATTGGGAAGAGGATGAGAGTGGAAGGAAGTTGAAAAGGGAGGAAATGGGAGAAAGAGGGAAAGAAACGGTTTAAGTGAAGGGGTGGGGAGTTTAAGAGGTTTAAAACTTTTAAAATTCCCCGGCCGGGTCAGGTCAGGTTGTTGGTTACTGATGCGACGAGTCCCCGACGACGGTCCATCACAAATGTGATGGTCCGTCGTGGGTTCCGTCACGGGTGCCCTAATTTAAATAAAATAGACAAACTTACCTGGCACGAGGGATTCCTGTGACGGTCCGTCGCAAGCGTGACGGTCCGTCGATGGATCCGTCACTGAGTGTTTCAGACCAATTTCTATAGATTTTTCTGGTGATGTGCTACCTGCAAAGTTAACACCCATTAAGCTATTCTCTATGTGTTTGACTTGAGACTTAGTGGGTACGGACCCTAAACTATGCTCTAGCCAACACTTCTAACAAAACGAAAAACAAAGAAAATGCGACTATTGCTGGGGAAAAAAACTATATTTGGCTTAGAGGATACATATTGGGTTGCCTCCCAACCAGCGCTTGATTTAATATCGCGGCACGTTGGAGGATACTCGATTACTCAGACTTCATCAAGATGGTATGCCTCGATCACTTCATTCGCCGATTCAGCATGCCCCAAATAGATTTTGATTCGTTGTCCGTTCACCTTAAACCACACACCCTCCTTGTTTTCCAACTCAACCGCTCCGTGAGGGAATAGTTGGGTGATCAAGTAAGGGCCAGTCCATTTGGACTTGAGGTTGCCCGAAAACAAACGTAACCTAGAATTGAATAAAAGCACCAAATCCCAAACTATAAAATCGCGTTTCTCAATCTTTTGGTCATGTTATTTCTTCATCTTTTCTTTGTAGAGGGCTGAACTTTCATAAGCTTTTAGGCGAAATTCATCGAGTTCATTCAACCCATTTAACCTCTGTTCTACAGCTTCATTCCAATCCATTTTCAACTTCTTCATAGCCCACATGGCTTTATGCTCTAATTCAACCGGTAGGTGACAAGCTTTCCCATAAACAAGTTGGTATGGGGACATACCTATGGGAGTCTTATATGCTGTCCGGTAGGCCCAAAGAGCATCATCAAGCCTCCTTGACCAATCCGTTCTACTAGCGTTTACTGTTTTCGACAAAATCTACTTGATCTCCCGATTTGACACCTCAACTTGCCCACTAGTTTGAGGATGGTAAGGAGTGGCCACGTTATGGCGAACCCCATATTTCTCCAATAATCCCTTAAACAACTTGTTGCAAAAGTGGGATCCCCCATCACTAATAATTGCCCTTGGGGTACCAAATCGAGAAAATATATTCTTTTTCAAGAATGCGGTGACACTTTTCCCTTCATTATTTGCGAGGGCGACAGCTTCCACCCATTTATACACATAATCAACCGCTACTAGAATGTACTTCATCCCATGAGAACTCATAAAAGGACCCATAAAGTCAATACCCAAAACATAAAATAACTCAATCACAAGAATGGGATTTAATGGGAGCTCTTGCTTTCTTGAAATGCCGCCATCTCGTTGGCATCTATCACATGCTTTGGCGAACTCATGAACATCTTGATGAATAGTTGGCCAATAGTAGCCACATTGTAAGATCTTATGAGCGGTTCGGATACCACTATGATGTCCACCTACGGGTGAAGAATGACATACCTCCAAGACACTAAACATCTCAACTTCTGGCACACAATGCCGAATAAGCCCATCGGCACAACTCCTATATAAGTATGGTTCATCCTAAAAGAACTTCTTCATATCGTACATGAACTTTTTCCTTTGATGAAAGGACAAGTCCTGTGGAACAATATCGCTAGCCAGATAATTCGCAAAATCTGCGAACCATGGAATCAAGTCTTGAGAGGCAGTCAATACATGCTCATCGGGGAAGGTATCATCAATCTCAGTCTTATACCCCAACTCTCTCATTGCTTCATCTTCTAAACGGGACAAGTGTTCAGCAACTTGATTCTTGGTCCCTTTTCTATCTCTCACCTCAAAGTCAAATTCTTGCAATAGTAATACCCAACGAATCAACCTCGGTTTCGCATCCTTTTTTGCCATCAAGTATCTCAAAGCAGAATGGTCAGTATGCACTATAACTCTAGTACCTAGCAAATAGGAGCGAAATTTTTCAAAAGCAAAGACTACTGCAAGGAGCTCTTGCTCAGTCACAGTGAAGTTCTTATGGGCTTCATTGAGGGCTTTACTAGCTTAGTAAATAGGATAAAGGATTTTGTCCCTTCTTTGTCCCAATACCACACCAAGAGCAACCCCACTAGCACCGCACATCACCTCAAATGGACTGCTCCAATCTGGATAAATAATGATAGGTGTAGACACCAACGTTTCTTTTAACTCGCCGAATGCCTTAAGACAGGATTCATCAAAATAAAATTTATACTCTTTCTCCAGCAGTTTGCACAAGGGATGCGCAATTTTTGAAAAGTCTTTGATGAACCTCCGGTAAAAACCTGCTTGCCCTAGAAAGCTTCTCACACCTTTTACAGAGATAGGTGGGGGAAGTCTCTCTATTACCTCGACTTTAGCTCGATCAACTTCTATACCCTTCTCTGAAATGCGATGACCCAAAGCAATACCTTCTTTCACCATTAAGTGGCATTTTTCTCAATTTAGTACTAAACTGTAGTATTCACACCTCTTAAGAACCTCAGATAAATGACTCAAACACCTCTCGAATGAGTCACCAACCATAGAAAAATCATCCATGAACACCTCAATAGTATCCTCCACCATATAAGAGAATATCGACATCATACCTCCCTGAAAAGTGGCGGGTGCATTGCACAACCCAAACGACATTCTCTTGAACGCAAAGGTCCCATATGGACAAGTAAAGGTGGTTTTCTCTTGGTCTTCTGGTGCAATAAAAATCTGATTATACCCCGAATAACCATCAAGAAAATAGTACCACCCTTTTTCGGCTAGTTTATCCAACATCTGATCCATGAAGGGCATAGGAAAATGGTCTTTTTCGGTCCATGCATTTAATTTCTGGCAATCCAACATCCTCCATCCAGTCACTGGTCTCATTGGAACAAGTTCAATTTTCTCATTGGGGACCACAGTCATTCCCCTTTTCTTAGGTACACACTGAACAGGGCATACCCAACTCCTATTAGCGATCGGATATATTACTCCGGCATCCAACCACTTAATGATTTCCTTCTTCACGACCTCTTGCATAGGTGGATTTAAGCGTCTCTGGTGCTCAATACTTGGCTTATGATCGGGCATGAGTTGGATTTTATGAGAACAAATACCAGGAGGGATCCCAATAATATCCGCAATAGTCCACCCAATAGCTCTTTTGAACCTTTTTAACACTTTCACCAAACTCTCAACTTGTTGTTCATTCAGGTCTGATGCAATGATCACCGGCAAAGTGTCACCATTTCCTAAGAATTCATACTTAAGATGAGGTGGGAGAGCTTTTAGTTCTAACTTTGGAGCGTCCTCTATAGATGGTTTCGCGGGTGGAGACTCGTGATTCTTCATATCTAACTCATATTTCTTCGGTTTAAACCGAACATCACCACGATCAAGAGACCCATACTCTTCAATGCAATCGCTATCAAAATTCATTATCACTGCCGCTAGTGCTTCTATACTTAGATGTTCTTCTATTTGTACCTCAGATAACTTTTCAGCTTTGTAGGATTTGGCAGATACCGATTGGAGCTCACCACTCTGCCTCATGGACCTACAAATATTGAAGGTCACTTCTTCACTGTTCAACCGAAATTTCATCTGCCCCTTTTCCTTATCAACTAAGGCTCTACCCGTAGCAAGGAATGGCCTTCCAAGAATGATAGGCACCTCAAAATCAACTTCACAATCAAGAATAACATAATCGACCGGAAATATGAACGACTCCACTCTTACTAGCACATCGTGGAGTATACCAATAGGCCTTTTTACTGTTCGATCAGCCATCAGTAGCCGCATCGCAGTGGGCTTTGGGTCACCCTAACCCAACTTCTTATAAATCGAGAGGGGCATGAGATTTATGCTTGCCCCTATATCACATAATGCTTTCGCAAAATGGAATAACCCGATTGTATAAGGAATAGTGAAAGCACCCGGATCTTTTTTCTTTTGCACTAGAGATCTTGTAGCAATAGCACTAAAATGCTGCATTCTATCATCATCCTCAAAAGTGACCGATATTTTCTTCGTAACCAGATCTTTCATAAACTTGGCGTAACCAGGCATTTGTTCCAGAGCTTCTACCAAAGGGATATTGTTGGAAAGCTGTTTCAACATCGTTATAAAACACCTATATTTACCATCCTCGGTCTTTTTCACTATCCTTTGAGGGAAGGGGGGTGGTCTAGGCATGGGAGTCACCTTTTTGGGCACTTCAACATCTTTTCCCATTTTATCTTCTAACTCACCACTAACCTCCACCAATTTATCATTATCTCTTATCACCTTTTCCACATCAGATGGCATAGGTGGGTCAATGGTTTGCTTACCATCCCGAGTAGTGATTGCCATACAATGTCCATCATTTTTCGGATTTTGGACAGTATTGCTAGGGAGAGTGCCTGGTTGCCGTGTGTTCACAGTCGCAGATAATTGGGCCATTTGCAACTCAAGTTGCTTAATCGATATTGCATGTGTATCAATTTTCTGCCCGATACCCGCTAAATCACTCCTTAACT
Source organism: Solanum sitiens (assembly GCA_016801875.1). Lineage (NCBI taxonomy): Eukaryota > Viridiplantae > Streptophyta > Magnoliopsida > Solanales > Solanaceae > Solanum > Solanum sitiens. The sequence goes on along the minus strand of JABWTJ010000377.1, from coordinate 994,033 downwards.
CTTTAGTGTGCTCATCACTAGCATCGAACCTCCTCATCATTTTATGCAACATATCCTCAACTCGCGCCATACTACCTCCACCATCCCTAGGAGCAACTTCACGATTGTGAGGAGGAACATAGGGCCCACTCCTATCATTTCTGTTACCATAGTTACCCCTATTGAAGTTGTTGTCGCGGTTGTATTTTCCATCTCGGACATAATGACACTCACGGTTATAATTACCATAGTTTCGACCTTAGTTTGCTTGACCTTGGCGCCAATTCTCCTGATTGGAGCCTTGGGCATTCGGTCGGAAACCCCCCGTCTGCTCATTCACTGCATAGGTGTCCTCCTCATAATAATATTCATTATTTTGTGGCGGTGGTTTAGACAAGTAGTTCACTGCATTTATCTTTTCTGCACCCCCAGTGACATGTAATACCAACCCAAGCTCAGTTCTCATCTGAGCCATCTCTTCATGAATCTCGTCTGTGGCTGGGTTGTGTGCGGATTGCACTGCGAAAGCGTTTCTTCCAGTATCTGACTTCCTAGTACTCCATGCTTTATTATTCCGGGAGATTTTCTCTAACTTTTTAGCAATCAAGGCATAAGGACACTCCCCATAAGAACCACCCGCTATAGTATCCAATACCGCTTTATTATTATCATCATGTCCCCGATAGAAGTATTCTTTCAGTGACTCATCATCAATGCGGTGATTGGGGACACTTCTCAAAAATGAAGTGAACCTATCCCAAAAACTGCTAACTGACTCTCCTGGTAGTGCCACAAAGTTGATCACTCTGTCTTTGTGATTTAGTTTCTTAGAGACCGGGTAGTAACGTGCTAAGAAAGCGTCCCTTAGTTGATTCCAAGTGAAAACTGAGTTATAAGGGAGCTCAGTAAACCAAATAGCAGCCTCTCCCGTCAGTCAGAGAGGAAATACTCTTATCCCTATTACATCCATATTCAAATCGGGCCTCCCTACACAACTTTTGCATACTGCCCTTACTTTAACAATGTGGGCATGTGGGTCCTCAGAAGGTAGCCCTGAAAACAAATCTCTGGCAGTGAGCATTTGCATCAGACTACTAGTTACCACAATGGTGTGTCCTTGTGGTAGAGGGGGCAAGACAAGTGGCCCATCAGAGTCTGCGATGTTATCATAACCTCTGTAATACTCTTGAGGACGTGGAGCGGGGTTTTGTCCCCTTTGTTCATCTTCACCACGATTTTCGGGTAATAACCGACCATGAGCATCAACTGAAGCTGGAATGTTCAGGTTGGGATCATCATCGTTAATACCCAAGTTTCGATTTATATTTCGTAATGTACGCTCTAATTTGTGGTCGTAGGGAAACAAAGGTTCTCTTCCTCTCCGCGTATTTGGCATACAAGGACGTTAGTTCTGCAAGAGTCAAAAACAACAAATAAAGTAAAATTAGGAAAATAATGACTAAACTTTAGTAATAAGTTTTAAGTTAATCTCAAAGCCACTTTCCCCCGCAGCGGAGCCAAAATTTGATACGCTCAAACTTACTTCTCAAATAAGAAGTAAAAGCGGTCGTATCAAGTAGAGAACCCAACTAATGAGGTTAGGGTCGATCCCACGAGGAAAATGGTTCAGACTTAACTTTATGCGATTATTACTACTATTTAGTCAACTATTTTCTGAGAAAACAAATAACAAAAAGGTTTTTTTTAAAAAATTAATAAAAATGATTAACTAAATTGAAATAAACAATTAACAGATTCAAATTTTTGAAGTTTAATCAGATGATAAAAGTAACTAGGGCTTAAGTGTTCCCCATAGGTTCCTAACTTGGTAATTCTAACTATAACAATTCTTTCCTAGTATCTTGCATGTAAAGCGATAAGTTATGTATCTCTAAATCCTTGGTCCGGCATCTAGAAAATGTCACTCCACACCTTGGTCCGGCTACGTGTGTTGCTATACTAACCATTATCTTTACCTCATATTAAACATCATAATCGATATTTGACTCAGTTATTACCTCGTACCAACCAATACTAGCCTATTAGTTAGTATACACTAAATCTATGTTGATAATTTTTTTCCTATTATCTACCTCCTTGGTCCGGCAAGTAGCATTAAGGCGAGTTCTAACGTCGGCCATCCGTTAAAAAGACTTCTACACGAAAGAATTATCAATACATGCAAGACACTATTCTAGAATTGTTATTTTAGTTTGATATTACCTTGTTATTCACCCATGGTTCCCATAACCCTAGTTATGGAGTTTAGTTATCCATGGTCATAATCACACAATTCATATTTTTAATATAAGAATTCATGCACTTACTTTAATGAGAATGAATAAAATCCAGAAATTCACTTGATTAATCAACAAAAACACCAATAATCAATTTCGGAAAAGTGTATCAATTACCAAAATCAATAGTTCAATACTAAAACAAGAAGACTAAAAATATTCAAGAGTCTAACCCCAAAAATGAGGTTTTTCGAACTATTTATAATTAAAAAAACTAATAAAAGAAGGTTTCTAATAAATAAAAATATGTCCAAACGCGTCTGAGTTGACGGACCTCGTGACGGACCGTCGTGGGTATGACGGACTGTCATGGCCTCCGTCGTCCCATACTTCACAAATTCTTCTGCTGCTTTCTTCATTACCCTCGACGGACAGGTCTGACGGACCATTGCAAGCACGACGGTCCATCGAGGGGCTTCGTTCCACAACACTTAAACTTTTTGGAAAGTGGGTACTCGGACTACTCTCTAATAATTATGATGAACAAGTAGGACGGACCGTCGTGGCTATGACGGTCCGTCATGAACTTCCGTAGTCCCACACTTGGTCAGACTTCCCCATCTTCCTTCAGCAGCTACTCTTCTTACAACGATGCCACCTACAGACCCTCACAGTCGCGACGGACCGTCGTGAACTCCGTAGGTGGTCTCTTCTGCAATTCTTGCTCAAAAACTCCCGCGTTCACCTTTGGACAGATTTCCTGCAAATAAAGAGAAACCTACATAAAAAATCAATACAAAAAGGCTTTAGACACACACTAAACTTAAGGAAAAAACATTAAAAGTACCGTGAAACCACGGTACATCAGCATACACACATATAATCGAGGTCATAACATTCATAGTCAATTCTCAAACTTACAAGAAACACCTACTTCATATCATTAACATTTTAAGCAACACAAGCTATTTGGAACAAATTCCATAATTCAAAGCACACACTTACTTCATCATTTTTATTTCATTTATGGAGGTACTACCTTCTCCAAAATTATACATGCTCATCACATCATTTCATAGCTCAACATGTAATAACCTTCAAATCACACATTGGCACATGAACACAAGCAATTAAGCAAATATCATAAGCTACACATTGATATGAGAGATATAGATTAACTACAAATTTACTCATGTAACTATAATATCATCAAGAGCATCCAAACATCACATCATCAATGAAATTCATAATATAAGGATACATGCAACTCATACTAATGCAAGACTCCAAAACAACCAAACTACTAAAGATTTTTGTCTCAAGCTTGAGTAAGAGTAGAAGGAAAGATAAGGATATAAACTACCTTTCTACTCAACTCATTCTCCCCCACTTAAGGTAAACTCATCTAAATAAAATCAAAACAACCATAAATAACTTATGACTTACCAAGGCCTTCACTCCGGATTAGCTACTTTGCTAGCTTGAAGTGCATAAAATGATCCTTTTTTGGAGCATTAGGATCCGGTCAATCATGATGAGCCTGTTTGATGTCTTTCCTTTTTGCCTTGAGGTTAGGGCAATCTCTCAGCTTATGACCCTATTACCACATCCAAAGCAATCATCTGTGCTGGCAAAACACCTAGCCAAGTGTTGTTTCCCACAAGAAGTACACCTAGGCCTCTCAAAAGCATTACCACCTCCTAGATAATTTTTGTTGGTAACCCTATATTTGTTCCCCATGGAAGAGTCTTGATTATAGGACCTCATCTTAGACTTAGGTTGAATTGATTCATACGACCTAGGCCTCTTTCCATCTCTATTCATATCTCTAAGCTTGGACTCCTAAATATTTTGAGCATACACCATGAGCCTAGCATATCCATATCATTATGGAGCATTGCCGTACGATATTCTTTTTCAACCACACTAGATACCCCCATCACGAACTTATTTATTCTAGCCCTAGAGTTGTCTACCAAGGTTGGGGAATACATAGAAAGCTGGGTGAACTTAAGTAATACTCCTTCACACTCATTCCCCCTTGATAAAGGTTCATGAATTCTACTAACTTCCTCTCTCTCTCAACTCTATTGGAAAGAACCTATCCAGAATAGTCGTTTTAAAGACTTCCCAATCTACCGGATCTTCCCTTATGGGTCTCTCTTCCCTCCATTGCACTAACCACATTTGAGCCACATCCTTAAGTTGATAAGCGGCTAGTTCCACTTTCTCTTTAGGAGTCACACCCATAGCATCCACCACCTTGAACACCTCATCTATGAAGCCTTGTGGATTTTCATCAACCTTAGTGCCATGGAAAGTAGGATGGTTCATCCTCATGAAATCCCGGATTCTAGAAATGGGAGTACTAGCATTGGGTTGAGGTCCAACGCCTAGGTTAGCTTGGGCAACCACATGATTAGTGGCGACATGAGCTTGAGTCATCATGAGTTTAGTCAAATTTCTAAGGGAAGCCCTTATGTCCGCATTAGACATATCTCATTCAACATAGGGAGCTTGAGGACCTTGAGGCATTGGAGTCATTTGGGACACTTGAGGTCCTTGAGGTTTGGGAGGGGGAACCGCCTCACACATACTCTTGGTCAACTATAGGGACTTGCTCACCATAGATAGGAATTATCTCGTTAGCTACTTCTCTTCTTGTATTCTTTTCCTATAAACACAATAGAAGAGGTTGAGAAAAGAAACTTATAGAACTCAACTCAATGGCACGACACTAGAGTAATGAAGAAAGTGAAACTTCTATTGCCTTATAGCCTCCCGCTCATGGATGTGTCGTGGCTCACACCGACGAACAAGAAACTACTAGACGTGGATTGTGAGATTTTAGACCCTAAACTATTTCCCAAAACCTTATGCTCTGATACCATGTTTTTAACAACCCGTAAGTACACCCTAAAAGTTCGAGCACTCTTGAGTTGTCAAAAGGAGTGCTTCACCTCACGGAGGTCTTGCACAAGCCTCTTAGCCATTATTCATTCTATAAAACATGAAAATTAGTGCAGAACTTTAAACTTTTCACAACAATGATAATAAGAAACTTTATTATAAAATACTAGGGGATAAGTCTCATTGTCACAAGCCAACTTAAAGACACATCTTAAATATCTTAGGGACACGGCCCTTTACATTGAAATAAATACTTAATAAGTCATATACAAGTCATAAAGAAGAAACTAAAGAAACGTAGACTATGTTATCAAATATATGAGGACATACCGAGTCTTGAGAGAGTTAACTTCCCAAGCTTTGCCTTCTAGACTTCTACTTGCCTCCAACCTATACTTATAGAGTGTATAAAAGAATGGGGTTGGTACAAACATTGTACTAAGTATGGCATTATTTAAAAACACATGTAAAAGAGGACATTTTAGTTAAAACATACAAGTCATGCTTTGAAGAGGAAAAATAACTATTTTGTGAACACTCTCTTTGTTTCGATTACTGTTTATTCCTAAGTTCATTTAATTTTTAGACAATATTAGCTATTCATAGACACATCAGCCTTAGCTATGATGATTCAATCTTGAAGGATTTTCATTCTTTAAGTTTTCACTTTCTTCTATTGTTGAATCAATGGACAACTCTCTAAGGAGATGAAGATATATTTTTTAGTGTTCAATCGATATTTCAACTTAAGAATAACTTGTGTATCCAATCAAATGAGGTTCTGTACTTGTGATAATTTCTTTCCTTTTCTTGTATCTGTTTTTTTTTTAGGATAGTTGAAACTCAATATCAATCTTCTCTTCAACTATGTCAAGTACAAATGTATATGTGCTACACTATGTTCATGTAAATAAGTATATATACAAAGTTTTTCTCGACATTGGATGATTAAAAAGGTTCTACTAATTTAATTAGCCTTATATAGGATGAATGTGAAAGAAAGGTTCTAATAGTAAACTGATAAACAATTTATCATTTAAATCTCATATGAAGTGAAAGGATCCTTAAATTTTGATTTGTGATGAATTTGAATTAAATAGGACTTCCTATGTGGTATTGATGTTTTCTATTTCTCTCAACTTTACCTGAAGTTCACATTTCTATTCTTGAGCAAAGATTTCTTAAACTTTAGCCTAATTATGCACTCATTTTTATTTTAGGGCTAATTAAAATTTCATTTATCAAAAACTATTGTAATTGGTTCATCTTCATCTCTCACTGCCTTCTAAGATGTGTCTTTGCATTTTTGTGATGTTTGAGTTTTAACTGTAAGAGTGGTTTAAGGAAATATTGATTATATTAGAGGAGAACATAGAGTCTCAGCTAATGGTTCATCCCTAGCACATAGATTCATTTCACAAGTTGTCCTTTTCTGTTAGAATTTTCTTGTTACACAGACTTGTTTGACGTAACCTGTCCGACTTTTTCCTTCTTCATTATTCAACCCCAATTCTCCTACACTCAAATATTTTCCTCAAATTCATTTTAGATCTCGATACCCAACATTAGTACTCACGAATCGAACTTAAAGAAACTCTAAAACTCAACTCAAAGATCTCAAAAGCTCCACAATTCAACCCAATTCAAGAATTAAAATAAATTTCAAGAATTCATGTCAAGAACATCAACTCTTAAACTCTTTCAGGATGAATTGTGATGAACTAAATATGCTTGGCGCGTGGGTGAATTAACCCAACTCTATGAGAGACTCACATACCTGGTAGGGTCAAAATCTTGAAGAAATCCACAATCAAAACCGATCGTTCTTGACAAAACTAGCTTTTCCTCTTCTCTTTTCTCTTGCGTTCTTTCTCAAAAAACTCTAACTCAAATTTTCAAAGGCGTAAAATAAATTCTATCAGTTTAGCCCCTAAAAATATTACCAAAAATATGATTAACTACGTTGTATAAGGAAAAAGACCAAACTACCCTTAATATTTCTGGATGAGACTTTCCCTATACCAACAACCCAACTTTCAAAGGCATAACTCACTCATCCGAACTCAGAATCACGCAAACTCGCGGCGTTGGAAATATTGTTCCAAGGGATTTCCATCCATATATTGAAGTACTCCAAAATCATACTAAGCTAGAAGTTATAGACATTTGAAGTTGACCAAAAAACTCACTTTAACATACTTACCAAATTTCCATATTTTCAATTTATTTCCAAAATAGCTATTTCCGATTTTGAAACTTCCTTCTAGTTTCTTTTAGTTGCGAGATGTTACAATATCTCCCACTTCGGAAGATTCGTCCTCAAATGAGATTTCTCTTTCAAGGCTAAGGGTAGTAACATCTAATTAAAATACCCAACAAGTAATTTCAACAAACAACATGCTCATTCATAACTTAAAGAGTACTAAGAAGAGAATTAGTAGCTTGATCTGCATTTTCTTATGATTCAAAGAGATGTGGATATATATTCTTCATATACTCTTCGACCTCCCAAGTAGCTTCCTCAACAAATTGGTTTCTCCAAAGCACTTTGACTGAAGCTACTTCTTTTGTTCTCAATTTGCGGACTTGGCAATCCAGAATCTGGACAGGAATCTCCACATAAGATAGACTATCCTTAATCCCATTATTTTCAGTTGGAATGATCAATGAAGGATCACCCATGAAATTCTTCAACATAGAGATGTGAAACACCGGATGAACTGATGTTAACTCTTGGGGTAGATCTAACTCATAAGCTACATGGCCAATCCTCTTGGCTATGCGATAAGGTGCAATATATCGGGGAATAAGCATCCCCTTCTTACCAAACCTCATAACACCCTTCATGGGTGAAACTTTCAGATATACCCAATCATCTACCTCAAACTCTAACGGCCTTCTCATCACATCGGTGTAGGATTATTGACAAATTTATGTCATTTTCAACCTCTCTTGAATAAACTTCACCATCTCATAGCATTACGAACTAGATCTGGTCATATCAACCCTGCTTCACCAACTTCAAACCATCTAATAGAAGATCTGCATATTCTCCCATAAAGAATGTAGTTATAAGAAAACTCAATGATAGGTAGATGATCATCCGAATTTCTTTTGAAATAAATCACAGAAACTCTCAACATAGATTCTAATGTCTCAATAGTACATTCTGGTTACCCGCCAGTCTGAGGATGAAAGGCAGTACTTAAGTTCACCTTTAAACCCAAACTTTTCTGAAAAGATTTCCATAACTATCTAGTAAATTATGCATGTCTATCGTAAATAATGGATACCAAAACTCCATGAAGTATTACCACATCTTGAATGTACAACTTAGCATAATCCTCTGCCTAATGGGTATTCTTTATCGGCAAAAAGTGGGCTGATTTTGTTAGTATGTCGACAATCACCCAAATAGAGTCATGCTGTCGGCGAGACCATGGTAGACCTATGATGAAATCTTTATTAATCATATCCCTCTTCCATTCATGAAATTCTATAATCTAACCCAAACCATCGGGCCTTTGGTGTTCTACTTTAACTTGTTGGCAATTTGGACACTTAGCAACAAATTATGCAATGCCCTTCTTCATTCTACTCCACCAATAAACCTCTCTCAAATCACAATACATCTTTGTGGAACCCAGATGAATGAAAATATATGGAGCTGTGAGATTCCTTCATGATCATCTGTTGGAGTCCATCCACCATGGTTACACACAGTATACCTTAATATATCAATACACTATCTCTCCTTATTCAAAATCTAATACATTTTGCTTATGAACATTTGCCTTCAATTCAAGCAAAATGGGATCTTGGTCTTGCTTGACTTTTACTTCTTACACTAACGATGACTCAGCCCCATTTGTCACCGCTATTTCTCCTTCTGTGGAATTCATGAGTCAGACTCCTAAGCGTGCATGTCTATGCACATCTTTTGCTAGTTCTTTCTTCTCTTCCTCAAGATGGGAAGTACTACCCATAGAGAACCTTCTTAAGGCATCAACAACAATATTAGCCTTACATGGGTGGTAAAGAATACTCATGTCATAATACTTGAGTAATTCTAACCGCCGACTCTATTTGAAATTAAACTCCCTGTAAGTGAACACATATGTTAGGATCTTATGATTAGTGAATATATCCATATGAACACCATACAAATAATGATGTCATATCTTCACAGCGAATACTACAACAGCCAACTCTAACTCATGGGTTGGTAATTCTTCTCATGAACCTTCACTTGTCTAGAGGCATAATCTATAACTTTTTCATTTTGCTTGAGAACAAAACCCAAACCAACTCTCGATGCATCACAATACACCACAAAGCCTTGAGTACCTTTACGTAGAGTCAAAACTGGAGTAGCAGTCAACCTCTTCTTCAATTCCTGAAAGCTTTTCTCACGAGATTCAGACAATTGAGCAAAGGAGACAAATGGGACGAGAAATATTCTATAAATCTTCTGTAGTAGCTAGTTAAATCCAACAAACTCCAAATATCAGTTGGAGATCTGGGTCTGGGAAAATTCTTCACTGCCTCAATTTTCTGGGTATCAACTCTAATACCATCACATGAAATTATGTGACCCAAGAATGCCAGAGACTTAAGCTAAAACTTACATTTGGAGAACTTGGCATACAACTCTCTATCCTTCAAAGTTTGTAGAACTATTTTGAGATCTCTAGCATGGTTTTCTTCACTCCTTGAATATATTAGTATGTCATCAATGAACATGATAACAAGCATATCTAAATAAGGTTTTAAGACTCTATTCATAAGATTCATATATGCTGCAGGCGCATTAGTTAACCTGAAGGACATAAAAAACTCATAATCCTCATATCTGGTTAAGAAAGTTGTCTTTGGAATATCACATTCCCTTACTCTCAACTGGTGGTAGCCTGACTTGAGGTCAATCTTGCAAAAAAAAAGAGGCATCCTGAAGCTGATTGAAAAGATCATCAATTCTAGGAAGAGGATACTTAATCTTGATAGTAACCTTGTTCAACTGACGGTAATCTATACAAAACCTAAGGGAACCATCTTTCTTTCTCGCAAATAAGATCGGAGCGCCCCAAGGTGAGACACTTGGTCGAATAAATCCTTTCTCTAAAAGGTCTTTCAACTTCTTTTTCATCTTTTTCAACTCGGCTGGTGCCATTTTTTTTTTGGCGGAATAGAAATAGGATGAGTATCTAGAAGAAGATCTATACCGAAGTCTCTCTCTCTCTCAGGAGGGACTCCGGGAAGATCATTTGTAGAAACTTCTAGAAACTCTTTTACTACTGGGTCTGACTGAATAGGGGGTACCTCAACACTTGAGTCATTAACTCGGACTATGTAATAGACACACCCCTTAGAAATTAACTTCCTTGCCTTAAGGTACGAGATGAAACGACCCTTAGGCACTGCTGAACTACTTTTCCACTCTAAGACTGGCTAATTTGGAAACTGGAACTTGACAACTCGAGTTATACAATCAACTAAGGCATAATAGGCATGAAGACAGTCCATACAAATAATGACATCAAAGTCTACCATATCTAACTCAATTAAATCAGTCATGATACTCGTGTGATTGACAGAAATGGGACAATCATTATAGACTCTTTCTCCTGGAATGGACTCACCAATAGGTGTAGAAACACTGAATGGTTCACTAAGTTGCTCAGGAATAATATCAAAGTTCATAACAACATATGGAGTTACAAAAGATAAAATCGCTCATGGGTCTAGAAAAGCATAAACAGTAAAGTCAAATACTTGAATCATACGAGTGACAACATCTGGTGAATCCTCTTGCTCTTGGAGATTATTGAGAGCATATAAGTTGTTTGTTCCTCCGCCAATACAAGAAGTATCTCCTCTATGTACAACCTTGTCATGTGGATAAAGTGATGAAGACTTGTCTCTATTACCCCCATTACCATTTCCCTGCTTGTTTTTGGACACTCTCTCATGGAATTCATGGTTTTAACACACTTGAAACAACCAGTGGAGCCTTCACAAAAAACACTGAAGTGGTTCCTACCACACTTGGCACAGGCAGGAGTCTTAGAACCCCCTTGCGACACACTACCCTGTGAATATGTAGGTTTAACTCTAGAATTTCGACCATAATACTCACATTTGTTCTTAAGTGCAAGTGCACTAGCAGATGATAGAGCAGGACCCTTCTGTTTTTGTTGGAAGGATGACGTGATGGCATTACTCTTGTGCTGCCCAGACTCATTCCCTTTCTTAGCTCTCTTGTTCTTGAACTCCTCTCTGTCCCTTAACTTTTCCTCCTCTACCTGCTGCACATAGGTCATCAACTTCGAAATGTCCATTTTCTCAATAAGCATTACTGCTCGGCTTTCTTTTCTTGAAGAGCGACCCAACCTGACAACAAACAAACTCATCCTACTCCTCATGTCCCTAACAATTTTTGGAGCATAACGAGATAGTTGTGTGAATTTCAACCCATACTCATGCACAATTAAAGAATCCTGCTTAAGTGTGAGGAACTCACATACCTTGGCCTCTTTCAGTTCTTGGGGAAAGAAGAGCCCAAACAAGGCCTCCTCAAAATAATCCCAACTCAGAGGTGGTGCATCTTCATCTCTGCTTTCTTCCACTGATCAAACCAAGTTCTAGCAATATCCTTCAGTTTATTAGCAGCTAAATAAACTGTCTCACTGTCAGCAACATGCATCTCCTAAAATACCTTTTTTCAGTTCGTTAGTGAAGTTCTTTGGATCCTCAGTAGTGCTCGAACTAGTGAAACTTGGGGGATTCATCCTCAACAATTCATGAATCCTCAAAGTGTCAGCCTCTTCTTGTCGAGCTCTTCTATGCTGACCAACCTGATTAATCACAGCCTGAATACGCATCCTAATTGCCTCTCTCAATTCGGCATTAGAAACTTCTCCTTGGGGTTGCACTTCAGGTGCATTTGGTACCCCATGTGTCACTCCCCGAGCTACCCTAGAGACGCGGAAACGGGACTTAGGTTAATAAGGGATCCCAAGCTAACCTTGCTGGCATGTTCATGAGCATACTAAATATAATAAACTGATGCGGAAGCTAAATCATAATTAATATGAAAAGATGAAGAATACCCATATACTAAAATTGAGATATATGAAAACTGATAAATTTAATACAAAGAAGATATTAACTCAATACTAAGTAGAAAATAACTATTGCTGAAAATAACCTCTAACTGACTAGAAATGTTGGGACATGCCCCAGCTAAATCTAGAAAAACTGATACGAAAGGACTAAAAATACTAAAAAGAAACTCATGAATATTGTCCTCGGATAATGAGGACTCAATGTATGCGTAGTTACTGAACCTACATCACGAGACAATATAGCACACATATGCGTCATTACTTGAAAGGTACCGAGCATGTAGGATAGAGTAGAGATGAAATTATACATAATTGAACAAGGATAAAAGCAAGTATAATATTCTGAATATGATATACTGAATGTTGAGCTAACTAGATGCAATGACCAAATTTATAATATGTTGAGACTGAATACTGACTGAATTGTAAATATTGTCAATGCAATAGAGTCTGACTGAACTGTGGGAGCTACTGATAACCGATAATAAAACAACATGAACTAAATGTGGAGTCCGATGTATACGCCCCATCGAAAAGACAAAATATACCCTGCCAGAGGTATAAAGGCATGTTGGCCTGATCACTAAAATGATGTTCATAGAGGGGACTTACAACCTACTTGACTAGTAATTCTAAGACTATTTAGGTACACTGAACCCTAATCCAACTCGATATATTATGATACTCCCAATGAATTAAGTGGTTAAATCATTATGACGGAGTTTCTATAATACAGGATAGCTCAAAACTGAACATGCAAACTGAGAATCAAAATTAATTTGATAATGATGCATTTATAACTGAGGCTTGTATAACTGAATGACTGATATATTTGACCTAGCATGTGTTATTCAAGAACTAAAGAAATACATAGCTATGATTCTGAAATTCATGTTATAAACTTACTAGTAATATGATAATCTTATTTGGAACATATAACTAACTAATTTATCATGATCTACTCTAACTGTACAAAACTTATGCCTCTTAATAATAAGGAAATCAAGAAACTGACTGAATTCGAGGGACCTAATGGGAGAAAGGAACCCACTAGTGAAATCCCACATACCTGGTGACAATTCCAAATGGAAATCTTTTGACTCGTGGCTGGAACTGAAGGAAACTTGTTGCGTTCTTTAACTAGGGTTCTTGATCTTTTTTTCTCCTCTTTTACTTCTAGTTTCTAGTTTTTGATTAATGATTTGACTTAGGTAAGTTCTAGTTTTTTTTCTAGGCTTAAATTAGAAAAAAAAACTCATGATTAAGGGTCTAAAACGTAGCTTAGGGGCAAAACGAACAAGGAAGACAAAAAGACCACTGACTCAAAAGTTGTTACATTAACTGACTGTCCGTATTGGTTGCCCATCATTCGCGACTAAAGACTAAAAGTCAGTTGTCCCATCAATGGAGTCGACTAACGGACCGCAGGTTGACTGACTTTCCGTACTTGTAGGCTGTTAATCGTGACTGAGGACTGAAAGTTAACTGTCCCATAGAGGGAGTCGATTGACAGTCCGTATTAGTCGCCTGTCATTCACTACTGAGGGCTGAAAGTTGACTGGACCGTCGACGGAGTTGACTGACGGACCTTAAGTTGAATGGCGGTCTGTACTGGTTGACCATCATTTATGACTGAGGACTGAAATTACTCCCCTAGCGATGGAGTTGGCTGACGGACTGTAAGTCGACTGACAACCCGTAGTTGGCTACAAAGCTGGCACCTACAACTTCTAAAAATATGCATTGGTTGGTTTTGGATATGAGGTGTTACATTATCTCCCCCTTGAGACCATTCATCCTCGAACAAAGATTAAAATAGCTGAGTATGGAGGGAAGGTTCTGCAATCCCTACTAATAAGCACTGGGAACTAAATTTCTAACTGAACTAAGTTCCAAGAACATATAAATACGCTTAAAATGCAAGTACAAATTGAAGGAACATGATACTAAGATTTAATTTGTGCATGCATGACTGAAAAACTTAAGAGGAACTATTACCTCAAGCTGGAGTTGAATCAGAAAGAAAAAGGTGAGGATGCTTTACTTTCATGGGTGATTTTGCTTCCCATTTAGCTCCCTCTACGGGCTGACTTCTCCACAAAACCTTAACTAAAGCGACTTTTTTGTTTGTCAACCTGCTAACCTGATGGTCAAGAATGTCAACTGGTACATCGTCATTAGAAAGACTATCTTTCACATCCACACTCTCTAATGGCACTATGGAGGTTGGATCACCCACACACTTCTTCAAGAGCGGGATATGAAAGACTGGATGCACTACTGCTAGTTCTACTAGCAACTCTAACTTATATGCCAACTTGCGAACCCTTTTCAAGACATTTTAAGGGCCTACATATCTAGGACTGAGCTTCCCTTTCTTACAAAATCTCATCACCCCCTTTCATAGGTGACACTTTCAAGAACACCCAGTCATCAACATGGAACTCTAGTTCCCTTCTTCTAACATCTGCATAAAACTTCTGACGACTCAGGGCTGTCTTAAATCTATCTCTAATGATTTGCACTTTCTTCATAGAATAATGAACTCAATGTGGTCCTATCAAAGCTACTTCACCTACTTCGAACCAACAAATAGGATATCTACATCTACGTCTATGAAGTGCCTCATAAGGGGCTATCTGAATGCTAGAATGGTAGCTATTATTGTAGGCGAACTCAGAAAGAGGATGGTGATCATCCTAACTACCCTTTAAATCGATCACACAAGCTCTCAACATATACTCTAGGGTTTGAATGGTACGCTCTGTCTGTCCATCCTTCTGCGGATGAAATGTTGTGCTAAGATTAACATGACTATCAAGACCTTTCTGAAATGACTTCAAGAAATGAGAGGTAAATTGAGGACCTCTATATCAGATGATAGACAATGGAACCCCATGGAACCCAACTATCTCATTAATGTAAAGCTTGGTATAATCCTCCATAAAATCTGTAGTCTTGACCGCCAAAAAGCGAGAATACTTAATAACCCTATCAAAAATACCCCAAATAGAGTCATGATGTCTACGAGCACGAGGTAAACCTATGATGAAATCCATGTTGATCACTTCTCCCTTCCAAGTAGGAATGTCAATCTCTTGTGTCATAGCTCTTGGTTTCTAATGTTCTACATTCACTTGTTCGCAATTGGGGCACTTAGCCGCAAAATCTGCTATATCGCTTTTCATACCATTCCACCAATAAACTTCCCGCAGATCATAATACATCTTAGTGGCATCTGGATGAATAGAATATCTAGAATTATGGACTTCTACAAGAATGTGTTGTCTCAATTCACCCACATAAGGAACACACAATCTACCTTGAGAGAGAAGTACACCATATCCCCCTTGGGAGAAAACCTCAACTCACTGGTTGTGGACTGCACCCTCAAGTTCAAGCAAGATTTGATCACTGTCTTGCTTTTCCTTAACCTCGTCTATCAAAACAGAGTCTGCCCCATTTTGAACTGTTACGCCACTTTCTGATATGCTCATAAGGCAAACTCCCAAGCGAGCAAGCTAATGAACATCCTTTACTAGTTCATTTCTTTCTTCCTTAACATGTGCTACACTACCCATAGATAATACGCTAAGAGCATCTGCTACTACATTCGCCTTACCAGGATGGTAATGCACACTCATATCATAATTGTTAAGGAACTTATGCCATATCCTCTGGAGAAGATTATACTCTTTCTAGGTGAACACATATTGAAGGCTATTATGCTCAGTTAACATATCTATGTGAACACAATACAAGTACTGTCTCCAGATCTTGAGTTCAAACACCACTGTTGCAAGTTAGAGGTTATGTGTTGGATAATTCATCTAATTCACCTTAAGTTGTCTAGAATCATAAGCTATAACTTTATCTGGCTGCATCAACGCATAACCTAGGACAACTCTACATGCATCGCAATAGATCACATAGCCATCTGAACCCTCTGGTAGAGTTAAGACAGGAAATTATAGTCAATCTAGTTTTCTATTTTGCAAAGATTTTCTCAAAATCATCTGATCATTGAAACTTGACAATCTTCTGATTCAACCTAGTCAATGGTGAGGCTAAGGATGAAAATCCTTCCACGAACCTTCTATAATAACCTGGTAGACCCAAGAACTTCTGATATCTATAGCAGAGGTAGGTATGGTCCATTGTTTCACAACTTCTATGTTATGTGATTCCACTCGGATCCCTCGCTAGATACAATGTGACCAAGGAAAGCAAAAAATTGAAACCATAACTCACATTTGCTAAAATTAGTGAATAACTTGCGATCTTTGAGAGTTTGCAGAACAATTCTGAAATGACTCGCATGTTCTTCCTCGTTTCTAGAGTAAATGAGAATATCATCAATAAAGATGATAATGAACAAGTCCAAGTACTGCTTGAATACTCTGTTCATCAAATCCATGGAAGTTGCAGGAGCATTGATTAGTCCAAGCAACATAACTACGAATTCATAATGACCAATACCGAGTTCTGAAGGATATTTTTGGAATGTCATTATCTCTGACTCTTAGCTGATGAGAACTGAATATTAGGTCTATCTTTTAGAAATGGCTAGCACCCTGAAGTTTGTCAAACAAGTCATCAATCCTGGGGATGGGATACTTATTATTTATTGTGACCTTATTCAACTGTCTATAGTCAATGTACATTCTTAGAGAACCATCATTCTTCTTTTCGAACAACACTAGTGCACCCCATAGAGAAATACTGTCACATCCGGGGAGCACCAGATGTAACATGGCGTACTTGACATCTGAGAGGTCTTGTACAAGCCCATAGATATCAATCATCGCATTGTCATAAGTAAATTAGCAGAAAATTTAAATCTTTCTTAGCACATCGTATGCTAGAACGTTACTTCCAATCTATATAAAAAATATCATATTTACATAATTAGACTCTTAGTCTCTTGCCATCTTAGACTCAAAATATTAGAGTAAATTAGGGACACGTCCCTTACAACATAAACATAAGTACATTTTTAAGCTAAACATTACAGTAAGATAGACTTAGGAAATCCTTGAATTTTAAGGATTCCTTTCGTTGAACTTGGGAATCACATATCAAGCCCTTCACCTTATAGACCTCTTTTAAACATCCATAACCTGCACTTTGTGTAAAAAGGTAGAGAATAATGGTGTTAGACCAAGAATGCACTAAGTATGGCAACCATGCAAAAAAATGCATTTAAAAGGGACCTTTTACTTTGAAACCATGCATCATGCCTTTTTGTGAAAACTTCATAAAACTTTATAAAACAATCACCATATCATTCACATACTTAATATAGGCATATTCAATA
This sequence comes from Solanum sitiens, assembly GCA_016801875.1. Taxonomy (NCBI): domain Eukaryota; kingdom Viridiplantae; phylum Streptophyta; class Magnoliopsida; order Solanales; family Solanaceae; genus Solanum; species Solanum sitiens. The sequence continues at coordinate 976,466 of JABWTJ010000377.1, read as the reverse complement.
GCCAAACATCATATAATATCACACATAGCATTTAAGTCACATAAGTCACCACTTTACAGTAAGCTCTTTTCCAATTATAGTAAGTCCATCTCTTTTACAGTAAGCTTTCTTTCTTTTAACATCTTAACTTCCCAAGTAACCCTCTAGTGATACTTTGTGTAATGCATCACCTTAAGTCCAGAAGGTACTCATACATACAACCTACATACAAACACATATACTCATAGGAGTATAGCACACCATAAGACATATTCAAGTCAAGACTCATAATACCATTACAGTAAACCATAGTCCACATTCACATATGCTAACTTTACTTCACATAGACAATTATAAGACCTTAATAACAATCCTATTCTAAGTCTACTAGTGCAATGTACATGTGGAGTCCCATAAATTCACACCTACTTAGTAAACCTATCATAAGACCACAAGCCTTAACATATACTTCATACACCAATCATAACACCATAGTCAACTACATACACTTCAAGTAGGACCTTAGTCACATAGTCACATTTGAACTTAATAACGTGCATGTCATCATATCATGTAGACACTAACACAATGCCATACAAAAGAACCATAATCATAAGCACATACATTAGACCAGCTTCCTAGGACTCTCTTAGAGAGCTACTTGTGCAATGTATAGGTGCATTTATTACTCTCACCCATCCTAAGTACATTCCCTTAGGTTATCCTAGTTAGGGTCTTTTACTTTACCTTACTTCCATTATCCATTTTACATTAGGGAAGCTATAGCCGTAACAGACACTAGAACCATGGGTGCTACATGGAATTTGGTGTTGTAGAGCCTTGCACCAAAGGAAGGTGCTCTACTTAGACAAAGTAGAACATTAACACATGCTAGAATATAAAGTGATATCACTTGCTAGATCCTATGGGGCAAGCATAGTTTATTGAACTTGGAGGCTCATATGGAAATATCACTCTATGCCTTTTGGGATATGAGGCTAACAATGTCTTGAGGACTATGGTGAACCCTACATTCCCACATGGGGAAGGTGTCAACCCTCAACTTCAAGTTCACTCGGTGCTAAGCTAAGTTTTCTTTATTAAAAAGCCATTATTGTTAGTTACTTTATAAAATAGGATTTTAAGAGATTGACTCCCGATATGCTTAGCACATAGGTCATAGATGAGAGTTTCCTTTCATAAACCTAATTCATGTGAGAAAACCTTTCACATGGACATAGCATACTCAATCACCATCTAGTTTAGGGTACCCTTAAGAACACCTTTCAAGATCCCCTCCATTGACTAGATCATCATACTTTTGTGTGTGTTTATACATATATGTGAGCAAGCCTTTCACATAAACACCCTTTGACCCACACATGTTCATACTTTACTTCCTTCAAGCATAAGTGCTTAGGTGTAACTATGTGAGAAATCCTTTCATATAAACACATTTAGACACTATGCACATTCATACTTCATCATATCACCTAAGACATGTCCATATCTTAATCATGCATTCATATTCATAGATATAAATAACCAACCTAGGATCTATCCTATCAAGGCACACGTGTGCAATGCATAGACAAGGTCCCATACCCATATCCAAACTAGTACACATATCAAGTAATCATAGTTAAGGGATACATAACATACTTTACATGCATAGTAGTAGACATGAGTGCATCTGACAATACCCTTTCATTTAGACACCATGAACCTATACTAATCGTAAGTATGCATAGTGTGTGAGTGTGTGTACATTGGTTAACATGATCACCTAATGGATATCAACAATATATTGAGACAGCCACCCTCTTAGGACCACCATGAACATCCAAGCATACACCACGCATGACATAATAGCATCGGAGACAAGATGACTTCAACACATGCATTCAAGACTCCTAACCATAGCTAATCACACATTCATATAAGGGTATGTAGGTAAGTGGTCATTCATCATTTGTATTTAATCATTGGCAGCATATAGACCATACCTAACATAAACATCCACATACTCATAACATTGGTAGTACAACCTAGACAGTAAAGTATGATATTATGTACTTTCAATGATATGTTATGTGGAGTTGGACATTGGTTATGGTTCTTGCTAGGTTTACTTGATTAAGTAAGGTTATGGGGCTTTGCTTAGTTATTGCACAAATGGACTTAATGAGGGTCATGAGTAATGGTCTTGCTTTTTTATAGTGTGATGAACTTTCATTCATGCTTGTGATGTTATAACTTGATGATAGAGTTGTATTTGATTATGGGTTCAAGTATGTTGATATGCATGTGACTTGATTTGACTTAAGGTGGTTTGGTCTTGTATAGTACATGGTATTGACCTGATAAGTATGCATTAACGACTTTTATTGGTTCTTGAATGTGCATAAGGCTTTTCTAATGTAAAATAACATGTTTTAATAAAATATTCCTTTTTAGCATGATTTGACATAATCAATACATAATTCAATAGCCCACAACAATCTACACATGAATTAAATAAAATTAAGACATGATAATTTCACTTACTTTAGAGCCAAAATTAGAAATTCAAGAAATACATGGGTTTATGGAAGTTCTGATCATAAAACCATAAATTAAAATTAATTTAAATCTTTTCATGCAAGAACCCATGCTTAGATTTAAAATAGCATTTCAAGGCTTTTGAAGATCTTTGAAAAGCCTTAGGAATTGGCTCCTTGAATGAGAGAAGAATCAAGAATGAAATCACCATACCTTAATTGAAGAAATACCAAGAAATTGATTGATAAATCACTTAAGAACTTCAATCCTAGCTTCAACTTTACTTCAAGCTCCCATGGAATTTTGCACAGAACCTCTTTTCATCTTGGGGTTTGATTTTGAATAATGAAGTCTAACCATCTACTACTTTATAAGGACGCGGGGTGAATTTCCCAAATCACCCCTCACTTGGCCGAGACACCTGAAGAAATTGCAGGTGTCAATCGACTGTTGCATCAATGGGGCATTGACTGACCAATGGACCGTCCTGCTATGGTCCGTGTTTTATGTTAGAGACTCTCCAAATGGGGGATATTCTCCCACAACTAAGTGTGGAACCACGCCCCCAATGATGGGTCATCATTCAATCGAAGGGGCGTCCTTTGGTGGTCGTGGTTTGGACTTTCTTTGGCAGCTTCTTGCCAATGTTTGGGTCCTCCTCAAGGACCCCTATGGTGTCCTTGGGGAGTTGTAACCGTAGGTTTCGACCCTAAACATGCTCATATAGGTGTTGTAGACCCCTACTATCATTTCAGACACCGAAAAACACATAGAACATGCAAAGGCACACTAGTACCGAAAGACTAGTCGCCGAACGTCTTGGTCGTTCTTTGACGTTTCACTTCCAAACTCTACAAACTAACTTCTAAACCTAATATTCATTATTTTAACACCTTATTAACTCATAAAATGCATGATAGGATCTAGTTTAACCTACTTCATTTTGAGGGTTGTGACATTCTCCCCCACTTAGAAACATTCGTCCTCGAATGACACTTCAAACACTAGAAACACTTTCATGTCTTTAAAAAGGTAAAGACTCAAGATTAGCATCTCATTACCATACCACATAATACACAATACACATAGTTAGTAGGAACACACTCCACATAATCAAGAGATTGAAAACACAACAAGAAAGTAGGAACAACATCTACAACTTATCATGCAATAAGACTCTACATTTTTCATCTCACATAGGAGGAACGTTCTTCTCCACATATCATCATGCTCATCTACATTATTTCTAAGCACATTATTACATTTCTCATAAAACACAATTATGCAACATTTTCAAGGACTTCTCTATTAAGCATGCTTACAAGTTCACTCATGCATTATTTAGGCAATTCAATATAGACACATGACATCATGAGAGACAAAATCATTTAATCTCATTTTACCATATAAACATAACCTCATGAAAATATGCACAATGTAAGGAGATCAATGAAATTCATTTTCACTTAGACTCCTAAAAGCATGCAACATGCTACAAAAAATTTTGACCTCTCAAGCTTGAATAGAAAAGAAGAGAAGAGACGAGATCCGTCAACCCAACTCTGCACCATACTCCCCCACTTAGAAGAAACCCATCACAACTCAAAAGAGAACATTATAACTTACTGGTACCTTCATCTGGATTTTCTTCCTTCTTAGCTTGGAGGCAATAGAAGTGATTCTTCTTTTGTTCACCAGCACCGGGTCCACTAGAAAGAGCTTATTTGTCCTTTCTTCCACTAGAAGCATTAGTAGGACAATCTCTCAACATGTGATCATTCTTCCCACATCCATAGAATCAATTAGTACCAGCTAAACACTTTCCAAAATGTTTCTTCCCTTAATTTGAGAAAGTAGGTTTATCAAGATGAGAAGCACCACCTCTCTCATAGTTGGTCTTAGGAGCACTAGGAACATCATGATTTGGAGCCCTCTTCTTAAACCTAGGTTTACCTTACTCATTGGCTCTTTATCTCTTAGCATCTCTACCTCTCCTCCATAGATTGGACTACTCAATAGATTGAGCATACACCATAAGACTAGATAGAGTTATGTCACCATGAAGAATTGTCGTACGGGACTCTTCCTTCATAAGATCATAAACACCGGTAAGAACCTACTCATCTCATCTCTAGGATTTGACACCAAAGATGGAGAATAATTAGACAATAGGGTAAACTTCAAAGAATACTCCTGAACACTCATGTTACCTTGTGAATGATTTATAAACTCCTCAACCTTAACCTCTCTCTTCTCACAGGGAAAGTATCTCTATAAGAATGCATTCTTAAACTCTTCCCATTCTATACGACCCGATTCAACCATCCTATTATCTTTCCATTGTGTGAACCACACTTGAGCAACCTCTTTCAATTGGTATGAAGCACACTCCGCCTTCTCCCTATAGGTCACCCCATAGCATAGACTATCTTATAAACCTCATCCAATATTGCTTGGGGATGCTCTCCCACCTTAAAGCCAATGAATATAAGAGGATTCATCCTCACAAATTCCCTCAACCTAGAGGTCATTTTACTCTCAAAAGCATTCATCCTAGGCCCAACATCTCTATTCGCTTGATCCATCATGACTCGGGCTATGGTAACACGAGCTCCTCTAACCTCCTCATATTCATGTCCGGAGGAACAACCAAAACCTAATTCTCTTAATCAACTACAGGGACTTGGTCACCTTGGGGATCTTGTCCACCTTGGGGAACTTGTTCACCTCGGCGAGGAACTCCCTCAATCACCATTTCCTTGTCCAGTCTTCTTGCGGACATCCCTATTATATTCATATCCTATACACACAAGAGAAGAGATTAGAAAAAGACACTTATAACCTCCACTCTATGGAATGACACAAAAGTAATGAAGAAAGTGAAACTTTTATTGTCCTATAGACTTTTGCTAATAGATGCATCGTGACTCACCACCGATGAACAAGACTCTACAAGACGTGGCTTTTACGAGACTTTTAATACTAAATACTACTTCATAACCTTATGCTCTAATACCAAGTTTGTAACGACCCAAGGGTATACCCTAGACATTACCGGCGTATTTGACCTCTCATAGGTCTTATACAAGCCTCTTAGCATTCATTTATTGCATATATATTGAAAATAGTACGGAACTAAAACTTTTCATAATAATAGTCAAACTCTTTATAGAATATAAAAACACTAAGTCTCATCATACGCCATCTTAGACATATATAATATCATAGGGTCAAGACCCTTTACATTTGAAAGAAACTATAGTCTATTACAAAGTCTTTACAAAAGGAAACTAATACATAATCCATGTCCTCGAACATATGAGGACATACAAAGCTTCTTGAGAGAATGCATATCTCTCGGTGCTCTGCCTTGGTTCTCAAAAAGTAAGTTCATTCATATACATGTATACAAGAGGGCGCCATCATTCGGCCTACCGACCCATAATACCTTTGCCAAGAAGGGATCCACAAGGGTCTACCAATCAAGCTTCATTAGGATAGCTATTATTACTTTCTTAAAGATGGTCTCATTTCATTCCGGCCAACCTATCTCTAGGTCTACCATTCCACACAAGAAGGACACCATTATTGTCTACCGATCAAGCCTTCAATACTAACCTTCTTTTTATATTCAAGGTAACATACAAGTCTTTCCTAGAAGGGAACCACTTTAGTTCTACCGATCCTAGACTTTCATTCATTTATACATTCACATAGCTTTCATACATCAAGGGGAAGGAACCTAAGTCTACAAAATCCAAGATTTTATAATCTATAAGCTTTCATGTATCAACAAGAGGGACATAATTTTACCAATCAAGACACAAGATCATCATATAAGACTCTGCACAATCCATCATTATTACACATTAACATTGGAAACAATATACTTTCATCACATTACAAAATATCATCCTTCACATTGTACATATATAAAATCTATAGAATGATGATACAACAATTCACATAATAATTTCGACAAGGCCATGATTATAGAAAGTATAACAATTAAGCACTGCCACCATAAGTGGACAATACCAATCAATAAAAATTCTATATCCATTCTATATTAAACTAGGGAATTAGGTCAACTCACCACCTTCCAATAGCCATCAACACCATCCTTTTGCCTTTCCAACAATTTCACATAACAAGAGGTCTTACCAATGATAATATACACAAGACTATGCAACAATCAATACATATCAATGATCCGACAACATACAATGTAGAAATCAAGACTACAAGGCAACTATGAACAATTTTACCATAATCAATACATAATTCAATAGCCCACAACAATCTACACATGAATTCAATAAAATTAAGCCATTATCAATTCACTCATCTTAGAGCCAAAATTAGGAATTCAAGGAATACATGGGTTCATAGAAGTTTTGATCGTAAAACCATCAAATCACATTGATTATTTAAAAAAATATTGATTAAAAATTTTTTCATGCAAGAACCGATGCTTCGAATTCAAAATATGGTTTCAAGGTTTTTGAAGATCTTTGAAAAGCCTTTGGAATTGGATTCTTGAATGAGAGAAGAATCAAGGATGAAATCACCATATCTTAATTGAAAAAATACCACGAATTGATGGAGTGAAGAACTTCAATCCTAGCTTCAACTTGGCTTCAAGCTCCCATGGAGTTTTGGAGAGACATATTTTGATCTTGGGGTTTCATTTTAAATAATGAAGTCTTAAGTCTAGATTTTAGAGTTTTAACAAACCTAAAATACCATAAATAAACAAAAATAACCATCTAGGATTTAATTAGGACGTGTGGTGAATTTCCCAAATCACCCCTCACATGGCCGAGACACCTTCAAAAAATACAGGTGTGAATCGATGGTTGCATCAATGGGGCATTGACTGACCAACGAACCGCCCTGCTGGTCCGTTGTTTTGGTCAGAGACTCCACAAATGGAGGCTAAGCTCCCACAACTAAGTGTGTATCCACTTCCCCTAACGACGGGGCGTCATTCAATCGAAGGGGCTTTGTTTGGTGGTTGTGGATTGGATTTCCTTTGGCAGCTTCTTGCCAATGTTTGGGTCCTCCTCAAGGACCCCTAGGGTGGTCCTTGGGGAGTCTTACTTGGACGTTTCGATCCTAAAAATTCTTATTTAGATGTTGGTGCACCCTCTTATCATATTAGACACCAAATAACACGTAAAACATTCAAAGGCACACAAGCACACACAAAGACTAGTTTCTGAACGTCTTGGTCTTTCTTTGAGTTTTGACTTCCAAACTCTACAAACTGTCTTCTAAACCTAATATTCATTATTTTAAAACCTTATTAACTCATAATACACATGATAGGATCTAGTTTAACCTACTTCATTTTGAGGGTTATGATAGGATCCGACGACTTGTTTTGAGATTCCTCTCGCCACCACCTGAGATGTGCCTATGGATGATGTAGTTGCTGATGATTTAGAGGTAGAGACAGATTAGGAGTAGCTAGAGCTGCAATAGGAGAACATCACAGAGACCTGCCAAACCTACAGTAGATGATTGTATAGTCGTTCATTCAAACATCTTTGATATAAATGTCCATGCCTTTCCGTAGTGGAGCCACTGTTGCTGATGTGACCCCGGGCACTAATGCCCAGACAGATGGAGCGACTGTGTATAAAGGACCTTTCTTTACCTCCATCTCTGTTATTTTTATTGACTTTTTATTGTTTTGTTCATTTGAGGACAATTGTTTTTTTTATTTGTGGTGGGGTGAGGTATTTTCATACATTCCTCTTGTGTATATCTTGTTGGGTTTGGGTGTTTAAATTTGTCTTGATATTTTCTTGTGAAACTTTGAGCTTGTGGATCCACATTATGAGTTTAAATGGTTTTTGACCCTTCCAAAAATATTGTTACCTCTTGTGTGTAATTGTGGTTTTTCTTGTACAAATTTGAGTATCGGTCATGATCAATACCTATGACCTGAATAGTTCTATTAATAAAAAAATTAATGTGTTTCTACATGTGATCAAATGAAGTTGCATATACAATATGTGGACTTTTTACATCTCGTTGTGACTAGATGATTATCGAATAAGTCTTTTGTGATGAACATTGCACACTAGCGAAAGGGTGGAGTCTTGTTTCATATTGGTGTAAATTCCTTGTGTGATGATCTTAACATGAACCTTGTGTTATGATACCTAGAATTTCCTTCATTGGTCCGGTTGACTATGTGATGTCAGCTCTTGAAATGATCTTAGGCAACAATTTTGAGTAGTGAAACAATTGGAAAATACACCGCATATGTGGCCAACCTTGTGAGGTGTGAATTTTGCTTGAACCCCCTTTGATCCTTATCCTTTTCTTGGAATAAAGTTGATGCAATTGAGACCTCTCTTTATCTATTCACCCATAATCCTCATGAATAGGGGTTGTGTTTGAATAGAAAACTTAGACCAAAAGCCTAAGTTGGAGGTGTGGTAAAAAAGAGAAGGTAAATCAAGAAGTCTGAAGAAGTCAACCTTGACCCATGAATTTGAAAAAGATGAAACCCCTCCATATAAAAAAAGGAATGAAAAGAAGAAATCAAAATAAAAAAGAATGAAAAAATTGTAAAATAAAGTTGTGAAACATGCAAAAGAAATGGGTGTCCAATATTATTTTGATCATGAGGAAAAATGCCGAAGAAAAGAAAGGAATGTGATGTTCACGCTTCATTTCAAGAGGATAACAACCACTAAACCTAAATGACCATACCTTTACACTAATCCCGTTACAATCCTTGAAAATACCTTTTTTTATCTTGAGTTAGCTGAAGCGAATATTGATTGGAAAATAAGGGCAAATCGATGGGAGAAATCATGAATGTGTTCATCTTTGTGAGTGTGAGAGTTGTATGTGATTCCGGAACTATAAATTGTTAAACAAATATGTGTGAATATGGAATTGTCTTTGTTGTGAGGGCATTTGAGTATCTTTGTTGAGCTTGAACTTGCATTCGAAGTAAGTATTGTGAACTTTAGAATCTTTGATAATAATGAGTCACAATTTAGATCTTTGAGTACACAACTTATCCTTGAATGACTAAGTTGAGTCATGTTGTGTGCATTCATGATTCACTCTTTTGTAGCACTATTTGAGATATCTTTTTTGAAATGCTGAACTTGAGTTTTAGTTGAGGAAAAGCTAAAGTTTAAGTTGGGGGTGTTGATGAGTCTAAATTTTTGATCATTTGGGCTTTATTTATTTAGAATTATTGTCCTGAAGAACTTATTATGTGCCAACAACTGGTGTAAAACCCTTAATTTCCAGGCATTTGGATTAAGGAACAAAGCGAGGATACTAATTTGAAAAAAAAGGAACAAACTGAGCTATAAGAATGAAGAAAGACAAGCCTGGTGATCGCCAAGTTCATTTGGGGAGTCGTTAAATGGGTATCTGAGTTCCTAAAGTTCTGGTGTGCCAAGCCTTGAGGGAAGAAACCAAGTCGATGACGAAAAGGAGTAGTTGGTGGATCGTCGAGTAGTTTGGCGATGTAGTGCAATATCAGCCAAAGTTTCAGACCTTAAAAAGTTGAATGTCAAGGAAGAAGGGCAATGGAAGTGACCAAAGGGCTGCTGGCCGAGTGGTTTAGTGAGCCCGACTTACTTTGCCGATCGACTCTTCGCAACACATTTTTTGCGACTATAAATATATCTTTGAACATTTAGTTTAGTATCGTAGATCATATATTTTTAGTATTTTATTATGTTTTTAGCTCTGGAGACAGTCTTCTCTAGTTTTTCCTAAGCATTGAAAGATTCAAGAAATTTAACTTTGTGAAATCGGAAGTGGGTATTTAAAATCTTCAAATTGGACCATTGTATGGACGAAATCACTCTTACCGAGTTGATGGATAATCAATCTGGTAATGTTTTTTACTTTATTATGATGTCTAGATAAACCATGATTCTTGGGGTGTGATTATGTGATTGTGGGGTAATTTAGGTTATGGGTATTGCTAATTGGTAGCTTAAATGTTATTTAGAAGTGAGTTTATTCATTAATTATGGTTTAATTTAAGAATTTTAGTTGCAAATGTCGTTCTACCTTTGTATTCTTGACTTGCTCAAGAGAGAGGTTTTAGAACTAAGATTTTTGATTGATGGTTTATAGGTGTTGGTTTGACCTGGGTTCAACTCGAGTGAGTGAACCCTAAACCCAATCCCTCACATTTAACTTGAGAGAGTGAATAGATTAAGGTGTGGGCTACTCTTATTTTGCATGCTTGTTGAAGTTCGACAGAAATCGACTTGATTCGTGGTAAATTGTTCGAGAGAAAATTTACCTCTACTATGGCCTAGCCTACTTACTAATTTCTACCTACTTTCTAAAAGTTGCAATTATCCATTTGCCTATGTTAGCCTATATTCGAATCACATCCCAAGAATCCGTCTCATCATTGTTATTTCATATTGTTTGCAGTTGTTTGTAGTTGAGAATCAAAACTAAAACCCTGTAAGGACCCTCAAAATGAATTAGGGTGCTTAGAGCCTAATATGTGCCTAAAAAGGTTTAAAGTATGTAAATTAAATGCTTTACAGTATGCATCTTAATTTGAAGTCATCTAGAAGTCAAATGTCCAAGAACGTCTGATGACATTTGAAAGTTATTCTTGAGAAGTACATGTGTGTCTTGGTGTGTCTTGACATGTTTTATGTGTTCGTTTTTGTTTAAATTGATATGGAAGGTCCATAATATGTATATGAGAGTATTTACGTTTGAACTTCCATGCACGACTCCCTAAGGGACCCGCTAAGGCCATCAAGAAGGACCAAAGACTTCCTAGACACTGACTTGGCAGTGTCTACCTACGCCCAAGAATGACGCCTTGTCAGTCCACCTACACTCCGTAGATGGGGGGCATCCCACACTTATTCTGGGAGCTAAATCCCCCAAATGACAAGCCTCAGATCCAAACGACGGTTTCCAGTACGGCCCTTCGATGGGTCTACTAGGCATCTATGGTGGGCGTCGATGCAGCCTACAATTGCTGCCAGGCGCACTGTTTCATGAAGGGGTGAATGGGAAATTCACCCCACGTCAACCTGACCCTAGACGGTTATTTTACCTATTTTTGGGTATATTAAGTTGGTTATTAAGATCAAAACCCCATACCCAATTCATTATTTAAAACTAGACTTCCCTCTCCAAAAGAAACCTCTCTATAAACCTCCATTAGAGATGAAACACAAGGACATCTTGTAGATTGGATTTCCATGGATTATCAATCAAGGTTTCGTGGTTTCTTCATCTAATAAGGTATGGTGATCCTTCATCCTTAGTCAACCTTTATTCTAAGGAGTTCCTTCCAATGTTTTCAAAGAGAATTCATGATAAAACTTCCTATCTTTCAATCTAGCCATGGGTTCCTTCTCAAAACGATTTCAAAAGCATGATTATGATGATTTGATGATTAGCTACTATTTTTCATGTTGAGTTCAATCCAATTTCATTATGAATCCATGATCCCTCAGAAATCTCGATTTAGCCTATGTTATGGTTAATGTAATCTTGATGGTAGAATGATTGTAATGCAATTCCATTATGATAAATGGATTGTTAGCTACTGTCTATTGTGTATATTGATGGTGAATTTTTTATGAGTGATCAATGTGGATCAAAATTGGAAGATTTGGCAAGATTGATCTATGTTCCTCTGTCTTCTATAGATTTATAATGTAATGTACATAATGTGAGCTTGAATCCTATAATAATTGAAGCATGATTTCTTCTATGCTATGATAACTTTGGTTACTGCCCTATACTTGAATTGTTGATGAAATATGAGTATTGATAAATGATGATCGAAGGTTGGTAAATTGGTAAGATTGCTCTATTCCTCTACTTTTCTATATAATTGCTAGTTGAATTGGCCTTTTATGGCATTGTGTGGTATGGTCCACTTATGGTGACGGTGTTTACTTCTTGTCAATCTATATATGTGTTGATCATGGACTTGAAGGCAAATTGATGTTATATGAGTGTGTGGTTATGATGACCACACTATGTGAAGCAAATGCCTAGTCTTCCATTCTAGTTTATGATCTAGGTGTATTGCTAATGTTATTAACATGTGTATGACTATGTTAGGGTTAGGGTTAGGTGCTTCCATTAATGAGTTATAATGGTTAATGAACCCTTACCTATGTATTCTATATGAATGTGTGATATTTGCCAATGTTAGGAGTCTTTAATTCAAGTGTTGAAGTTATCGTGTCTCCTATGCTAGTATGTGATGTGTGGTCTATGCTTGAAGGTGCATTATAGTCTTAAGAGGGTGGCTGCCTCAATATGTTGTTTATATCCATTATGTGATCATGTTGACCAATGTACACACACTCACACTTCATGCATGCTTATAAGTAGTATAGGTACATGGTGTCTAATGAAAGGATATTCTCATATGCACCCATGTATACTACTATGCATGCAAAGTATATGTCCATGAATTATGTTATGTATCCCTTAACTAGGATGACTTTATAGCTTTACTAGTATGGACAAGGGTATGGGACCTTATCTATGCATTGCACATGTGTGCCTTGATAGGATAGTTCCCAGGTTGATTCTTTATGTACATGAATATGAATGCATGATTAAGCTATGAACATGTCTTATATGCTATGAGGTAAAGTATATGATATTATGAGGTATGAATATGCATAATGTTTTTATATGAAAGGATTTCTCATATAGTTATACCTATACATTTATGCATGAATGAAGTACAAGTATGAACATGTGTGGTCAAAAGGTGTTTATGTGAAAGGTTTGATCACATATATGTACATATACAAACACATGAAAGCATTTCTATGATGCGTGTATGATGATCTAGTCAATAGAGGGTCTCTCGAAAAGTGCTCTCAAGTGTATCCTAAACTAGATGGTGCCTGAATATGCTATGTCCATGTGGAAGGTTTTCTCACATGATTTAGGTTGATGAAAGGACTCTCTCATATATGACATATGAGCTAAGCATATGAGGGGTTAACTCTCCAAAACCCTATGTTTTAAAAATTAATGTTAATAAAAGGCTTTTCAATAAAAGGAACTTAGCTTAGCACCTAGTGAACTTGAAGATGAGGGTGCCCCTTCCCAATGTGGGAAGGCTTGTTCACCATAGTTCTCACGAGGTGGAAAACTACAACGCCTCAATAGGCATAAAAAGGGTCTCCGCATATACCTCCAAGTTCCATAAACTATGTTTGACCCATAGGATCTAGCAAGTGATATCACCTTAGATGCTAGCATGATGTTAATGTTCTACCTTGGCAAGGTAGAACACCTCTTTTGGTGTGAGGTTCTATAACACCGGATTCCATGTTTAGCACCCATGGTCTTAGTGTCTATTAAGGCTATAGTTTCCCTACAGTAAAATGGACAATGGAAGTAAAGTAAAGGACCCTAACTAGGATAAGCTAAGGGAAGTTATTTAGTATAGGTGAGAGTAATGAACTTACCTCACCTATCCTAAAGAAAAATGTCCTCTTTAAATGCATGTTTTTGCATGGTTTCCATAATTTGTGCATTCTTGTACTAGTACCATTGTTCTTCACCTTTTTACACAAAGTGTAGGTTATAGATGCTTAAAGAATATCTATAAGGTGAAGGGCTTGATATGTATTTCCAAAGCTCAAGGAAAGGGATCCTTATGTTTCAAGGATTTCCTACATTATGTTTATGTAAAGTTATATAATAGTTTAGTTATGATTTATGTTATCAGGGTCGTATCCTACTGTACTCTAATAATGTTGAGTCTAAGATGGAAAAGAGACTTATATTCTAACTATGTAAATATGATATTTTATCTATATAATGGAAGTGATGTTCTAGCATATGATGTGTTGTGAAAGTTTTAAATTTTCTGCTAGATTTACCTGTGACAGTGCGTTGAATGACAACTATGGGCTTGTATAAGACCTCCGAGAGGTCAAGTACATCGTGTTACAACTAGGGGGTGCTCCCCGATCGTGGAAAATGTGGTATTAGAGCATGAGGTTATAAAAGTGGTTTTAGGGTCCAAAGTCTCATATTGCCACATCTAGTAGAGTCTCGATCATTGGTGGTGAGTCGCGACACATCCATGAGAAAAGGCTATAGGAAGATAGAGTTTTCCTTCTTCATCATTCTTATGACGTGCCATAGAACTAACTATATAAGATCTCTCTCTTATGTTTTCTTGTCCGGTTGTCTTTTAGATGCGATTGCTTGGATGAGATGGTATCTCTATGCTCGAGGGAGAAAAGGTGTGTTTTGATGCTTATCTTTGTTTTATGGTTTGATGAGTATGTGTGAAGGTGAATTTTGGCATGCTTTATTGATGTGATGCCATTTATGGCTATATATGACATCTATGTGAAATGACATGCTATGTGAAGATTTATGTTATGATATGGTTATAACTTGTTAAAAATTGTTGTGGTTAAAAATGAGTTTCCTTTTTAGAATAGAAGTTGCTATATGGTTTGTATGATGATAGTCTTATGATATTGTTTAGACTTGAAATGCTTTGAATAAGTGTGGTAAATAGCTAAAGATGCATGTTGCCCTTATATATGTGTAATGCTTCAAATGTTGCCTTATTATGTGTGTAATGCCTTATAGTTGCCTTGTATGGAATGGAGTCTTATGTATAGGCTTGTTTTTAGAAGTGAAAGGTAGTGTGCTTACCTTGTGGGGTGATGATGTGGGTTGTAATTACCTAGATGTTACATTACCCTTGTGTTGAAAGAAAAGAAAGAGGTCTTATGGCTAAGTCTCCTCTATTGTTTCCCCTAAGGTTTTCATGATCCTTGGTATTGATTGTATAGTGGAGACCTTATGTGGTTGGGTAGTATGACCTAACTTGATTGTTATGGATTTTCTTTAGGTGTTGAACTTAGAGGAGTGATGATGTTGAGGTATTATCCATTGATGATTGAGTTAATAGGCTTCTTGATGTGAGATTAGGAGTGAGAACCCTCAATGATGTTAAATATTCTTGAGTGAAGAGTATGAAAGGTTTGTTTTGACTTGCCTTGACCTTGGTCTTAATCAACCTCACAACCATAGTCAAGACATTTCAATTCAACATCATACCACCCTATCAATCCTAATACAAGGCATACTCCAACACAACATCTTGACTTAATCACAATTAACCATAATTTGAAATAAAGAATAGGATTCATAAGACTTGCCAAGTCTCCTTCATAATTCATCATCAAGGTCTTACCATCAACCATTACT
Source organism: Solanum sitiens (assembly GCA_016801875.1). Classification (NCBI taxonomy): domain Eukaryota; kingdom Viridiplantae; phylum Streptophyta; class Magnoliopsida; order Solanales; family Solanaceae; genus Solanum; species Solanum sitiens. The sequence continues at coordinate 960,701 of JABWTJ010000377.1, read as the reverse complement.
TCAACCCAATTAGGTCATAACATCATCATAATGCAATGACCAACATGATAAAAAATCTAGAAGAATCACTACATCACAATTCAATACTAGATCATAGCTTAAGACAAGATACTTAGGTCAATTCACAACACACTTCATAACCCAGATCACTTCTCAAGAACTAGCATGAAAAACACTACAATTCACCCTAATTCATTCATTATTAGTATAACAACATCATCTAGTAGTAATTAAACTAATAACTAAGTCAATTGAACCAATATAACCTAATTCATATGAAGATCATAACCTAGTGTTAAGGGGTGAAGGTCATCTTATACAAACTAGACCAAACCATCAAGATATATCATAATTAAGTTAAAATACATGTTAATCTATCCATAATATACTAAATAAATCATAAACAAATCAATTCATAACATTAATTTCGAAATTGGGGAAGACCCACATGAAACCTCAACTTTTGAAAATACTTTGACGGAACCCTTTGAGGAAAGAGGTCTCAAAGATAAATTAGATCCCATACCTCAATGTTTGATGAATAATTGATGGTGAATTCGTCCCTTTACAACCCCTAAAACCCTCCCCTAGCTTGGTCTTCAATGGAGTTCTTCACTAGAGAGAGAAAGAAGAGAGAAGGAAGAGAGTTTTGTTTTGAGAGTTATGATTAATCTAATGGGGTTGGGGTCTTTATATGGGGTGTTAAATGAATTAATTAGGCTTCCCTAATTCGCTAACTAATGACCTAACCCCTTAATTAATTAATTAGAAATTAGTATAAAACGTGCAGAAATTAGAACCTCACAGACGAGACCTCGACCAACGGTCCGTCTGTGAGTCAACGACCACCCCCCTTCCGTGCTGCACATCCGTAGTCTTGGTCAGAGACTGTGCACACAAGTCCCACCAACGATTTGGCTAAGTGTTGGTCGATGGATGGCATCGACGCCCCATCGATCCACACACGCCTCGTCGATGCCCTCTCGTGGGTGCACACTGCCCAGGCAGTGTCTAGTTCCACTTGCAAGGGTCCTCCTCAAGGACCCTTGGTTGGTCCTTGGGGATTTGTACCCGGACGTTTCGACCATGAATCATCTTAAACACATGTTATACACCCCTCCACCAATTTTCATCATTTTTCGACTTCTAAAAACTAGTCAAATAGGTTAAGGCACGCTAGTACCTCCTTGAACTAGTTTCCGGACGTTCTTGAACGTTTTGGTTTCTAGACTTCATAAATGAATTATATTTATTGAAATGGATCTTAAAACAGTGTCTAAACCTTATGACAGATATGTCAGGCTCTAGAATACGTCTTGGATTTTCGAAGTGTTACAGCTAGATGGTATGAAAGTTGGTGTTCCTTGTAAGTTTAGTTCATTCACTCCTATGTGATGTTTGTTAAATGTTTTGATTTGCTCTATGGGTTATTGAAGTCCTTAAAGTGTTTAAAATGTCTGAAGTGTCATTCGAGGATGAATGTTCCCATGTGGGGGATACTATATTGACTCTCAAAATGAATTAGGGTGATTAGAGCCTCACATGTGAATAAAAAGGTTTAAAGTATGCATGCTTAATTTGAAGTCATTTGGAAGTCAAACGTCCAAGAACGTCCAATGAATTTCGAATGTTAGCCTTGAGATGTGCATGTGCGTCTTGGTGTGTATTGACATATTTTATGTGTTTGTTTTGGTTGAAATTGATATGGAAGGTCCTTAACATGTATATGAGTGTTTTTATGTTGGAAACGTTAGGGCACGACTCCCAAAGAGCCCCATAAAAGGCCCTCATGGAGGACCCAAAGACTGCCTAGACACTGTCTTGGCAGTGTCTACCTACGCCTAAGAACGACGCCACATCAGTTCACCTACACCCTGTAGATGGAGGGCTTCGTCCCACACTTAGACTTGGAGCTGAATCCCCCAAATGACAAGTATCTGACCCAAATGACAATTGCTAGTACAGCCAATCGATGGGTCTACTGGCATCGATGGTGGGCGTCTATGCAAACTACAATTGTTGCCAGGCGCACTGTTTTATTAAAGGGTGAATGGGAAATTTATCCCACATCGTAACCTGACCCTAGACGGTTATTTTACCTATTTTTGGGTATATTAAGTTGGGTATTAAGATCAAAACCCCATACTCGATTCATTATTCAAAATTAGACTTCCCTCTCCAAAAGAAACCTCTATATAAACCTCCATTGGAGATGAAGCTCAAGGTCAGCTTGTAGATTGGATTTCCATGGATTATTCATCAAGGTTTCGACGTTTCTTCATATAATAAGGTATGGTGATCCTTCATCCTTATTCAACCTTTCTTCTAAGGAGTTCCTTCCAATGTTTTCAAAGAGAATTTATGATCAAACTTCCTATCTTTCAATCTAGCCATGGGTTCCTTCTCAAAAGATTTCAAAAGCATGATTATGATGATTTGATGATTAGATACTGTTTTTATTGTTGAATTCAATCCAATTTCATGATGAATCCATGATCTTTCCCAAATCTGATTTAGCCTATGTTATGGTTAATGTGATCTTGATGCTAGAATGATAGTAATGTGATTCCTTTATGATAAATTGATTGTTAGCTACTACCTATTGTGTATATTGATGGTGAATTGTTGATGAGTTATCAATGTGGATCAAGGTTGGAAGATTTGGTAAAATTGATCTATGTTCCTCTATCTTCTATAGATTTATAATGCAATTTACATAATGTGAGCTTGAATCCTATAGTAATTGAAGCATGATTTCGTCTATGCTATGATAATTTTAGCTACTCCCCTATACTTGAATTGTTATTGAAATATGATTATTGATAAATGATGATCAAAGGTTGGTAAATAGGTAGATTTCTCTATTCCTCTATGTTTCTATAGAATTGCTAGTTTAATTTGCCTTTTATGGCATTGTGTGGTATGATCCACTTATGGTGGCAGTGTTGTAACACTATGGAAGTTACATGACTTAGACTAGAGCTTAGCCTATTAAATGATGGTTAAAATGATGTTTCCAGACCTATATTAATGTAATGAACTCAATTAGAAAAGGTTAGAGCCAAAACAACAAAGAAAGACCTTGACGTCTGGAAACTAGCTAAATTGAACTAGTAGACGTCCCTATGTTTGGTGAAGGTTTTGGAGTGCCATATGAAGTCTAAAACTTTTAAAAATACATAAAATAGGTAAAATATTGTATAAAAGGTCTAAACGTCCAGTAATGACTCCCCAAGGACCACCCGACGGGTCCTTGAGGAGGACCCAAACATTGGTGAGTAAGCTGCCAAAGCAGCTTGTGACAGCCAAGATGTGGAGCCATCCACGCGTCGCATAGCCATCACAAGTTGCCTCGCGACGTGGGCCCTTCACGAGGCTCACTGCCTTAACACGGATCTCAGAAAAAAGAATTGTAATTGCCCCCGCGACGTGCAGCCACTTCCCAAATTCGCCTGCGTCGTTTTTAAGTCAATTAACTTCACAAAAATACCCAATTAAGTGAGGGGTCTTTGGGGTAATTTAGGGGACGAGTATATACTAGTTTTAGGTCAGTTTTAAGACATTTTCACTCACTCGAAATCAGATCCCCCAAATCACTCTCATCACTCTCTCTACACAACCACCATTGAAGAGAAATGGAAGCTTGGAGAAGAAGGTCAAGTTCTCAAATTTTCTTCTCAAATTTCGTGGATTGAATCTTCGTTAAGGTATGGGTTATTCACTCTTGGGATTTCTTTCCCCAAGAGGTCCTTTCAAAGTTGATTTCTAAACATTTCAAATTCCTAGGGTTTTTCTCTACAAATGGGTTTTCTTCCAAACTTGCTATCGATTACTAGTTATGATGAATTATGATTTCCTATGGCTAATTAATGTATATTGTTAAGAATTTGATGTTAAAACGTTGGTATTGGAACCATTACTTGGACTAACTCATGAATGAATCCTTTCCCCTAATCTTAGTTATGAATTGGTCTTGTAGACGATTAGGTTTGTTGGTAAGATTTTGGTGAAGATTCTTGGAAGCAATAGGTAAGTCTTCCAAAGACATGATTACTCTATTATGTTGATATTGGACTATGATTGATGTTGTTATGTAATTGAAGTATGTATGATGTTGCAATGCATATATGGACTATGAATATGTTAAATGTGAGATCATGGTGAGGGTATGATCATGCAAGGTTGATGATGTTTCTGTTGTGTGCCTTACATAATATGACTATGATATGTTAATCTCACTAATGAAGGGTCGGGGTGAAAGGAAATTCTCATCCTAAACCTAATGAACTAATGATCATGTTTATACAAGGAGTTAATCTCCAATGTCCTATGGTAATATTGATGATTTACAATAACTTAAAGGCAATTAAAAAGGTACTTTAGCTTAGGATCAAGAGAACTAGATATGAGAGGTGTCCCTTCCCAAGTTGGAAGGTAGGTTCACAATGACTCTCATGAGATGTAGGCTACCATGCAATATGGATCTATGAGCTTCTAATATATCTCCTATTTCCTTAACAATGTTGCCCCCATAGGAATACTAGCTAATGGATCCACCTATAATGTTATGTTCATGTTTTGGTTCTACTTTGGCAAGTACACCCCCATCTTTCGGTGTAGGGTTTCATGACACCGGATTCCATGTTTAGCTCACATGATCTAATGTCGATTAACGTGATTGTTCCCTAAAGTAAAATGAAAGACTAAAGTAAATGGACATTGACTAGGGTGACTTGAGGAGACTACTTAGTATATAGGTAGGGGTATGGGACTCTACCTAGACATTGCACAAGTTGACTCTAAGGAAAGTCATAGAAAATTTTTAATATGTACTATGAACATGAAATGTATAATGATTATGATATACGATGTTGCTCTTATATGATGTTGTTCATGTTGATGAACATGTGTTGGTCTATATTGCTATATGTGATGATGTCTACTTATGATATAAGTTGTATGAATCAAAGCATTACTTATGGTCTCCTATCTTGTTTACTTGATTATGTGGAGTTATTGAGCTTCACATGAGCATTGCACTTGTAGGCTTGGGATGGGATTATTGGTAAGTGTTGTATGTTACGTTGATATGAACTATTGAACATGAAATTTTAATATGACTTTATGATGATGTGTCTTTGGTTATGATCATGATTTATGTTGTTGTGATCCTTATCTTGTGTATGCTCTCTTGTAGGTGCATTAAAGTCTTTAAAAAAAAGACTTAGCATGCTTTCTAAAGAAATGGTCCTTTTTCACGCATGTCTTTAAATGTTTTATGTGCATGTACCCATACTTACTACAAGTGGCGTACTAACACATATCCTTTATATATCTACAAAAATGTAGGGTCCAGCCATTGAAGCTTAAGAAGGTCGATCGAAGAAGCTTGGAACTTTTTCTCCAAGTGTTGGTAGGTCCTCATGTTCGGGGATACTATCTTTTCATTACTCTAGCCATGAAGATTTTAATAGTCTAGGAGATATACTTTTATTCCTTTTATCATTTGAATTATATTGTAGTAAGGCCTATATGACATATTGAGATTGTATTGGCTAAGTCCAAGATTCGTACTCTTTAGATGGTTTTATGTGAGACGGTATTGGTAGACAATCGTAGGAATGTTGATCATGTTACCTAAAAGAGAAGCCTAAGTAAGATTCTATGTGAGTATATCTCAGTATATGATAAGTGAGAAGTCTAAGTAAACTTCACTTAGTATATACAAAAGTTTTTAATTTTCCGCATTTTTAACCTATGATATGTTATGATGAACGCTAAGGGCTTGTCTAAGTCCTCTTCGAGGACGACAACGACGGTTATATCTAAGGGTTTCTCTCCGGATGTGACAGGCGTTTACTTCTTGTCCATATATATATGTGTTGATCATGGCCTTGAAGGCAAATTGATGTTATATGAGTGTGTGGTTATGATGACAATATGTGAAGCATATGCCTAGTCTTCCATTCTAATTTATGATCTAGGTTGTATTGCTAATGTTATGAACATTTGGATAACTATGCTAGGGTTAGGGTTAGGTGTTGCCACTAATGAGTTATAATGGTTAATGACTACTTACCTATGTACCCTATATGAATGTATGATATTAGCCAATGTTAGGAGTCTTGAATGCAAGTGTTGAGTTTATCTTGTCTCCTATGCTAGTGTGTGATGTGTGGTCTATGCTTGAAGTTGCTTATGGTCTTAAGAGGGTGGCTGCCTCAATATGTTGTTGATATCCATTATGTGATCATGTTGACCAATGTACACACACTCACACTTCATGCATGCTTATAAGTAGTATAGGTTCATGGTGTCTAATAAAAGGATATTCTTATATGCACTCATGTCTACTACTATGCATGTAAAGTATATGTCCATGAATTATGTTATGTATCCCTTAACTAGGATGACTTGATAGGTGTACTAGTATGCACAAGGGTATGGACCTTGTCTATGCATTGCACATGTATGCCTTGATAGGATAGTTCCTAGGTTCATTCTATATGTACATGAATATGAATGCATGATTAAGCTATGAACATGTCTTATATGCTATAATGTCAAGTATATGATATGACGAGGTATGAATCTGCATAGTGTCTAAATGTGTTTATATGAAAGGATTGTTGACATATATGTACACATATAGACACATGCAAGCATGTATATGATGCTTTTATGATGATCTAGTCAATAGATGGTCTCTTGAAAGGTGTTCTCAAGTGTATCCTAAACTAGATGGTGCTTGAATATGCTATGTCCATTAAACGGTTATCTCACATGATTTAGGTAGATAAAAGGACTCTCTCATCTATGACCTATGAGCTAAGCATATGAGGGGTTAACTCTCCTAAAGCCTATGTTTTATAAAGTAATGTTAATAAAGGGTTTTCAATAAAGGGAACTTAGATTAGCACTGAGTGAACTTGAAGATGAGGGGTGCCCCTTCGTAATGTGGGAAGGCTTGTTCACCATAGTCCTGACGAGGTGGATAACAACAATGCCTCAATACGCATAAAAAGGGTTTCCATATATGCCTCCAAGTTCCATAAACTATGTTTGCCCCATAGGATCTAGCAAGTGATATCACCTAATATGCTAGCATGATGTTAATGTTCTACCTTGTCAAGGTAGAGCACCTCTTTTAGTGTGAGGTTCCACAACACCGGATTCCATGTTTAGAACCCATGGTCTTAGTGTCGGTTAAGGCTATAGTATCCCTAAAGTAAAATGGACAATGAAAGTAAAGTAAAGGACCCTAACTAGGATAACCTAAGGGAAGTTACTTAGGATAGGTGATAGTAATGAACTTACATATACATTGCACAAGTAGCTCTTGAAGAAAGTTCCAGGAAGGTGTTCTATATGTATATGTATATGTTTATGTCCTTATGCATGGCATTGTAGTGTTGTCTACTTGTTGTGATGATATGCATGGTATGAGTCCTATTGAGTCTATATGATGAGGTCTTACCTTATATGCATAATGTTAGTCTTAGTTGCCATATGATGAAGGTCCTACTTGGTATGCTTGTAGTTGACTATAGTATCGTGGTTGATGTATGAAGTACATGTTAAGGCTTGAAGTCTCATTGTAAGCTTACTTAGTAGGTGTGAGATTATGGGACTTCACATGTACATTGCACTAGTAGGCTTAGAATGAGATTATGAGTAGGATTCTATGATGTCTTTGTAAAGTGAAGTCCAAGTATGTTAATGTTTATTATTGTCTTACTATGATGATGTTGGAAGTCTTGGCTTGTATATAGTCTTGTAATTAGATTTTCTATGTGGTCCATAAAGTATGTTTGCTCAAATGTGAGGTATGTGTCTTATTATATCAAATGGTTCTATGAATGTATGTATTGATTAATGAAGGTTGTATGTATGACTACCTAGTGACCTTAAGGTGATGATTCAGTGTGGATAGTGTAATGGGAAATTATCTATACATTGCACCAAGTATCACTAGAGGATTACTTTGGAAGTTAAGGAGTTAAGAAGAAAAAGAGGTTACTGTGAATGAGGATGAGTTCATTATAAATGGAATAAGCTTACTGTGAATAAATTGTAAATGTGTCTTAAATGCAATGTATGGCTTTATGTGATATTATGATTATTGTATATGCCTAAAGGAAGTATGTGAATTTTATAATGCTTATGGTATCAAAGTTTTATGAAGTTTTCACAGAAGGCATTGTCACATCCCGAAACCACACCCTAGAAGTTAGGGTGCAATCTTGGATTGCGACCGGCGTATTCGACCTCTCTGGTGTCTTATAGAAGCCTATCATATCATTCATCGCATATACATAACAAAAAGTAGTGCGGAATTAAAACTTTACGTAAAACAATATAGAAGTCATAAACTCTTTCATATATGGAAATAGGAAAAAACACTAAGTCTCGATCATCATCTTATGACACGATAATACTTGGGACACGGCCCATACGAATTTAAAACATACTACTATATAGTCTATTACAAAACTTCATAAAAAAAACATAAAATAACATATATGCCCTTGAGTCAAATGAGGACATACTTAAATCTTCTTGAACGATCTCCTTGTCCAAGTCTTCTTCTCAAAGCTCTTCACCTATTAAGAACTATAGATAGAGAATAAAGCATGGAATTAGTACAACCACATGTACTAAGTATGGCATTATGCATAAAAATCATGAAAACGGACTTTATTAGAAATATGCATCTTTTAATTTTATAAATCATATTATAATCATAAGAATAACATTTATCAACTTAGAAACACGTAAGGAAATATTTAACCAAAAATCACATTTTCGGAGAACACTTTCCAGTGAACTCAAATCACTGTACAGTGAATTCCTTCACTGTTATAGTGAATCACTTTAACTCCCATTAATCAACTTCTAGCGTGTAATTACCTCACTAAAAGTTATCCTAAGATTCACTTAAGTCACACAAAGAGAGACCTCCCATACACCCTCTCTAGATGTGCCTAAACGATCCTCAAGATTACTCATAATGAGACACATACACGCATACAAAGCATCTTAAACATCAAGGTAAGATTCTTCTACCAAAGGTGAATCTAAGTCTCACTTGAGTGAGTTGTGAAGCAACCGCCCATACAATCCCTTACACACACACTCAAGAGATCCAATAGACTCCCTAGGATAGAATCATTCTCACTAAACACACCAACACATAGATGATATGACATTCTCCTTCCAAAGGCTATCAAAAGACCTACTTAAGTAAATCAAGAAGATAACGTCCATGATTGACCTCTTCAAGATTACCTAAATAGTCCTTAAGACTACCTATGGCTTAGATCATGTCCACAACACCAAACCTTTTCCCTAACTAGAGTCATTCTCAAGATTTCCATAGATAAGCCATGAAGAGACCATCCTTTATTCCCTCTCCTCAATTTAACTAAAGAATCCCTAAGGCACTCTAGATTAGGTACTTATTCACTTACATACTTCATAACGTAAGTCATTAGTTCATTAGTTCATTTAGAAGACATACATCACATAAAGGACATTCAATTAATGGTCTTAGACAAGACCTAGGGACTCTTACTAACATCTTCAAAGTCTATTGTGCAATGTCTAGATAGCGTCCCATACCACCACCTACACCTCATAGAACTTCTCTAATGCTAATAGGTATCCCATATGATGAGAATAGGCAATAACGGACATAGACCATGGTAGCAAAGCATGGAATCCGAAGTTCTATCCTACTTCGATGAGGTGTTCTACTTGCCAATGGTAGAACATAAAAATCTCATGTAAGCATATGGTTAAGGAATAAAAAGGGCGTACTTTGTATTCTAGTCTCATACTTAACTAGAACTACTTCCCTTTACCATACTCACTCGGTGCTAGCCTTAGTTCTCATAGATCAATTCACATTAAGGTTCATACAAATGGGTCCCATATCATGTTCATGACCCAATTACATTTACCCTACCATAGCAAGGTCCATTTACTAAGGTATGATATGATGCCGTTCCATCCAATCAATCTTAAGACCATCACTCATTACATGAAGGATACCATTACGGCTCACTACTTTACAGTTCATAACCTTACCACTTGGTTCAAGGTTCCACATAAATGACCCTCTTATTATCATTCAAGGTCTCACCTATATTCATTTATTCAAGACTAAGACCCCTTTAGGTTCCTAAGTCAAAACATCACATATTCACATAAGCATCAAGTAAGGGACACAAGTCTACCTAAACAAGACACAACATACTCTCATTTAACACACATAGCCTATCTTCCTTTAGACTCTTAGGAATGACCCTTAACCTTATTAAGTCAACCTATTCATTACCTTAACATTATAAACTTAACCATTTTAGACTCATATAGCCAAATTAGGAATAACCATGTATCGACTCTAAGACTACACAATAACACATAGTCAAAGCACAACATGATTCACTAGATAGTAGGAATAGTCTAGCACATACTTTCACATATAGATAGATATGATTATACATCATCAAATCAACTACACAAATAGCCATATCAGTTCAAGTAGTGCCGACAAGGCCATGATCATCAATATACTAGAAAGTAACGCCGACAAGGCCACATTAATTCACATAGCACCGCCACCAAAGGTGGACCAAACCAATCATAATAGAATCGAAGTATAAATAACATCAAAATAAAGGAAATGGGGCAGCATACCTCCACTCCATCATCAACACTTCAATTCCAGTCAACTTACTCAATTTGATAACACAAGACCCTTACCCAAGGCCATGAACACTAATTCAATACACAATTATAGAAATCAATGAAATCTAATCCAATTCAATATATATTCAACAATCTAATATCAATTTGATAACAATTGAACACAATTCTTACATCAATAGAAAGCCCATAAGAAACTACACATGAATTCATCAACATTAAGTCAATATCAAGTAACCCATAATTTGGTCAAAATCTTAGGTTCATCAATTTCATGGGTTCATAGGTAATTTAGGATAAAATCATCAATACAACATCAATCTAATCCATAATAGACGTTTGAAAACCATTAATGCAAGAACCCATGGAAGAATCATGAAATTGGACAATTCCTCTTTTGAAAACTTTGAAAACATCTTTGAAAGTTGGGCTCCTTGATGAAACGAGTTTCAAGGATCAAAAGCCATACCTCAATGATGATAATTCTTCCACTCAAAACTTCAACTCCAAGTTGTTCCTTGATTTGGACTTCAATGGAGTCTTTGGGATTTCTTAAGGGATTTTGGGGTTTTGATTTTAGAAGAATGAATTATTCTAAGTGTTAAACACTTATATAAACATTTAAAATACCCAATATACCCTTAATGAACTGCCAATACTCTTATTTGGAAGTGGGGTGAATTTACAAATTCACCCCTAGCTTGGCAGCAAAGCTGCGCACGAAAACAGCTTCACAGATGGAGGGACCTACGGACCGTCCCTTGACCAACGGACCGTCCTGTTGGTCCGTGGTCTCGGACTGAGGCTGGTCCTTGGTTCCTTCCCTCCCCAGGCTAAGTCTCAGTCAACAAAACCCAACCAACGGGGTGTCGATTGACCCACTGGGTGTCGACTGCCTCCGTGGTTTGGGCTGTCTTGGGCAGCCTTGACACCAAGTCTTGGGTCCTTCCTCAAGGACCCTTGGTTGGTATTTGGGGATGTTTGCCCAGACGTTTCTAACCCAAATACGATCGACTATGAGTTTAACACCTCTCACATGAATTTCATCCAAAACGAACACATAAAACTCGACGAAACATGCCTAGACACACAAGGTCGATTTAAGGCATATCTTTCGAACTTCATGAAGGTTCTTGGACGTTTAACCTCCAAACTTCACAAAACTTGACACACTGTCTATACATGCTATAATAACTCATTTAAGGACCTTACAATATCATTAATCACACATAAACATATAAAACCACATATGAGGCATTTAGGTGACTTAGTCGTCGAACGTCGTAGTCATTCCTTGACATTTGACTTCCAACACACCTAATACTTTATCTACTGCCTCTATACCATATTATAGAACACATTAGGACCTTAGATCACCATTACCAACATGTTAGGCTCTAGATAACCAAAGTTATTTTTGGGGTCTTACATTCTCCCACACTTGGACAACATTCGTCCTCGAATGAAACTTGCCACTCTCTGAACATTTCCAAGATTAGGGATTCAACTAGAAACACATAACCAAACCATATAACTCACAATCAAGGAGAAAACATCAATTTCCCATAGTCAAGAGATTCACAACACAACAAAAAATTAGAAAACAATTTTATAACTCACTATGCTACAAAACTCACATGCTTCATTCCAAATAGCAAAAACTCATTTTATATGCAATATCATACTTATGTACATCAGTTCTAACCACATAACAACAGTTTTAGACCAAAGAATCAATTTGTCACTTTTCACAATATTTTACAGTGAAATGTGCATGCTACAGTGATTTATTTTACACAAATTTTCCAAAAATGCAATGTTAAGCAATTCATGATATAGACATGCTAATATGCAAGGTAACATCATATAAACACATCTTACAACATGCTCAAAGCTTCATAAAACACATAATGCAAGAAGTTAATGAAATTCAATTTCAACCAAACTGCTAAACACCATGCACATGCAACACTTCTAGCTCAATTCTAGTCATACTCCCCCACTTAGAAGGAAGTCATACTATAATAAGAGAAACAAGGACTTACCAACATCATCATCACCCTTATCCGGCTTCTCACCTCTAGTCCGGAGTGCATAGAAACGCCTCCTAGTTGAAGCATCTTCCTTTGGAACACTAGGCTCAACCTTCTTACCCTCCTTCCTAGAAGTAATGTTTGGACAATCTCTCACTTTGTGCCCATCTTTTCCATATCCAAAGCAATTACCCGGTACCCAAAAGACACTCACCAAGATGCTTCTTACCACAAGTGGCACATGTAGGTTTGCCATTGCTAGAATCACCTCCTTTCTCAAACTTCTTCTTAGGAACACTAGGTCCATCTTGAGTTTGAACCCTCTTTTTGAACCTAGGTTGCACTTGATCACTATCAACACTCCTTTTCAAGTTCCTCGACATCCTCCTAAGGTTAGACTCTTCAATTGATTGTGCATACACCATGTGTCTAGATAAGGTCATATCATCATGCAACATAGTCGTATAGCATTCTTCCCTCACTAAGTCTCTCAACCTAGATGACATAGTGCTCTCCACAACCCTAGACACCATGTTCAAGTTTATTTGAGTAGTTACGGCTTGGGTTAAAGCAAGCAAAGTCTCTCTAATCTCCTCGATTAGTCAACTCCAGCACCTTATTACCTCCTCCCACATTAGGAGCATGATCACCTTGAGGAGGCACTTGAGCACCTTGGACACCTTGCCCACCTTGAAGCACTTTCTCAACTTGAGGAGGAATTTCCTCATTCACCCTTCCCTCTTCCATCCTTCTAGCGGCCATCTTCCTAAAAACACAAGCGAACGCATTAAGTAGGATACTCATAACATAACTCTACCGCACGACATAGGAGTAGAAATGAAGGCAAACACTATCGTCCTATAGCCTCTCGCCCATAGATGTGTCGCGACTCACACCGATGGTCAAGACTCTACTAGACATGACTTTTCGAGTCTTTTTGATACCTAAGACTACTTTCATTAACCTATGCTCTGATACCAAGCTTGTCACATCCCGAAACCACACCCTAGAAGTTAGGGTGCAATCTTGGATTGCGACTGGCGTATTCGACCTCTCGGAGGTCTTATACAAGCCTATCATATCATTCATCGCATATATATAACGAAAATTAGTGCGAAATTAGAACTTTTCGTAAAACAATATAGAAGTCATAAACTCTTTCATATATGGAAATAGGAAAAAACACTAAGTCTCGATCATCATCTTATGACACGATAATACTTGAACACGGCCCATACAAATTTAAAACATACTACTATATAGTCTATTACAAAATTTCATGAAAGAAACATAAAATGACATATATTCCCTTGAGTCAAATGAGGACATACTTCAACTCTTCTTGAACGATCTCCTTGTCCAAGTCTTCTTCCCAAAGCTCTTCACCTATTGAGAACTATAGATAGAGAATAAAGCATGGAATTAGTACAACCACATGTACTAAGTATGTCATTATGCATAAAAATCATGAAAATAGACTTTATTAGAAATATACATCTTTTCATTTTATAAATCATATTATAATCATAAGAATAACATTTAACAACTTAGAAACACATAAGGAAACATTTAACCAAATATCACATTTTCGGAGAACACTTTCTAGTGAACTCAAATCAGTGAATTCCTTCACTGTTACAGTGAATCACTTTACCTCCCATTAACCAACTTCTAGCATGTAATTCCCTCACTAAAAGCTATCCTAAGATTCACTTAAGTCACACAAAGAGATATCGCCCATACACCCTCTCTAGATGTGCCGAAACGATCCTCAAGATTACTCATAATGAGACACATACACACATACAAAGCATCTTAAACATCAAGGTAAGATTCTTCTACCAAAGATGACTCTAAGACTCACTTGAGTGAATTGTGAAGAACCCGCCCATACAATCCCTTACACACACACTCAAGAGATCCAATAGACTCCCTAGGTAGAATCATTCTCACTAAACACACCAATACATAGATGATATGACATTCTCCTTCCAAAGGCTATCAAAAGACCTACTTAAGTAAATCAAGAAGATAACGTCCATGATTGACCTCTTCAAGATTACCTAAATAGTCCTTAAGACTACCTATGGCTTAGATCATGTCCACAACACCAAACCTTTTCCCTAACTAGAGTCATTCTCAATACTTCCATAGATAAGCCATGAAGAGACCATCCTTTATGCCATCTTCACAATATAACTATAGATACCTAGGGCACTCTAGATTAGGTACTTATTCACTTACATACTTCATAACGTAAGTCATTAGTTCATTAGTTCATTTAGAAGACATACATCACATAAAGGAAATTCAATTAATGGTCTTAGACAAGACCTAGAGACTCTAACTAACATCTTCAAAGTCTATTGTGCAATGTCTAGATAGCGTCCCATAGCACCACCTACACCTCATAGAACTTCTCTAATGATAATAGGTATCTCATATGATGAGAACAGGCAATAACCGACATAGACCACGGTAGAAAAGCATGGAATCCGAAGTTCTATCCTACTTCGATGAGGTGTTCTACTTGCCAATGGTAGAACATAAAAATCTCATGTAGGCACATGGTTAAGGAATATGAAGGGCGTACTTTGTATTCTAGTCTCAGACTTAACTAGAACTACTTCCCTTTACCATACTCACTCGTTGCTAGACTTAGTTCTCATAGATCAATTCACATTAAGGTTCATACAAATGGGTCTCATATCATGTTCATGACCCAATTACATTTACCCTACCATAGCAAGGTCCATTTGGGCTATCTTACTATGGCGACAAGAAGCTCATCGTAACTTTACTAAGGTATGATATGATGCCGTTCCATCCATTCAACCTTAAGTCCATCACTCATTACATGAAGGATACCATTACGGCTCAATACTTCACAATTCATAACCGTACCACTTGGTTCAAGGTTCCACATAAATGACCCTCTTATTATCATTCAAGGTCTCACCTATATTCATTTATTCAAGACTAAGACCCCTTTAGGTTCCTAAGTCAAAACATCACATATTCACATAAGCATCAAGTAAGGGACACAAGTCTACCTAAACAAGACACAACATACTCCCATTTAACACACATAGCCTATCTTCCTTTAGACACTTAGGAATGACCCTTAACCTTATTAATTCAACCTATTCATTACCTTAACATTATTAACTTAACCATTTTAGACTCATATAGCCAAATTAGGAATAACCATGTATCGACTCTAAGACTACACAATAACACATAGCCAAAACACAACATGATTCACTAGATAGTAGCAATAATTCAGCACATACTTCCACATATAGATAGATATGATTATACATCATCAAATCAACTATGCAAATAGCCATATAAGTTCAAGTAGTGCCGACAAGGCCATGATCATCAATATACTAGAAAGTAACGCCGACAAGGCCACATCAATTCACATAGCACCACCACCAAAGATGGACCAAACCAATCATAATAGAATCGAAGTATAAATAACATCAAAATAAAGGAAATGGGGCAGCATACCTCCACTCCATCATCAACACTTCAATTCAAGTCAACTTACTCAATTTGATAACACAAGACCCTTACCCAAGGCCATGAACACTAATTCAATACACAATTATAGAAATCAATGAAATCTAATCCAATTCAATATAGATTCAACAATCCAATATCAATTTGATAACAATTGAACACAATTCTTACATCAATAGAAAGCCCGTAAGAAACTACACATGAATTCATCAATATTAAGTCAATATCAAGTAACCCATAATTTGGTCAAAATCTTAGGTTCATCAATTTCATGGGTTCATAGGTAATTTAGGATAAAATCATCAATACAACATCAATCTAATCCATAATAGACGTTTGAAAACCATTAATTCAAGAACCCATGGAAGAATCATGAAATTGGACAATTCCTCTTTTGAAAACTTTGAAAACATCTTTGAAAGTTTGGCTACTTGATGAAACGAGTTTCAAGGATCAAAAGTCGTACCTCAATAATGATATTTCTTCCACTCAAAACATCACCTCCGAGTTGTTCCTTGATTTGGACTTCAATGGAGTCTTTGGGATTTCTTAAGGGATTTTGGAATTTTGATTTTAGAAGAATGAATTATTCTAAGTGTTAAACGCTTATATACACATTTAAAATACCCAATATACCCTTAATAAACCGCCAATACTCAGCTTGGCAGCAAAGCTGCGCACGAAAACAGCTTCACAGACGGAGGGGACCTACGGACCGTCCCTTGACCAACGGACCGTCCTATTTGTCCGTGGTCTAGGACTGAGGCTGGTACTTGGTTACTTCCTTCCCCAGGCTAAGTCTCAGTCGACGAAACCCAACCAACGGGGCGTCGATTGACCCATTGGGCGTCGACTGCCTCCGTGGTTTGGGCTGTCTTGGGCAGCCTTGACACCAAGTCTTGGGTCCTTCCTCAAGGACCCTTGGTTGGTCCTTGGGGATGTTTACCCAGACGTTTCTAACCCAAATACGATCGACTATGAGTTTAACACCTCTCACATGAATTTCATCCAATACGAACACATAAAACTCGATGAAACATGCCTAGACACACAAGGTCGATTCAAGGCATATCTTTCGAACTTCATGACGTTCTTGGATGTTTGACCTCCAAACTTCACAAAACTTGACACACTGCATATACATGATATAATAACTCATTTAAGGACCTTAAAACCTCATGAATCACACATAAACACATAAAACCACATACTAGGCGTTTAGGTGACTTAGTCGTCGAACGTCTTAGTCATTCCTTGACATTTGACTTCCAACACACCTAATACTTTATCTACTGCCTCTATACCATATTATAGACCACATTAGGAGCTTAGATCACCATTACCAACATGTTAGTCTCTAGATAACCTAAGTCATTTTCGGGGTCTTACAGCATGATGCATGGTTTCAAAGAAAAATGTCCTCTTTAAATGCATGTTTTTGCATGGTTGTCATAATTAGTGCATTCTTGTACTAACACCATTCTTCTTCACCTTTTTACACAAAGTGTAGGTTATGGATGTTTAAAGTATGTCTATAAGGTGAAGGGCTTGATATGTGTTTCCCAAGCTCAAGGAAAAGGATCCTTATGTTTCAAGGATTTCCTACATTATGTTTATGTAAAGTTATGTAATAGTTTAGTTATGATTTATGCTATAAGGGTCGTGTCCCTAATGTACTCTAATGATGTTGAGTCTAAGATGGCAAAGAGACTTAGACTCTAACTATATAAATATGATATTTTGTCTATATAATGGAAGTAATGTTCTAGCATATGATGTGCTATGAAAGTTTTAAATTTTTCGCTAAATTTACCTATGACAATGCAATGAATGATAACTTTGGGCTTGTATAAGGCCTCCGAGAGGTCAAGTATAGTGAGTGTCCAAGGTTCACTTAAAGTTAGAAAATATCTCAATGTTCAATAATTTTTTTATATGTTACAAATATATTTCTTATACTATCTCTCACTTAATTTATGTGACATTCTTTCTCTTTATTTATAAATCCAAATTTTGGAATGTTTATTAAAAAATAATGATTTTTCTAATAATTTGTTAATGCAAAATTTAACTATTGTTTTATTTTATTCTGATATTTATTATGTTTACATATTATAAAATTATATATACATATAACTAAAATGTTTAAAAATAAACTGTCGTAATAATTCATTGTTCAAATCTATAGAGAATATCTTAATCATTATGATGTGAATTTAAATTCAGACGTCGTTATCTTAATGAAAATCAATGAGGCCTTGTTGGTCTAAAATAGAATGTTATATTTCCATATTTAAAAGTAATTTAACTTTAAGATTTCTCTTTTGCCCGATATAAAATGATCATTTATTGCCACATAAACGTATAAATCACATAGTTGAAAAGTTCTTTTTTCTTCTAAAACATTATGTTAAGTGAAACAGTGTAACTTAAATTAAGATGAAGAAAATAAATATTAAATATCTATATTTAATTTAAAGTAAATAAAGATAAGCTCTTGGTAGTATTGATGTGAGACATCTTTTGAAGACAATTTCTTTTCAATATATGATGCGATTTGTTGGGAATATTTGCATATAGCAAGCTTTTGTATAAATTATAGAAGATACGAATGCAATATCCAATATGTAATCCATTAATTGAATCATGAACGAACTGACTTGAGTTTAAACCTAGATAGTGATTTTGATATTTTGACTCATAAATGCAACCTTTATATCATGTCAAAACTTGATTGAACTGATTTAACTAAGAAGTTTTATTTAATTTTATCTAAAACTAAGTATTTTTTTACTAACCCTGATTTGCCTATTGTCACACCCTTCCACTCATAAATTAGTCCATAAATAATGGAGTTCCGGAATCAAAAAGATATCTCTTCTTTTTTTTTTTATAACAAAAGAACCAAATTAACTTTTATTCTTTTTTTTTTATAAGAAAAAAACTGTTCTAGTTATAGCTTAGCTCATGAAAATTCAAATTCATCCGCTAAGGGTTAAAACAAACCAAATGTCCATTAACATGTCTCTCTTTTAATTTTTAAATACATTAATTTCATTTTGACTTGGAACTCATAAATATTGATTATTTTGCAACAAATTATAATGTGTGGAAAATAAACATGAATTGAAATACAAATTTTGGGTGTGTGGCCTTTTTCATGGATCCATTTCTCCTCGTCTCACGCAAAATGAGTTCCTTATTAGGTTTCTAAGTTTACTAAAAAAAAAGTTGATTTATTTATTGGAGTTATTAACTTTGATAGTCACTCAACTATCAATTGTTTTCACAGAAAGTCACTCAGCTTTCATTTTCAACTCAAAAGTCACTTAACTTTCATTTGCAACTCAAAAGTCACTCAACTATGATTTATTTGCACAGAATGTCACTCAACTTTCATTTTCAACTCAAACGTCACTCAACTATGACTTATTTGCACAGAAAGTCACTCAACCTATTTAATTGTTTTTTCATTAAAATTTATTGACATGAAATTTTAATTATTAACCAAAATTTTACGAATTAAATATATATATCCATTTAAACCATTTAATTCAACCCGCTAAAAATATAATATTAAACATTTATTTTAACATTAATTCCCTAAATCATTCCCGATTGAATATTGAACATTTTATTTTACCATTAATTCGCTAAAAGAATGTGGGAGACAAGGGAGCATGATTTAGGAAATTAATGGTAAAATAAAATGTTCAATATTATATTTTTAGCGGGTCGGGTAAAATGGAGCGGGTCTTTAAATGGTATATATTTGATTCTTAAAATTTTGTTTAATAATTAAAATTCTATGTCACTAAATTTTAAGAAAAAAACAATTAAATAGGTTGAGTGACTTTTTATGCAAAGAAGTCATAGTTGAATGACTTTTGAGTTGAAAATGAAAATTGAGTGACTTTCTATGCAAAAAAGTTATAATTGAATAATTTTTGAGTTGAAAATAAAAAATATTGATAATTGAATAACCATTAAAGTTATTAACTCTTTATTTATTACCACTCATTGCCATTGTTTCTAGTGATAGGGTCTATTCTGTTTTGTCCATTTCCCATCTTTTCCTACACAGGAAATTATTATTATGTTGCGGAGAGAGAAAAAATGTGTTCAAGGAAGGAAAAAAGAATGACAGATAATTAGGTTATCCTTGTTCCTTCTCTCTCCCTAAAATTTCTTCATCAATCTCAAACCCTAATTTTCTTTTGTTTTAATCTATTAATTCACACATTGTCTTCTTGTCGTCCCTTCAATTATGATAAAGCTGTTACTTTTGTAAACAGAATGCAGATTCTTGTACCCACAAAACAAAAGCTTCCTTTGTGATTTTTTTCTATCATAGATAATATTCCTAATTTGATCCATCAAATCAAATCAATATGGGTTGTGCAACTTCAAAGCCAAAAGTACGCCAAAATTGCCACACCCCATATTCTCATGTACGCACAAGTTACTCACCCAAAAAGAAAGGGATTAATGATGAAGATTGGGTGAATCTCACATCCTCCACATTAGGATCATTGAAACTTGACTCAATGAACCTGAGTAAAAGTCTCAGAGATGATCACTTTGCATTCGAAATTGATGACTACAATGCCGAAAGAGACGAGTTGTTGATTGAGGCAAGAACATGGTCAGAAATGATCAATCACAAAATCCCTAAAGTTGTTCTACTTCCTATGACACCACAAGCTGAGCCAGAAACTATTAATGCTTGGGAATTAATGGAAGGTCTTGAAGATATTACTCCTCTTAAACCTTCTGACCATCATCATCAACATACTTTCTCTTTCCCTATTTCTCCTAATGAAAACTCGCCAAATGTAGCTGATAATGAATCAAGTTTACATTCGAATGCCACATCTATAGTGTCTGATTTTGATCCTGAAGTGATTAATACATTCAGAAAAGCACTTGAAGAGCTTCCACCGGCTAACCCTTTTTACCTAAAGCCATTAGTCAGCCAAGACACAACGGGATTGGATGATGAGTCTGAGTCAGTAACAGCAGAGTATAAATCGGTGCATCATGAGAAGGAAAAATTGGTTATTTACTTTACAAGTCTAAGAGGGGTGAGGAAAACATATGAGGATTGTTGTCACGTTCGTGTGATTCTGAACGGACTAGGCGTTAAGGTTGACGAGAGAGATATTTCAATGCATTCAGGATTCAAGGAGGAATTGAAAGAATTATTGGGAAAGGAATATGCTCGAGGGGGATTGCCAAGGGTATTCTTGGGAAAAAAGTACACTGGTGGGGCTGATGAAATACGAAAAATGAACGAGGATGGGAAGCTTGAGAAGTTAGTAGAAAATTGTGAACGACGAGAGGATGGTGGTGGTAGTGTTATTGGAAATGGAGTTTGTGAGGCCTGTGGAGATATTAGGTTTGTTCCATGTGAAACATGCTCGGGGAGTTGTAAAATCTACTGTGAAGCAGAGTACGGCGAATTGGAACTTGTGGAAAATGAATATGGCTTCAAAAGATGCCCGGATTGTAATGAGAACGGACTTATAAGATGTCCAGTTTGTTGTGATTAAGGTTCGTCAAGATTTTCCTGTTTCTTTCCTCTATTTTATTGTAAATGTTTTGATAAGATAATTTTGGTACAGTAAGGAGTTTTTGTTTGTGCTAGGAAGATAATGTAGTTGCAGTATTATAATTGAGCAACCTCTTTTCATGCTCTAGATCCTGTAATACAATCTTCTCTTTACAGGAGAAATTTAACACTTATACCAATAGTGACACTACATCATACTTTGTGTTTCATGTGGGCAAAAATGTATAGTTTTTCTGTTTATAAGTTATATTGATTCAATTATCACATTTCCAAGAATCATTGAAACCGTTATTTTCATAGTTGAATCTATTTTACGTTTGAGGTAAACAGGGCTGCATCTGTCTCTCATATAGGAAGGAGTCAATGTAGAAAAAAGCACATTGTTTTGTAGTATTACTAGCACTGGCTTTGAATATTGTCAAGTCCCAAACAGTGACTGTGACTCAGGCAGTGTAATTCTTAAGATTGCTTTATGGACATTACACTTTTTTGATCTGGTCCTTTCAAGGATTAAAGAATATTGTTATAAGTGTTAGGTTCGAAAGTGATTACAGTGTCATGCGGAAACATAAAATTACAAATCATATGATGATAAATTAGACGACACATAAAATATACTAAAAGTAAGGAATTTTAATGGAAAAACAACATGTTTACTTTAATACTTGCAGCGGAATTATTTGTTGTTGATTTTACTGTCGAAACGAATTGCTACAAATCTTTCTTTGAATCACAAGGAAACAAATATTATTCTTTTTCACAATCTAAATGTATGTGTATTGTCGATTTAATATCTGCAAAAATATGACTTATGATTTTCTCTGTTTTTCTTTTCATGATTTTCAACGTTATCCCGTTTTTATCTTTCATACATCTCTTAAAGTTATTCCCACTAGGAGCATTATAAGGGGATGTTGAATTGTTAATCTGTAATTGTTCCCTCATATCATTTTAAAAGGATTATCCAATTTAATTAATTAATTAAATTGGATAGAGTAAAAACGGATTGGGTTGAGTCGGTCCACATGGGTGACACACGATTCAAAACATACATCTCCCACTTCTCACATTGTGGGAGAAACCCAAGCCAACACAATATCAATCAGACACATAATTCATACAACAAATAGTTCATGCGATTTGTGAGCATTAAGAGCTTATCTTTAAGGGTTTACAAGCCCTTTATAGGAATTCAATCACATGTGGAAAGAATTCACTTCAATTCTAAGGACAATATTACTCACAACACACTACAAGAAAATGTAGATACGACGACATTAATTTGGTGACATTTGAAACAAATGTCGGAAAATAATGAATTTCACGATATTTAAGAACAAAATGTCATAAAACAATGATATTTGATGTCAAATGTCGTAAAAATAATTACATTTGGTATCAAATATCATTAAAATAATGACATTTTGTCCTAAATGTCACTATGATAACGACATTTATTGCAAAATATCGTGGTTTTTAACGACATTTAACGAAAATGTCATATCAATAATGACATTTGCTAAAAATGTAGTGATTTTTCAGCGATATTTAACGAAAATGTCATATAAATGATGACATTTGATACAAATGTAGAATATAATAATGACATTTATTGCAAAATGTCGTTATTTTAGCGACTTTTAGCAAAAATGTCATATAGATGGTGACATTTGCTACAAATGTCGAATATTATATGACATTTATTACAAAATGTCATTGGTGTTAGTGACATTTAGAAAAAATCTCACTTAAACAGTGACAATTAACAAAAATGTCGAATATATTATGACGTTTACCGCAAAATGTCATTTATTTTGCAAAAGTGTAGCTAAAATAGAGACATTTAATATATATGTCGAATACATTATAACATTTATTGCAAAATGTCATTGATTTGATCGACATATAGTGAAAATGTCGTTACAACAATGAATTTTCTATAGAAAAATCGATTGTATTATATCATATGTTGAAAATGTCATTGATTTTTATGACATTTGATGAAGAGTACAAATGAATTGAAACAAAGAGAAAATTGGCTTAATTATAATATATTTGCAGGAGTTGGTAAGAAATCTATAATAATACAAAGAAAGGCTATTTTACATCTAGAAATACAAATAAATACTCTAGAATATAAACTACAACATGGTTTATAAATGAATAAGGAAGAATATGCAATAGACGAAAAAATATTTGAAAACTATGAAGGATTAAAAATAAAGATAATATTTTCTAATCTAGGAAGAAGATATAAGAAAATAGGTGATAATTTAAGTTTGATGTTAGAAAAGGAAACGGTAAAATTAGAAGATAGCTTAACTGCTATGGTAAGGATAGCAAAAGAAAATGAAGAAATAGATAGAAAAATGGAAATTGAAAAAATAAAACAACAAGCGAAAAAAGAAGTACAACAAATCGAAGAAGTAAAAAATAAAGAAATTTTAGAACTAGAAAAAGAATTAGCAATGTTGAAAGAAATGTATGAAATAAAACAAAAAGAAAAAGAACAAAAAAGAAACTTAGCAAATGAGATAAATAAATTTAAAGAAAGATTGCAATTAGAAAATAAATTAGAAGAAAGTAATCAAGATAATATAACTAATCTGCCAGAAGTAAGAATTGATGATATCAACGATGATTTAGAAGAACAATACTCAGAAATAAGTGAAACATATACAGAACTTTTAGACAATATAGATAATACAAAAAATGTAGAAATAAACACGGGAGATATAGACATGAATGAAAAACCTAGTACATCAGGAGTAAAAAATCCAAAATATTTAAATCCAACATACTATAATGCAAATTATGAAAAATATGACAGAGAAAAAACTTTATGGAATAAAAGATTAAATAAATGGACACCTAAACCAACAACTGATCAACATAATTTTTTAGATTTAGACTGTGTAGCACATATAAATAAAACAATTCAATTATAGATGGGATATATATCAAAACAACTAATAGACAACAAAATAGGAATGACAGAAATACCAGGATATATAGAAAGAACACTTATAGGAATAGTAAAATTATGGTTACAAAATTTAACGGAAGAAAGTATAAATACTTTAAGAAATAATAAAAAATTTAATGGAGAAACAGCTACAACATCTATGGAAATATCTTTCTTTAATGCTCGTGTTGTAGGTTGCTCTTCTGGCTTCAATAATGATAAAATCCATCTCTGAACTTCATCCATATCTGCTCTTCTTAATTCCCTTGAGTTTGAATATATCATAACTTGGTCTCTTGCATAGTAACTCCAAATAGCATTACCGTTTAAATAATTGTTAGCTAGTTCTTGTATAATTGTTGAGATACCAATTATCCTTTTATTTGCATAAAAGTTTGGTATTTCTACCTTTGATATTTCAGCTTGTTTTTCTATATCTTCTGGTATTATCATGTCCTTGGTCAAATCTATCTTTATAACTTGAATTGGTGACTTGATTTCTTCATATAATATCTCAGCTGGTGCTGTATAAAATTTAATATAAAATAAATTTCCTTTGGTAACTCTCTTGTATATAATGAATGCTTTGTATAACTCTGGTATTCCACTTATTTCTTCTCCATCATATGTGTATATGGTACTTAGTAATCCATAACTGTAACATGTTTTAACTAAGTTTGAACTAGTTTTGGGTTGTGCAATCAATCTATTATATCCTTGTAGTTTTTGAGTTATATAATCTTCATTTGGATTTTTGGTTTGTGTGGATCTGGGGTTTAAATTTAGAAATGTTTGGATCTTGTATATGTTTTCAATGTACGATTGGGTAACGTAATTATATCTCTTTTTATCACTTTGTATACTAACTGCATATGTAGAAGTTTGTGGTTCTGTGGGTATTTGTTTTGGTGTATTTTGAATAAATGGTTTTACAAATAGTTGGTTTAAGTTGGTATTTCGTGATTTCTCACTAGCTCTTTTGCTTGTACCTGCAGCTGTATTTAAACAAACATTATGGGTTTTAGGGAGTTTCCCATCGTCTCCTTTTATCTCTGGAATTTTAATGTCTTCCGATCGACATAGCTCCGCATTTTTATAGTCATGCTGCTGACTTATATTAGCTTTAGACTTCAGGTTATCTTCATTAGTCTTTAGCTTTTGTATCTCACTGTCCATACTGTCCACTTTAGTACAAAGTGTAGTAATAGCTTTGAGTAACTTTTCAATTGTATCTTCTTCTTTGTTCTCAGTCTGAGTAGCTTTGTCTTGATAAGTAGTCTGCAACAACATTCTTATTAGTCTTTATTACTTCAATTGTAAATGTAAAGTTTAATATATTTAATACCAATCTTCTAATTTCTTTCGTTGTTACTGAATCTTGTATTTTTCTGGTTAACCACCATTTTACTTGTGTATTATCTGTTCTTATAATAAATTTGTTATATACAATATATGGCTCAAATGCTAATAAACATTTATATACTGAAAATAATTCTTTCCTATTTATTTCCCATTTTATTTCCGTATTTGTATATGTGCCTGAATAATATCTACAGTGATATTCTATATTGTTATCATTATATTTATATTTTAATACTCCTCCGTAACTTTTTTCACTTGCATCAGTTTCTACTATATAAATAAATTTTTTGTCTTCATCTGGAAAATATAATTTTGGTAATGTTTTACATAATAATTTTATCTTTTGTATTTGTGTTTGATCTTTATTATCGAAATGATATTCTACATCCTTTTTTAATTTTTGTTGTAATGGTTTTAAATTTTCTGCTAATTTTGGTATATATTCTCTTACTTGGTTAACTAATCCTAAAAAGGACTGTAATTTCTTTTTTGTATCTAATTGTTAATTCGAAGTTATTATTTTTTGTACTATATGCGTTTGCATTTTAATTCCATTTTTATCTATTTGTATTCCTAGGAATTCTATTTGTTTTTTCATTATTTCTGCTTTCTTTTTACTTAAACTTATTCCTGAGTGTTCTATTATATGCATAAATTTTTCTAGTATTCTTATATGTTCATCTTGTGTTTTAGAATATAATAATATATCATCAATATATACTACACAATTTTCTAATTGTTTAAAATAGTTATCCATAAAATGTTGAAATCTACCTGGTGCATTTTTATATCCAAATGGTAATACATTCCATTTATAAAATCCTTGTGGTACTGTGAATGCTGTAAGTTTTTTAGATTCTTCTTCTAACTTTAAATGATAAAATCCTGATTTACAATCAAATTTACTAAAATAATTATATCCTTGAATTTGTCTTATCTTTAATATTTTATTTGGTATTGGATAATTATATGTTTTAGTTTTTGCATTTAAATTTCTATAATCAATAACCATCCTACTTTTTCCTCTTTTTTGTTCACTATATTTATCAACAATAAATGCCGGACTTGTATGTTTACTATTACTTTCTTGTATATATCCATTTTGTAGTAATTCACTTATATGTATTTTAAATTTATTTAAATCATTAAAATTATATTTTAATGGTTTTTGTGTTATTATACTATTTTCATCAATCAGTTCAATTTTAACTTTTGTTTCATGTTTTTCCCATCCTTGTAAAGGATCTTCGTTATATAATAATTCTAATTTTTCTTGGATTATTTTTACTTTATTTATAGAGAATATAATTAGTTCTATTCTAGGGTCTTCTTCTTTTATATTTTCTAGTTTTTGTGTAATTTTTTCACTACCTTTAATCCATTCAGTTGTTTTTCTTCTTTTGTTACCTACTCTTTTTGCTCCTATTTTTTGTTTACATGGTGTTGTGAACCACCAGTGTGTCTTTGTTATTATATGTGGATATAATTTATCTAAAAATGTCATTCCTAATAACATATCTTTTGTTGTTAATTCAAAATTATATATTTCTTCTATAGTTAATATTTTATCCCATATTTGTATTTTTATATTTTTTGCCTTGTATGTGATCATACTTCCTTCATTATTAAATTCTGTTACTACTATTGGTGTTTTTAATTTTTTCCATTTTTCATCTGGTAAACAATTGTATTTACATATATTAGCTTCTGCTCCTGTATCTATCATTGGTGTATAACATCTGTTATAATATCCTTCTATTATTATCTTCGCGAGCATATATATTTTAATTTTTTATATTAAATATTTTATATATTTATATTCTACTCTAGATATAATATCTATTAATCTTTCTAGTTCTTGTTTATCCATTTTTGTAATATTTAATTATTTATATTTCAGATATAATTTGGTTATTTTTTTCTTTAATTTACTTATCTTTCAATTAATGTGGTTCTTTCTTTCTATAGTAGTTTTTTCATACTTAGCTCTGATAACATTTTTGTGGGGTGCGGAATTTATCATACTTTCATCGTAAATTAAGATATATATATTGTAGAGTAAAATATATTTTATTATAAATTTCTTCTGATAATTGTTTTAATCTAATTATTTCTTCAAGATTATTTATTATATATTTTATATATAACATATCTTGGGTTCTTTGATACATATATAAATTTTCTTGTATTAAATGATTTGTTAATCTTATGTTTTCCATAGTTTTCATCCAATATTCTAAATATTCATAGTTCATTTTAATCTTAATCTATTTCTAAATCGTATATATCTATTCTTTTTATTTCTAATTCTTGTAAATCTATTTCATACCATTCTTGATTTAATATATCTTTTATATCATAATCAAATATTTTTCCCATATAATTCTTTTTATGTCAACAATTTCTATATCTTTAAGTATATATAATATCAAAGTTTCATAGCTTTTTATTTCATCATACATTGTAATCATGTTTATTTATTTATGCAGGTTTGTTTTCAATTATTCCTTCCTATCATATCCATAATTCAATTAAATTCATATTAGTTTATTATAAACTAGAGTATTGTTATCATGTTTTCCGTTCACTACAAGCATCGTACTTTAGCGGATAATTACTGCTTATCAGCGCCTCAACCTTGTGTACTCCCCTAACGGCATCCCTCGCCTACCGGTTTCCACTGTGGGATGGCATAGTCTAGCAGTTTTCTCCCTGTTTCCCGTTTACTAGCAAACTAGAATTCATGATTCAAATATTTCTAGTATATAATAACTAACATAAATTTAATCAATTATATATATGATATTCAGGAATATATGAGATTAGTTCTGCATAATTGTTAAACAATATACCTTTGTTTCTTGATTTTCCATGCTATCTGAAATATCTGGCTTGATTTCGGATTTCTCCATTTTTAACTTAGTTTATATATTTTTTGAGAGAGGATTTTTTGAAAGAGTTTTTATTTACTTGAGCTTTTGGTTGGCATTGCCTTCCTTTCATTTACAATTTGGCAATCTATATATACTAAATTCTAAACCTGCACATAAGTGCGCCTACTGTATACTACTATTTACTTTACGACTTTAAAATAAAAACTTTACAAATAGCCACTATACATTGGCTAATAAAAAGTGAAATCTTATCTACAAAGGAATCTTATCTTTGCTTTATCTTATCTTTGCTTTTACATTTTTTCAACAATTCCTATCTCTTTGTCGGCCATCTTCTTTCTTTATGTCTTTTTCTTCTTTTATCTTTATTGTCATAGCTCTTTTCTTCATCTTTATCTTATTTTGATTACAAAATAAAGAAAAAGTTATAAATAGAAATTTAATGAGAAAATTGGCAATATGTAATATGTGTTATATAGATGAATATACATGTGCATTTAGAGAATATTATTATAAAAGAACATATAACATGGAAGAAAGTAAGGAAATAAGAAAATTATATTTTATAAAATTACCAGAACCTTTTAGTTCAAAAAAAATAAAAAGCTGGAATGAAGCAGAATTAACAGATACTTTAGGAGCTAGAATGAAATTCTTACAAAGATGGTTTACAGAACTATGTGAAAAACATAAAGAAGATATAAAAATGGAAAAAAGTATTAGTAAAAAATTTAGCATGTTGCAAAAATAAAATAGCACCTCAATTTGGTTGTACAGATAGATATTATAAAAAGAAGTATAATAGAAATAAAAATTATAAAAAATATAGATCAACGTATAAATATAAAAAACCAAGAAAGAGATATTATGTAAAAAATTACAAAACTAAAAGACCATTTAGACCAAAAAGAAAATTGACGGAATGTACTTGTTATAATTATGGAAAACTAGGACATATAGCTAAAGATTGTAAATTACCTAAAAATCCAAAGAAAAAACAGCTATCAGAAATAATTATGGAAAATGAAAAATATACACAAATAGAATATGTCGATTATGATTTAGAAAGTGAAGATAGTATATATGAAATATCAGAAAATGAAATAGATAACGATATAGAATTAGAATCAGATAATGAATTCTATAATATGAAAAATGACTGAAGCAGATATATAAATAATAAATAAAGAAGAACGACAAGATGAAGAATCTTTAGAACAAAAAATAATATTTGATAATAGTATATTTGAACAAATAAAAGGAAAAGAATTAGACCTAAGTGTAGAAAAAATATTAGAAGTACCAAAAATAAAAAAATTGGTTTAAACGACAAAAAGAAGAATATTATGTAGTAAGCCAAAGAGAACATATCAT
This sequence comes from Solanum sitiens, assembly GCA_016801875.1. Lineage (NCBI taxonomy): Eukaryota > Viridiplantae > Streptophyta > Magnoliopsida > Solanales > Solanaceae > Solanum > Solanum sitiens. The sequence goes on along the minus strand of JABWTJ010000377.1, from coordinate 930,263 downwards.
AGATTGTAAGTATACTAAAGGAAAAGCTAAAATACCAATAATAAATAAGAGAATAATTAATAAAGAAATACAGGAGATAAATGCAAAAAACCCAATTAAATATGTACATTTAGGAGGAACTGAAATACTAATAAAAGCATGTTTTAGAGAAGGAATAGATACACCTATAGAAATATATTTAGCAGATGATAGAATTATACAACCCATAGAAAAAAATATAATAAGTGCAGTAAAAGGTAATTTAATATACCAAAAATTTAAATTTATAATAAGTGCTAACTACTCAGTAGCAATTAATGAAAGAAATATAGATAAATCACTAGTCTTATATTGGAAAATGTCAGGAATAGAATTAGCACCTGGAAGTAAAATATTTACAGCTAGATGTAAGAATTTATATGTTTTAACAACAAAACATAAAATAACAGCAAAAAATAAAATAAATAAAATAAAAATAGAAAACCCCTTTGAAAAGATAGTTACGGTTATAGATAATAATGAATATAGTTATAATGAAATTGATATAGAAGAGGACTTGGAGATAGTACAAGAAAGATTAAGCACATCAAAAAGAATAAATAATAATGATACACCACAAATATCATCAAAAATGAGTACTTCAAATAGTTCTAAAAGAATAAATATAATTTCACAAAAATCAATAGAAGAAGAAATAAAACCACATCATTATTATATAACAGGAATAATGGAGCAAAGAAAATATTTAATACTAATAAATACAGGACAAGAAGAAAATTATATTACCAGAGAGTTAGTAAAGGAAGATAAAATAATAACTACAGAACACTCATGTTCAGAATTACCAAAAGTATTAATAAATATTGAAGAAACAACGGAACAAGAAATAATAATTGGAGGTATACCAGTAATAATAAAATTTAAAATATATCAAGGAAATGAAAATATAACATTAGGAATAAAATGGCTAGAACAAGTAAAACCATATAATATAGAAGATAAAATTTTGCTTATCTCTTCCGCTTTACTCCAAATCAACATCTGGTATAACGTTATCTTCTCCAATGCATTTTGAACATCTGTGGTCGGGGTATTTGTGTCCAATAAGTTTACAATATCTGATTAATAAGTCTTCTGAAATAAATTCTCTTAAAGATATAGAAATTGTTGACATAAAAAGAATTATATGGGAAAAAATATTTGATGATGATATAAAAGATATATTAAATCAAGAATGGTATGAAACAGATTTACAAGAATTAGAAATAGAAAGTATAGATATATACGATTTAGAAATAGATTAAGATTAAAATGAACTATGAATATTTAGAATATTGGATAGAAACTATGGAAAACATAAGATTAACAAATCATTTAATACAAGAAAATTTATATATGTATCAAAGAACCCAAGATATGTTATATATAAATATATAATAAATAATCTTGAAAATATAATTAGATTAAAACAATTATCAGAAGAAATTTATAATAAAATATATTTTACTCTACAATATATATATCTTAATTTACGATGAAAGTATGATAAATTCCGCACCTCACAAAAATGTTATCAGAGCTAAGTATGAAAAAACTACTATAGAAAGAAAGAACCACATTAATAGAAAGATAAGTAAATTAAAGAAAAAATTAACTAAATTATATTCGAAATATAAATAATTAAATATTACAAAAATGGATAAACAAGAATTAGAAAGATTAATAGATATTATATCTAGAGTAGAATATAAATATATAAAATATTTAAAATTAAGATGAATAAAGAATATAAAGAAGAACTTAATAACATAATTATGGGAAAAAGAAATGAATTGAAACAAAGAGAAAATTGGCTTAATTATAATATATTTGCAGAAGTTGGTAAGAAATCTATAATAATACAAAGAAAGGCTATTTTACATCTAGAAATACAAATAAATACTCTAGAATATAAACTACAACATGGTTTATAAATGAATAAGGAAGAATATGCAATAGATGAAAAAATATTTGAAAACTATGAAGGATTAAAAATAAAGATAATATTTTTCTAATCTAGGAAGAAGATATAAGAAAATAGGTGATAATTTAAGTTTGATGTTAGAAAAGGAAACGGTAAAATTAGAAGATAGCTTAACTGCTATGGTAAGGATAGCAAAAGAAAACGAAGAAATAGATAGAAAAATGGAAATTGAAAAAATAAAACAACAAGCGAAAAAAGAGTACAACAAATCGAAGAAGTAAAAAATAAAGAAATTTTAGAACTAGAAAAAGAATTAGCAATGTTGAAAGAAATGTATGAAATAAAACAAAAAGAAAAAGAACAAAAAAGAAACTTAGCAAATGAGATAAATAAATTTAAAGAAAGATTGCAATTAGAAAATAAATTAGAAGAAAGTAATCAAGATAATATAACTAATCTGCCAGAAGTAAGAATTGATGATATCAACGATGATTTAGAAGAACAATACTCAGAAATAAGTGAAACATATACAGAACTTTTAGACAATATAGATAATACAAAAAATGTAGAAATAAACACGGGAGATATAGACATGAATGAAAAACCTAGTACATCAGGAGTAAAAAATCCAAAATATTTAAATCCAACATACTATAATGCAAATTATGAAAAATATGACAGAGAAAAAACTTTATGGAATAAAAGATTAAATAAATGGACACCTAAACCAACAACTGATCAACATAATTTTTTAGATTTAGACTGTGTAGCAGATATAAATAAAACAATTCAATTATGGATGGGATATATATCAAAACAACTAATAGACAACAAAATAGGAATGACAGAAATACCAGGATATATAGAAAGAACACTTATAGGAACAGTAAAATTATGGTTACAAAATTTAACGGAAGAAAGTATAAATACTTTAAGAAATAATAAAAAATTTAATGGAGAAACAGCTACAACATCTATGAAAATATTAAATAAATACGAAATAGCTATAAGAAATGAATTTAGTAGTATGACAACAGAAGTACAAGAACAAAATAAAGAAAAAGTTATAAATAGAAATTTAATGACAAAATTGGCAATATGTAATATGTGTTATATAGATGAATATACATGTGCATTTAGAGAATATTATTATAAAAGAACATATAACATGGAAGAAAGTAAGGAAATAAGAAAATTATATTTTATAAAATTACCAGAACCTTTTAGTTCAAAAAAAATAAAAAGCTGGAATGAAGCAGAATTAACAGATACTTTAGGAGTTAGAATGAAATTCTTACAAAGATGGTTTACAGAACTATGTGAAAAACATAAAGAAGATATAAAAATGGAAAAAGTATTAGTAAAAAATTTAGCATGTTGCAAAAATAAAATAGCACCTCAATTTGGTTGTACAGATAGATATTATAAAAAGAAGTATAATAGAAATAAAAATTATAAAAAATATAGATCAACGTATAAATATAAAAAACCAAGAAAGAGATATTATGTAAAAAATTACAAAACTAAAAGACCATTTAGACCAAAAAGAAAATTGACGGAATGTACTTGTTATAATTGTGGAAAACTAGGACATATAGCTAAAGATTGTAAATTACATAAAAATCCAAAGAAAAAACAGATATCAGAAATAATTATGGAAAATGAAAAATATACACAAATAGAATATGTCAATTATGATTTAGAAAGTGAAGATAGTATATATGAAATATCAGAAAATGAAATAGATAACGATATAGAATTAGAATCAGATAATGAATTCTATAATATGAAAAATGACTGAAGCAGATATACAAATAATAAACAAAGAAGAACGACAAGATGAAGAATCTTTAGAACAAAAAATAATATTTGATAATAGTATATTTGAACAAATAAAAGGAAAAGAATTAGATCTAAGTGTAGAAAAAATATTAGAAGTACCAAAAATAAAAAATTGGTTTAAACGACAAAAAGAAGAATATTATGTAGTAAGCCAAAGAGAACATATCATAGATTGTAAGTATACTAAAGGAAAAGCTAAAATACCAATAATAAATAAGAGAATAATTAATAAAGAAATACAGGAGATAAATGCAAAAAACCCAATTAAATATGTACATTTAGGAGGAACTGAAATACTAATAAAAGCATGTTTTAGAGAAGGAATAGATACACCTATAGAAATATATTTAGCAGATGATAGAATTATACAACCCATAGAAAAAAATATAATAAGTGCAGTAAAAGGTAATTTAATATACCAAAAATTTAAATTTATAATAAGTGCTAACTACTCAGTAGCAATTAATGAAAGAAATATAGATAAATCATTAGTCTTATATTGGAAAATGTCAGGAATAGAATTAGCACCTGGAAGTAAAATATTTACAGCTAGATGTAAGAATTTATATGTTTTAACAACAAAACATAAAATAACAGCAAAAAATAAAATAAATAAAATAAAAATAGAAAACCCCTTTGAAAAGATAGTTACGGTTATAGATAATAATGAATATAGTTATAATGAAATTGATATTGAAGAGGACTTAGAGATAGTACAAGAAAGATTAAGCACATCAAAAAGAATAAATAATAATGATACACCACAAATATCATCAAAAATGAGTACTTCAAATAGTTCTAAAAGAATAAATATAATTTCACAAAAATCAATAAAAGAAGAAATAAAACCACATCATTATTATATAACAGGAATAATGGAGTAAAGAAAATATTTAATACTAATAAATACACGACAAGAAGAAAATTATATTACCAGAGAGTTAGTAAAGGAAGATAAAATAATAACTACAGAACACTCATGTTCAGAATTACCAAAAGTATTAATAAATATTGAAGAAACAACGGAACAAGAAATAATAATTGGAGGTATACCAGTAATAATAAAATTTAAAATATATCAAGGAAATGAAAATATAACATTAGGAATAAAATGGCTAGAACAAGTAAAACCATATAATATAGAAGATAAACAACTAACGATAAATTATCAAAATAAAAAAGTCATAATAAAAAGAACTTTAATATAAAAAATGAAAATATATATACTCGCGAAGATAATAATAGAAGGATATTATAATAGATATTATACACCAATGATAGATACAGGAGCAGAAGCTAATATATGTAAATACAATTGTTTATCAAATGAAAAATGGAAAAAATTAAAAACACCAATAGTAGTAACAGGATTTAATAATGAAGGAAGTATGATCATATACAAGGCAAAAAATATAAAAATACAAATATAGGATAAAATATTAACTATAGAAGAAATATATAATTTTGAATTAACAACAAAAGATATGTTATTAGGAATGCCATTTTTAGATAAATTATATCCACATATAATAACAAAGACACACTGGTGGTTCACAACACCATGTAAACAAAAAATAGGAGCAAAAAGAGTAGGTAACAAAAGAAGAAAAACAACTGAATGGATTAAAGGTAGTGAAAAAATTACACAAAAACTAGAAAATATAAAAGAAGAAGACCCTAGAATAGAACTAATTATATTCTCTATAAATAAAGTAAAAATAATCCAAGAAAAATTAGAATTATTATATAACGAAGATCCTTTACAAGGATGGGAAAAACATGAAACAAAAGTTAAAATTGAACTGATTGATGAAAATAGTATAATAACGCAAAAACCATTAAAATATAATTTTAATGATTTAAATGAATTTAAAATACATATAAGTGAATTACTACAAAATGGATATATACAAGAAAGTAATAGTAAACATACAAGTCCGGCATTTATTGTTAATAAATTTAGTGAACAAAAAAGAGGAAAAAGTAGGATGATTATTGATTATAGAAATTTAAATGCAAAAACTAAAATATATAATTACCCAATACCAAATAAAATATTAAAGATAAGACAAATTCAAGGATATAATTATTTTAGTAAATTTGATTGTAAATCAGGATTTTATCATTTAAAGTTGAAGAAGAATCTAAAAAACTTACATCATTCACAGTACCACAAGGATTTTATGAATGGAATGTATTACCATTTGGATATAAAAATGCACCAGGTAGATTTCAACATTTTATGGATAACTATTTTAAACAATTAGAAAATTGTGTAGTATATATTGATGATATATTATTATATTCTAAAACACAAGATGAACATATAAGATTACTAGAAAAATTTATGCATATAATAGAACACTCAGGAATAAGTTTAAGTAAAAAAAAGCAGAAATAATGAAAAAACAAATAGAATTCCTAGGAATACAAATAGATAAAAATGGAATAAAAATGCAAACGCATATAGTACAAAAAATAATAACTTCGAATGAACAATTAGATACAAAAAAGAAATTACAATCCTTTTTAGGATTAGTTAACCAAGTAAGAGAATATATACCAAAATTAGCAGAAAATTTAAAACCATTACAACAAAAATTAAAAAAGGATGTAGAATATCATTTCGATAATAAAGATCAAACACAAATACAAAAGATAAAATTATTATGTAAAACATTACCAAAATTATATTTTCCAGATAAAGACAAAAAATTTATTTATATGGTAGAAACTGATGCAAGTGAAAAAAGTTACGGAGGAGTATTAAAATATAAATATAATGATAACAATATAGAATATCACTGTAGATATTATTCAGGCACATATACAAATACGGAAATAAAATGGGAAATAAATAGGAAAGAATTATTTTCAGTATATAAATGTTTATTAGCATTTGAGCCATATATTGTATATAACAAATTTATTATAAGAACAGATAATACACAAGTAAAATGGTGGTTAACCAGAAAAATACAAGATTCAGTAACAACGAAAGAAATTAGAAGATTGGTATTAAATATATTAAACTTTACATTTACAATTGAAGTAATAAAGACTAATAAAAATGTTGTTGCAGACTACTTATCAAGACAAAGCTACTCAGATTGAGAACAAAGAAAGAAGATACAATTGAAAAGTTACACAAAGCCATTACTACACTTTGTACTAAAGTGGACAGTATGGACCATGAGATACAAAAGCTAAAGACTAATGAAGATAACCTGAAGTCTAAAGCTAATATAAGTCAGCAGCATGACTATAAAAATGCGGAGCTATGTCGATCGGAAGACATTAAAATTCCAGAGATAAAAGGAGACGATGGGAAACTCCCTAAAACCCATAATGTTTGTTTAAATACAGCTGCAAGTACAAGCAAAAGAGCTAGTGAGAAATCACGAAATACCAACTTAAACCAACTATTTTTAAAACCATTTATTCAAAATACACCAAAACAAATACCCACAGAACCACAAACTTCTACATATGCAGTTAGTATACAAAGTGATAAAAAGAGATACAATTACATTACCCAATCGTACATTGAAAACATATACAAGATCCAAACATTTTTAAATTTAAACCCCAGATCCACACAAACCAAAAATCCAAATGAAGATTATATAACCCAAAAATTACAAGGATATAATAGATTGATTGCACAACCCAAAACTAGTTCAAACTTTAAGGGCCCGTTTGGCCATAGATTTTGCAAGTAAAACTTGGAGAAAAATTTGGCAAATTTTGTTTGTCCATACACTTTCTCATTATTTGGCAAATTTTTTTGGCAAATTTTCCAAATTCCCAAATACTAGAAAAAACTAGTATTTGAGCCAAATTTTATTATTTGGGAAGTTTTAAAATTCAATTTTTACACCTAACTTTTATATTTTACAAAAACAATCTATTTATTAACACCAACCAATTCAATTAGCTCCCCATCTACCAACTAACTCAATTAATACACTTTTCTATTATACTAGTAAAATATAGCTCGTGCTATGCACGAGATCAATAATATTTGTGAAATATTTAAGATATTTAACATGTCTTAAATTTTTTTCTTTAAATTTATATATATTGACAATGAAATTAACTTAATTTAATTAAGCATTAAAGTAATTTGAGGAGTTTATTTATCAATATTATAAGGAGTTTATTTACTTAATTAATGTTATTATAAAGTATTGAAGTAAGTAAAATAAGTAATTGTAGAGGGGGTCGATAAACATAATGAAATAAGTTAAAATTTAATAATTAATTATATTATGAAATTAAAATAATCCATTAGTAAGTTTATTAGAAAATATTAAAGTAAGTAAAATGAAACATTGTCATTTAATAATAATAATAATAGTAATAACAAATTTATACTTTTGTAAGTAATTAGTAAGTTTTATTGGAAAGTGTTAAGTTAAGTAAAATAATAACGGATGGGTAAACATATTAAAATAAGTAAAAAATTTAAAATTATTTCTGTTAAAAAATTAAAATAAGTCGTTAGTAAGTTTTATTAGGAAATATTGAAGTAAGTAAAACAAAATATTATTATTTCATAATAATGATAATTTTCTATAAATATTTGCAACAGAAAGGATAGAAATTGGCATTATTAGTCAATAAGCAAGCACATTGACGAAGAACTAAACGTCAGAGCTAAAAATGATTCTATAATTGCGAAAAAATTGTATATGGGAAATGCAAGCTCATCGAGAAGAGATTGTTCATAAAATATGGGAAGATTATATTAAAGAATAGTTTGAACTCTTTCAGATTATAAGGCATGGGTTCTTCAGTGATTGCAATATTTATTTCCTTCTGTTTTCTTCTTCTTTTTTTTCGAATTTATATTAGTTGTATTTTTATTATCATGATTTGTACCAAGACCTTTTCACTATACGAATGTTACTGTAATGATGCTTGTTGATTTGTTGCGGAAGTCATGAATCTTGTTACGTGAGATTTCTATTTTGCTATGTAATATAAATTTATGGTTAGTTTTGATAGTTTTAAAAACTTATGGGTATAAATCATATTTCTTAAAAAAATGAAATATGTTTTCCAAATTTTATGGCCAAACACATGGTGAAATTTCACCCAAATATTCATCCAAATAATATTTGCCAAAAATATTTGAATATCTATGGCCAAACGCTAGCTTAGTTAAAACATGTTACAGTTATGGATTACTAAGTACCATATACACATATGATGGAGAAGAAATAAGTGGAATACCAGAGTTATACAAAGCATTCATTATATACAAGAGAGTTACCAAAGGAAATTTATTTTATATTAAATTTTATACAGCACCAGCTGAGATATTATATGAAGAAATCAAGTCACCAATTCAAGTTATAAAGATAGGTTTGACCAAGGACATGATAATACCAGAAGATATAGAAAAACAAGCTGAAATACCAAAGGTAGAAATACCAAACTTTTATGCAAATAAAAGGATAATTGGTATATCAACAATTATACAAGAACTAGCTAACAATTATTTAAACGGTAATGCTATTTGGAGTTACTATGCAAGAGACCAAGTTATGATATATTCAAACTCAAGGGAATTAAGAAGAGCAGATATGGATGAAGTTCAGAGATGGATTTTATCATTATTGAAGCCAGAAGAGCAACCTACAATACGAGCATTAAAGAAAGAATTTATTTCAGAAGACTTATTAATCAGATATTGTAAACTTATTGGACACAAATACCCCGACCACAGATGTTCAAAATGCAATGGAGAAGATAACGTTATACCAGATGTTGATTTGGAGTAAAGCGGAAGAGATAAGCAAAATAAGATAAAGATGAAGAAAAGAGCTATGACAATAAAGATAAAAGAAAAAAAAGACATAAAGAAAGAAGATGGCCGACAAAGAGATAGGAATTGTTGAAAAAATGTAAAAGCAAAGATAAGATAAAGCAAAGATAAGATTCCTTTGTAGATAAGATTTCACTTTTTATTAGCCAATGTATAGTGGCTATTTGTAAAGTTTTTATTTTAAAGTCGTAAAGTAAATAGTAGTATACAGTAGGCGCACTTATGTGCAGGTTTAGAATTTAGTATATATAGATTGCCAAATTGTAAATGAAAGGCAGGCAATGCCAACCAAAAGCTCAAGTTAATAAAAACTCTTTCAAAAAACCCTCTCTCAAAAAATATATAAACTAAGTTAAAAATGGAGAAATCCGAAATCAAGCCAGATATTTCAGATAGCATGGAAAATCAAGAAACAAAGGTATATTGTTTAACAATTATGCAGAACTAATCTCATATATTCCTGAATATCATATATATAATTGATTAAATTTATGTTAGTTATTATATACTAGAAATATTTGAATCATGAATTCTAGTTTGCTAGTAAACGGGAAACAGGGAGAAAACTGCTAGACTATGCCATTCCACAGTGGAAACCGATAGGCGAGGGATGCCGTTAGGGGAGTACACAAGGTTGAGGCGCTGATAAGCAGTAATTATCCGCTAAAGTACGATGCTAGTAGTGAACGGAAAACATGATAACAATACTCTAGTTTATAATAAATTAATATGAATTTAATTGAATTATGGATATGATAGGAAGGAATAATTGAAAACAAACCTGCATAAATAAATAAACATGATTACAATGTATGATGAAATAAAAAGCTATGAAACTTTGATATTATATATACTTAAAGATATAGAAATTGTTGACATAAAAAGAATTATATGGGAAAAATATTTGATTATGATATAAAAGATATATTAAATCAAGAATGGTATGAAATAGATTTACAAGAATTAGAAATAAAAAGAATAGATATATACGATTTAGAAATAGATTAAGATTAAAATGAACTATGAATATTTAGAATATTGGATAGAAACTATGGAAAACATAAGATTAACAAATCATTTAATACAAGAAAATTTATATATGTATCAAAGAACCCAAGATATGTTATATATAAAATATATAATAAATAATCTTGAAGAAATAATAAGATTAAAACAATTATCAGAAGAAATTTATAATAAAATATATTTTACTCTACAATATATATATCTTAATTTACGATGAAAGTATGATAAATTCACTTATATGTATTTTAAATTCATTTAAATCATTAAAATTATATTTTAATGGTTTTTGTGTTATTATACTATTTTCATCAATCAGTTCAATTTTAACTTTTGTTTCATGTTTTTCCCATCCTTGTAAAGGATCTTCGTTATATAATAATTCTAATTTTTCTTGGATTATTTTTACTTTATTTATAGAGAATATAATTAGTTCTATTCTAGGGTCTTCTTCTTTTATATTTTCTAGTTTTTGTGTAATTTTTTCACTACCTTTAATCCATTCTGTTGTTTTTCTTCTTTTGTTACCTACTCTTTTTGCTCCTATTTTTTGTTTACATGGTGTTGTGAACCACCAGTGTGTCTTTGTTATTATATGTGGATATAATTTATCTAAAAATGGCATTCCTAATAACATATCTTTTGTTGTTAATTCAAAATTATATATTTCTTCTATAGTTAATATTTTATCCCATATTTGTATTTTTATATTTTTTGCCTTGTATGTGATCATACTTCCTTCATTATTAAATCCTGTTACTACTATTGGTGTTTTTAATTTTTCCCATTTTTCATTTGGTAAACAATTGTATTTACATATATTAGCTTCTGCTCCTGTATCTATCATTGGTGTATAATATCTGTTATAATATCCTTCTATTATTATCTTCGCGAGTATATATATTTTCATTTTTTATATTAAAGTTCTTTTTATTATGACTTTTTTATTTTGATAATTTATCGTTAGTTGTTTATCTTCTATATTATATGGTTTTACTTGTTCTAGCCATTTTATTCCTAATGTTATATTTTCATTTCCTTGATATATTTTAAATTTTATTATTACTGGTATACCTCCAATTATTATTTCTTGTTCCGTTGTTTCTTCAATATTTATTAATACTTTTGGTAATTCTGAACATGAGTGTTCTGTAGTTATTATTTTATCTTCCTTTACTAACTCTCTGGTAATATAATTTTCTTCTTGTCGTGTATTTATTAGTATTAAATATTTTCTTTACTCCATTATTCCTGTTATATAATAATGATGTGGTTTTATTTCTTCTTTTATTGATTTTTGTGAAATTATATTTATTCTTTTAGAACTATTTGAAGTACTCATTTTTGATGATATTTGTGGTGTATCATTATTATTTATTCTTTTTGATGTGCTTAATCTTTCTTGTACTATCTCTAAGTCCTCTTCAATATCAATTTCATTATAACTATATTCATTATTATCTATAACCGTAACTATCTTTTCAAAGGGGTTTTCTATTTTTATTTTATTTATTTTATTTTTTGCTGTTATTTTATGTTTTGTTGTTAAAACATATAAATTCTTACATCTAGCTGTAAATATTTTACTTCCAGGTGCTAATTCTATTCCTGACATTTTCCAATATAAGACTAATGATTTATCTATATTTCTGTCATTAATTGCTACTGAGTAGTTAGCACTTATTATAAATTTAAATTTTTGGTATATTAAATTACCTTTTACTGCACTTATTATACTTTTTTCTATGGGTTGTATAATTCTATCATCTGCTAATATATTTCTATAGGTGTATCTATTCCTTCTCTAAAACATGCTTTTATTAGTATTTCAGTTCCTCCTAAATGTACATATTTAATTGGGTTTTTTGCATTTATCTCCTGTATTTCTTTATTAATTATTCTCTTATTTATTATTGGTATTTTAGCTTTTCCTTTAGTATACTTACAATCTATGATATGTTCTCTTTGGCTTACTACATAATATTCTTCTTTTTGTCGTTTAAACCAATTTTTTATTTTTGGTACTTCTAATATTTTTTCTACACTTAGATCTAATTCTTTTTCTTTTATTTGTTCAAATATACTATTATCAAATATTATTTTTTGTTCTAAAGATTCTTCATCTTGTCGTTCTTCTTTGTTTATTATTTGTATATCTGCTTCAGTCATTTTTCATATTATAGAATTCATTATCTGATTCTAATTCTATATCGTTATCTATTTCATTTTCTGATATTTCATATATACTATCTTCACTTTCTAAATCATAATTGACATATTCTATTTGTGTATATTTTTCATTTTCCATAATTATTTCTGATATCTGTTTTCTCTTTGGATTTTTATGTAATTTACAATCTTTAGCTATATGTCCTAGTTTTACACAATTATAACAAGTACATTCCGTCAATTTTCTTTTTGGTCTAAATGGTCTTTTAGTTTTGTAATTTTTTACATAATATCTCTTTCTTGGTTTTTTATATTGTCACGACCCAAAAATGGACGTGATGGCACTCGTCTTATCCCACCAAGACAAGTTAGCCTAAAACTCAACTTATTACAATAAAATGCGGAAAATTTACTATCAACTTACATTATACCCCAAAATCTGGTTGTCACGTGTACAAGTCTCTAATGTATTACAATTGAATCAAAAGAAAATATAAGTCTCATATGACGTTGTTTCTAGAGTAGAACAAGATCATAAACAGGAGTAAGAAGGTCTGCTGAGATGACAAACAACTACCTCACAAATCTCCAAGAAGCCTCGGAAACGAAGAGAAATATATCATAAAGGTCCGGGCTAGTAACCTAAAAAAAAAATTGTAGAAGCAAGGGGTGAGTACCAAACCACATGGTACTCAGCAAGTAAACCTCTAAACACAAGCTAAGGGGATAAAATACGGGTACTCCTACCACCCCAACCGAACCTCCACAACTACAACCTGCATAAAAATCAGCCCAACCTAACAGCTCACAGTTTACATAGCACATAGCTCAACAACAACACTTTGACAAATTACATGTCCTCAACAACAAAACTTCAACAGATTACATATCCTCAACAACAACACTTAGACAAATTACATATCCTCCACATCAACACTTTGACAAATTACATGCCCTTAACAACAATACTTTAACAAATTGTATATCCTCAACAACAAGCTCAGTATTCATCAATCACCAATTCCACAGAAAGGCATTCACAAAATCAGCAAAACACAATATCAAGCTCACTAATAATAAGTATGTGCAATGCAATGGAATGCAATGTCAAGTATAATGATGCATGTCTGACCTAGTGATACACACCCGCTGTCTCTCAGTCCGGGACCCATGGGGGACATATCTGTCCATGCATCTGTCGCGGCGCACGACACGACCCTCGATAATAGTAACCATCGCGGCGCGCGATACGTCCCTCGAAATATAGTATCCATCGCGGCGCGCGATACGTCCCTCGAAATAGTACATCCTCTTTAAGTTTTCATTCTTTCTCAATGCACATAACACTTGTCACAACCATGTCTTAAAATAATGCAAATGACATGTTCACACAAATAAAGATGATACGACCATTTTCATAACACTGCACAATTCGCAACAACATCAACAATGATTCAACAAGCCTTTCAAACCATTCTCCATTATCAACACATCACACACAAGCAATTATTCACATTGCCTTTTATTACCCTTTGTTTTCATCATTAGAATTAATCAATGTGGACAAGTCAACCCATCACCAAGTCCCATTACTCCCACACATATATCCCAAGGAAATACACATATTTCATACACTTAGCAAGAGTTTAGAAATTCACTTGCCTGAAATAGTCAAACAATCATTGGGACTTGAGCCTCCCCTTTCCGTTGAACTCCCAACTCAAAGCAATCTATTCAAATAAATGACTACAATAAGATTCCTAAACTAACAATACTCATATTACTATGTGTTTAGCTTTGACCCAAAAATTCACCAAAATTTATAATCAAATTTCTAATCTTGATGTCAATTAACATGATAACTCTCATATTTTTCATATTTCAAACCTAGAGTTGAGTTTCAATTTCTCCAATATACTAGATATAATAATATTCATATAATTTTATACCTTTATATTTAATTACATATGATAATATATCAAACTAGGATAATTATATAATATGATGAATATAAGAGCTATTTGAAAAGAAAAAGAATGAGAACCAGTACGTTAATCTCTCTATTCCATATATACATACCTATAATCCATAAATAATATAAAATAAATTATTAAAAATCTAAATTGGCAAAATTGGCAATCATCGGCCAATGATTGCCATTAATGATTTAAACCCTAACTTTTTCAATTGTGTTTTTCTCTTTCCAACATATTAATAATAATAGTTTATCTTATAATAATATTTATACATAATCATAGAATTACTTATTAATGTATTGATAACTCTTACCTGACGATTGACGAGGTCGGCACTTCTTACGATGGCCGCCGCAGAGCCCTGCTTAGGTAATTTCTTGTTTTATTTTATTTTTCTAAACGAAAATTAATTATGTACTAAAAGTGATAAATTTTATCAATTTATTTTAATAAATATAGGGCAAATAACATAATGTATTAAATAATTATCACTTTAGCCCAGTAACTATCAATTAAGTCAATTATCTACAATTACTCATCAATTAATTAACTCAAGTTAAACGAATAATCAAAAAATAACCTTCTGGGTCATTACATTATCCACCACTAAAAATCATGTTCGTCCTCGAACATAAGGTGAAAGAAGGAAGAGTAACCGATGTTACCAAAGCTTGAGTTATTACTAGTTGGTGTTCATCTCTGTAAGTGAGCTCCTCCTTAATACCATGTCATCAAGATCAACTACTAAGAATTGAACCTTTCAATCAAACTTTGAAAGTTCTATAACTCAAGAGTGATTATCAAGTCACAAACTAACTCATGAACCCAATCTAAAGTGAAATTCATTGGACCATAACAAAACCATCATGACGAATCTTTTCTCACATAACCAAGATAAACTTCTGAATCAATACTGGCTACAACCAGAAGTGGACTTTAACCACCCATGCACCACACACTCATAATGTATAAACCATCACAAATCTTATCAAGATTCCTTCTCACAACACAATCTTTCCACGAACTTAAGTTATAAAAAAAAAATAAGATCTTTAGACATCGGTTCACATCAAGGGAGGGTCCAACTTATCTAACCCTAAGAATAAATGATCATCTAAGCATCAACAAACGATACTCTTCAAAGTGCAAAATCATTAACAACACTCTTAGACAATTGCAACTCTTCATAGTAGCTCTTATATAAGTTCTCATAAGCAAGATTGTGCGTGACAAACTATTGGTATACTTAAACTATCTCAACCACGTCAAATCTATCATAACTGAAATGACTAAGTCTGTTCAAGGATACCACCTTAGCAAGAGGACAATCACAAGTTCGGTATACCCGATCCACCACTAGGAACTCACCCATAGAAACGAAAATATACACGAACGTAGAAAGTGAATCATACTCTAAACTATGTCTAGAATGAAGTAGTTGGTCACATTAGAATATACAGAACCAAAATCGAATAACACTTGATACTTCTTTCATAGTAACCATATCAAACATTCTCATTCATCTTACTCTATTTATTCAATTTTTTATCCACCCACAATCAACTAGTTTGATCCCCATTACAATCTCACAAATACTCAATTTATAAACCCCGCATACTTCTCACAACACTCCACTAAAGCCAAAACTCCTAATACTAACAAACATCACAACTACACCAATCATTTACCTTACTCTCAAATAGTCACTAGTACCAAAGTCTTCTTAGCAAGCACATTATCGCCTCCAAAATTTCAAAATATGTCTCTCATTCTCTCTTTCCATTTAAGCATTACATGACAGATATTAGTCACACTTAAGACTGATACCACTAATTTCAAATTAATAAATACTTTTCAATCGAGGAACAATTGTAGATAATTGTAGATAATTGACTTAATTAATAGTTACTGGGCTAAAGTGATAATTATTTAATACATTATGTTATTTGCCCTATATTTATTAAAATAAATTGATAAAATTTATCACTTTTAGTACATAATTAATTTTCTTTTAGAAAAGAAAAAGAATGAGAACCAGTACGTTAATCTCTCTATTCCATATATACATACCTATAATCCATAAATAATATAAAATAAATTATTAAAAATCTAAATTGGCAAAATTGGCAATCATCGGCCAATGATTGCCATTAATGATTTAAACCCTAACTTTTTCAATTGTGTTTTTCTCTTTCCCACATATTAATAATAATAGTTTATCTTATAATAATATTTATACATAATCATAGAATTACTTATTAATGTATTGATAACTCTTACCTGACGATTGACGAGGTCGGCACTTCTTACGATGGCTGCCGCAGAGCCCTGCTTAGGTAATTTCTTGTTTATTTTATTTTTCTAAAAGAAAATTAATTATGTACTAAAAGTGATAAATTTTATCAATTTATTTTAATAAATATAGGGCAAATAACATAATGTATTAAATAATTATCACTTTAGCCCAGTAACTATCAATTAAGTCAATTGTCTACAATTACTCATCAATTAATTAACTCAAGTTAAACGAATAATCAAAAAATAACCTTCTGGGTCATTACATATATTTATACGTTGATCTATATTTTTATAATTTTTATTTCTATTATACTTCTTTTTATAATATCTATCTGTACAACCAAATTGAGGTGTTATTTTATTTTTGCAACATGCTAAATTTTTTACTAATACTTTTTCCATTTTTATATCTTCTTTATGTTTTTCACATAGTTCTGTAAACCATCTTTGTAAGAATTTCATTCTGGTTCCTAAAGTATCTGTTAATTCTGCTTTATTCCAGCTTTTTATTATTTTTGAACTAAAAGAATCTGGTAATTTTGTAAAATATAATTTTCTTATTTCCTTACTTTCTTCCATGTTATATGTTCCTTTATAATAATATTCTCTAAATGCACATGTATATTCATCTATATAACAAATATTACATATTGCCAATTTAATCATTAAATTTCTATTTATAACTTTTTCTTTATTTTGTTCTTGTACTTCTGTTGTCATACTACTAAATTCATTTCTTATAGCTATTTCGTATTTATTTAATATTTCCATAGATGTTGTAGCTGTTTCTCCATTAAATTTTTTATTATTTCTTAAAGTATTTATACTTTCTTCCGTTAAATTTTATAACCATAATTTTACTGTTCCTATAAGTTTTCTTTCTATATATCCTGGTATTTCTGTCATTCCTATTTTGTTGTCTATTAGTTGTTTTGATATATATCCCATCCATAATTGAATTGTTTTATTTATATCTGCTACACAGTCTAAATCTAAAATATTATGTTGATCAGTTGTTGGTTTAGGTGTCCATTTATTTAATCTTTTATTCCATAAAGTTTTTTCTCTGTCATATTTTTCATAATTTGCATTATAATATGTTCGATTTAAATATTTTGGATTTTTTACTCCTGATGTACTAGGTTTTTCATTCATGTCTATATCTCCCGTGTTTATTTCTATATTTTTTGTATTATCTATATTGTCTAAAAGTTCTGTATATGTTTCACTTATTTCTGAGTATTGTTCTTCTAAATCATCGTTGATATCATCAATTCTTACTTCTGGCAGATTAGTTATATTATCTTGATTACTTTCTTCTAATTTATTTTCTAATTGCAATCTTTCTTTAAATTTATTTATCTCATTTGCTAAGTTTCTTTTTTGTTCTTTTTCTTTTTGTTTTATTTCATACATTTCTTTCAACATTGCTAATTCTTTTTCTAGTTCTAAAATTTCTTTATTTTTTACTTCTTCGATTTGTTGTACTTCTTTTTTCGCTTGTTGTTTTATTTTTTCAATTTCCATTTTTCTATCTATTTCTTCATTTTCTTTTGCTATCCTTACCATAGCAGTTAAGCTATCTTCTAATTTTACCGTTTCCTTTTCTAACATCAAACTTAAATTATCACCTATTTTCTTATATCTTCTTCCTAGATTAGAAAAATATTATCTTTATTTTTAATCCTTCATAGTTTTCAAATATTTTTTCGTCTATTGCATATTCTTCCTTATTCATTTATAAACCATGTTGTAGTTTATATTCTAGAGTATTTATTTGTATTTCTAGATGTAAAATAGCCTTTCTTTGTATTATTATAGATTTCTTACCAACTCCTGCAAATATATTATAATTAAGCCAATTTTCTCTTTGTTTCAATTCATTTCTTTTTGCCATAATTATGTTATTAAGTTCTTCTTTATATTCTTTATTCATCTTAATTTTAAATATTTATATATTTATATTCTACACTAGATATAATATCTATTAATCTTTCTAATTCTTGTTTATCCATTTTTGTAATATTTAATTGTTTATATTTCGGATATAATTTAGTTAATTTTTTCTTTAATTTACTTATCTTTCTATTAATGTGGTTCTTTCTTTCTATAGTAGTTTTTTCATACTTAGCTCTGATAACATTTTTGTGGGGTGTGGAATTTATCATACTTTCATCGTAAATTAAGATATATATATTGTAGAGTAAAATATATTTTATTATAAATTTCTTCTGATAATTGTTTTAATCTAATTATTTCTTCAAGATTATTTATTATATATTTTATATATAACATATCTTGGGTTCTTTGATACATATATAAATTTTCTTGTATTAAATGATTTGTTAATCTTATGTTTTCCATAGTTTCTATCCATTATTCTAGATATTCATAGTTCATTTAATCTGAATCGATTTCTAAATCGTATATATCTATTCTTTCTATTTCTAATTCTTGTAAATCTATTTCATACCATTCTTGATTTAATATATCTTTTAATCCAGGGGCGGCCCCACATGAATTCGTGAACCCCCTCGGCAAAAAATTACATAGTATATATAAGGTAATTTTTTTGTATTTCTGTAGATATATATATTTTTTGATCCCCTCAATAACAAAGAGAAACTAATGGTGTAGTAGCTAGTCCCCTTGAAATCAGGTTGTATGTCATGGTTTGAATCTCTATATATGTAAGCATTTTTTTTTCTTTTTATTTTGTTATAGTTTTTTAGTTTTTTTTGTTTATTTTCAGTTTTGTTTTTCAAGTTATTTTTTAGTTTATTTTTTTACTTTAAAAAAACTTTCTAAATGTGTGGTTTTAAACCCAAAAGAATTCAAAGTTACACATTTACACTTTTATTTTTCGAACCCCCTAAAAAAAATCCTAGCTCCATCACAAATTAAACCTATTATTAATCGTTAATTACAAATATTTATACCTAATTTTTAAAATCTATTTATTTTTAAAAATTATTTATCATTATATATGAATAAAGTTTGACAAAATTTGCCACCCAGATTATATGATTTGAACAAAATTTACTTTATGATAAAAATATCTCATTTTTACCCTCGTTGTTATTAAAATGAGTCAAGTTTAATTTTTATGAGCAAATGTAACTTGAGTTCTTTACAATACCGTTGTGGAAGAAGAAATAACCTTTTTCTTGTTATTCTAGAGAGGTTGAAAGATCCTGAAAGATTGATGTATATGTCAATGGAACCTTACATTCGTGTAATATAAAGCTACATAAATGAATACTATTAGGCACCTCTCATTAGTCAAGGTTCCTATTTATATATTTTTTTATTATTGTAAAAAATTAAGGTAACAATTACCACCCCATTTATTCATATTCTTTCATATAAAAAAATAATTATTTTTATTTTTGTCACTCCCATGATTTTTGATAATCATAACTCCTTAATCATAAGTGCATGTTTATGATATCATTTCAATTCCATATTATGTCCTATAAATAGAGGCATTAAAATTCTGTTACAAAAGAAATGATCACTTTTTAGGGGTCGTTTGATTTGAATACTAGTTATGCTGGAATTAGTTATGTAGATATAAGTTCTACTAGATAAGTTATGCATGGATAAGTTATGCTGGAATTAGTTTTTATTGCTTGTTTGGTTTGTCATATTCAAACCAATATTCATTGTATAATTTTTTAGAATAAGTTGTTTGTTTACAAAAATACCCTCACCTCATGTAGTTTTTTTACATTTTGTTTGCAAGCATTAGTTATTTATTCTTAAAAATAATTTTTCATCTTATTTCTCTTAAATATTTTTGTTTGTGCATTTTCATGATTGTGCCGTATGTTTTAAAAATGAAATTTTCATCTTTTTTAACTTAAAAACTAAACTTTCATCTTATTTAGCTTTAAAATAAAATATTTTTCTTATTTACATTAAAATAAGATTTTCATCTTATTTAGCTTAAAAATAAAACTTTCATCTTATTTAGTTTAAAAGTTAAACATTCATCTTATTTAGCTTTAAAATTAAGACTTTCATTTTAAGTTTATTAAAGTAAAAGGAATTTATTATTTAAGCTGTCTACATTTTAGTTATAGATAAAATATAATTTTTCACTGAGTAATAAACTATTTAATGAATAATATGTAATTTAGTGGTGGAGTGAACATTTTAAGAGAAACTAAAATATAAATAAACATAATAATTACGCAAATAAGTTCAACTTATAATATATTCATAAATAAAATTTTTAATTATAAAATGTTAAATTTTAATTGAAAAATAATTTATCGTAAAAACAATGAATAATTAAGGTTGTGAATATTATTATAAATGTTCTTCAAATTATGTTAATATGTTTGAATGTAAAAGTGGTGTATAAAAGAGAGTTTAAGGGGATATTTTTGTTAATTTACACACTTTATCCCTGCCGCAAAGGCGGACACAGATTTTCTTTAAGGGGTGTCAATAGTTATAGTAAAAAAAATTATAATGAGGCTAGTAGGGTTTGAGAACACATGTCCTCATGTCATGTTTGCAAGCCCCTAACCAATAAACTAAACCTTCAACTTGTTTTAAGAGGTGTCAATTTATGTATTTATATTTATTAAACTAAAAATTGACCACTATATACAACGTAATTTTCGACGAAGGGGTGTCGCTCGACACCCCTTGACCAAGTATAGGTCCGCCACTGATCCCAGAATAACTTATCCTGGAATTACTAAACCTCCCCAGTGAGGAATAACTTATCCCTAAACTAATTGTTAATCATGGGATAAGTTATCCCTACCTTTGCAACCAAACAATGAATTAAAGGTCACTAAAAAGTTATCCAAGAATTAATTCCTTTTATCGATCACACCAAACGACCCCTTAATGTATAGTGAAGATATGAATTATCTAGGTAAAGGCTGTTCTTAAGATATTTATAGTATTTTGTAGTTTATATATTACTTTTTGATGTACTGGTTATATGAGATTTGATTACTTTTTAAGATCTATTTTTTTGTTGAATGAAAATTTTCATCTTCTTCAAAATATTCAATTTTGATAAGCTGATCAAACTTCAATCTAACGATTTAGTGAGAAAAATTTAAACATGCTCCCATAATATTATCGATGTAATTGTAAAGGTATAATTTTAGTTTATTTTACATGTAAGTTGTATAGTTTACATGAATTTTATTATAAGAACTTGACAAGAGTTTCGATCAATTCAAATTTCAGTATATTAATTATTTCATTAAAAATTGGTTATTAACTTTTTTAAAAAGTTTATGTTTTGTTTAGAATTTTATAGATAAAAAAAAATCAAAAGTGAAATCGATGTTCTGAGGGGGTCCTAAATATCATGTATATTATTATTGCTTTTGCATCAGTTCCTTAATATTATTGAATTTAGAAAAATGCAATTAGTCATTTTTATATCCCAATTTGTTCTAGTTAATGGGAATCTAATTTTTATTATTGTATAGTTACAAATTTTCTTATTTAAATTTCTTCTGCATAATTTTTAAAGAAATTGAGGCCGTGTATCAACTTCAACATGCTATTCGGATTGATGATTTCATAAAGATCTGTGCAGATTTACTTGAGATTTTAATTCCATTTGAATTAGGAATCCTCCTATTCGAGGCCGGATGGCCGCGCCCCACAAGCACCCAACCTTCCTTTTGCTCTTCCTTCGGTTTGCCTCCACGAACGCGCCACTTAGGAGCCCTACTCATATTCCAAAGGCGCTACTTCAATTCAAGCGCAAGCCCCCCCTTCTATTGCATAACTTAAAAAAGCTATAAACAAAGTACCAAAGTGATTGCGGGAACGATACGCTTTGGTTACCGGCAAAGGCTTCCAAAGGCGACCAACTTTCCATACTAGTTGTTACCTTACGCTGCCATTAAAGGGTTGATTTTATGTTGAGATTATTACATTTAGTTAAATCTCACTTTTTACTTGAGATAGAAAAGTTAATTTGTTTTGACATTGTTTACTTTAATAGAAAAGTTATTATATTGCTATTTTGTTCTTTGATTATAATTGTTGACACCTAATTTTGTCTCTCCTTTCTTCTAATTTATTTCATTGAGCTTCTTAATTGCTAATAAGACGAATGATTTATAATTCGCTATTATTTCCTATTTATATGTATTGCTAGCGTAATTACATTGAATTTTATTATTTTTATGATCTTTTTATTTTAAAATTATATTTTTTTATCATCAATATTACTACTATTACTTAAATTTAGTCTTGCTTAAAATAGTATGTCGTTACTTTATTTCAAGTTTCTTTCTTTCTAAACTTTTACGTAATATATATTATAGAAGCTCAAATGAGTTAATTAATTAAAAGAAAGAAAAAGCCATGAAATTGAGGCCTAATTGAATCTAAAATCTGATCAAATTTTCAGCCCTTTATTTATGAGAAATTTTTCAAAACAACAATATTTTGACATTTAATAGGATTCCTTAGCAATATTTTCAATATTTATTAAAAATAACAATATTTTAGTTTGTTATGGATTGATTTATGTATTTTTTTTCTTTATTTAAATTAACATAACATAATTATGAAACAACAAAATAGCAAAAATCAAGCGGGGAAATATTTCAAATTAGATTAAGTTGCTGAAAATCTTTATTGCTTTCTCTACAAAAGATTATGAGACCTAAACTAGGTGGTCTCTTCCTTCCTAAAGGTCATTATTTGTTCTTGTCTTTCAAAACTAGTTATTGATATGAAACTTTGTTAATACCTTAGAGTTTTATCTATTAAATTTTTTGATATTTTAAAATTTACAAATTTGAACACCTATAGTTTTATATTTAATTTTGTATACTTTCCTCACAGTGTATTTATTTTATTTACCAGAATTATGTATCCTTTCTTAAATCGTATTCATTCCAAAATGTATGTTATTTGTATTTGTATTCATTCTAGTTTTCATGTTGTATTTTTATATGTTATTTGACATACTTTTCTCACAATATATTTATTTTATTTACCAGAATTTTGTATCCTTTCTTAAATCATAATTATTTTAATATGTATGTCATTTGTATTTGTGCTCATTCTAGTTTACACATGTTGTATATTGTATAATTAAACTTGTATTTCTTTATTAGTTCGTATTTATTCCAATAGGTATCTCAAATGAATCTGCAGTTATTTAAGAAACATTTGTATTCTTTTTTTTATTGTCTATTTTATTTTTCTCTTAAAATTTATGTTTCCTTTCCTAAATCGTATTCATTCTAATAGATATATTATTTGTATTTGTATTCATTCTAGGTTTTATATTGTATTTTGTATAATGATATAAACGTATTCAACATCATATTTAAGAAAATATATTCAAATATTAAAATGTATTCAACATCAAACAAAATAAACATATATATGAATTTCTAGAATCTACAAAATCTAAAATATTAAAAGAGAATCACAAAAAAAAATTGAAAATTATAAAATATGATGAATATTTAAACAAAATCACATGAAAATTGGAAAATTCGACTGAAAATTCATAATGTGTATAATCGGTGCTTTAAACATCAAATAAAAATAATAATTTCGGATGATGAAAATTACCTTGTCAATCGGAAAATATGCTTGAATTAATAAATAGTTTTAGTTTTACAATAACGAATTTCTTGGTGAGCAACAATTTAGCACCTTGAAGGAATCTAAACTTGAAAGGTGAGATAGGTGAAGAAATGTGAAATGTGGGGAAGAAATGTGAATGGTAATGAAAAAAGGTAAATTGTATTAATTTAATTTTTTCGGTTTAAAACGGTTATTAGTGTGTATTTTGGTCAATAAATGACTCTTTCCATAAATAAAATTAATTTAAAATACTAAAATATGAATACATATTATTTTATAAAAATATTGTCATTCTGCCATTTTGAATAAATATTTGAAATCGTTGTGTTTTAACTAATTATATTAGTAATTGTGACTTAATTGCTAATTTATCCTTTATTTAATGTCAATCGGTCCAATACGTAGCCCAAACGTAGCAGCCCAACTAAAAGAACATGTTCATTAAGCTCAACCTATCCCTAAAGTGATCCTTGAGTTTTCACATGGAGCACTAATAGTCCCTCATGTTTGCAATATTGATGCACTTTTAGTCCTCCTCCAAAATTCTACCTATTTTTTAGCATTAATTTTATCCATAACCTATGTATGGGATGTTCAATCGTCATTTTATCTATTTAGTAGAAATAACAACTCTATATGAAAGAATATGAGAAGAAAAACACTTTGTTTTGTTTAGTAGAAATCGTATTGCAGGTAAGGTCGAGAAATTTATCACGATAATTTCACGTGCAATAATACAATTTTTTCTTTTCCTGCAAAGTCATATGTTAAGATGTTTTTAGTTTAGATGCATTAATATTTCTAGCGAATAAAATAAGGTATGTTTCTTATCACCTTCTCTCAGATTGAGTTATTATTTCTATTATATATATAAAAAGACGATTGGACATTCCTTATATAAATTTTGGACAAAATTAATGTTAAAAAATAGGTAAAATTTTACAGAAGAATCAAACGTGCACCAATATTGCAAACATGAGGGACTATTAGTACTCCAACTGAAAACTCAAGGATCACTTTGAGCCTTAACCCAAAGAAAAATGATTATTTTGAGCCTTTCCTCCTACAAGTTACAAATGTAATGTTTTTCTACTTCTCCTATTTTGTTGAAAAAACGCATACAACTTTCAACAATGGCAAAGTTCAACAATTCCTTTTTCGTGCAAGTGTCGACAGCTTCCTCACCTTCAAAGATTCAGTCAAACATGAGTCCAAAGAAGTTTAAAACCTCTGATTTCTCTACAGAGAAGGCAGATTCAACAACCTTTTCTTTCAAATTTCAAACGTGTCTTTTGACTCAACGAAACCTTTCGAATCCCGCCCAAACTCCCAGCCTTCATCTCCTATAAGTACTTGCCCTTTAGCCATTAGTAGAGACGTTTTTTTTGGCTGGCAAGGGATATCACACAAAAAGCTTGAACACTGAAAACAACACCATTTTCTTTACATTTTCTTTATTTTCTATTCTACTCTCTGTTTTGCTTGACTTTGTGGAAGAACGAGTGTACATCTTTGATTGACGGCCCAGTTCACTGCCCACAAGAAGGTTAGATCTGTACTCGTTTTATTTTATTTCCGATAGTTTAATGTATGTTTATGAGTAGCAATTATGTGTTATTCTCTCCTTGGTATTCATAAGTCTCTCCTGCTAAAACATTGTGTGTACCATATCCTAAATATAGTTTAGAAGCTAGAAAATATATCAGCGAATGTTCTTCATACTTTACCAATATGAATTGTTCTGTTTTTTATCGATCAGCATGTGATGTGTTTTGGTAGAATGGATAATTTTATAGCGAACAACTTTGTAAGGGATCATGAGTAAAAGTATTCTACTCTTGAAATGCATTTGCAAAATCTTGAAATCTGTTTTGATTATAATAAATGATATTAATGTCCTTAGCCTTGCTTCCTCTGTTATACTTAACTGTTATTGTTTATACATGTTGACTTATTTTACAGAAATTGATTCCACTTCCCATCCCTTTACATACTAAGTGTTATGTTGTGAATCATCTACAATGGTTAGTGCTCTTAACTTTAAGAATGCTACGCTAAGTGACTAGCTGCCTCGTTTAAATTCCTATATCAAATTTTGGAAAGACTACACTAGATATTATAAGTTTGATGATTGAATCCTTTCTAGGTCCTTGCTTTATATGTTTTAATTTTGAGTTGTTGAAATTGACTCTCCTACTATATAATTCTTATTGTCTTTCTTATCTTTTGTTTGCATGTACACACCGGAGTCGAAGAGTCTTACTTTAGAATTCGAGGTCATTACAAGACTCAAAACTTGCATATACAGTTTCACTTGTTTTTCTCGCTTCCTAGAAAACTCCATCCGAACTGAAATCGCAAAGAAAAGCAAGAGGAAGTGACAAGCGCTCAATTTTACCAAAATATTGTACACTATTGGACTCTGTTAAAATGGGGTATAACAATAATATTAGAAAATATTTGTTTTATATAATACTTCTTGCTTATCACGAAGAAGATAGTTTTGAATGCACAAATTGTTTGTATGTATTTGTGTCTTGAGGAAAACAGTATATAGACTTTTCTGAGATGTTTAAAGAAACATGGTAGCGACATTTGAATAATCTCAATGTCAGAAAGTTTAAGTGACATTTCATTAATGTTGCAATCATAAATGTCATGTATCGCATACCGACATTTATTTTAATGTCAAAAATAAATGTCATATTTCATATCAACATTTACGTAAATGTCATATATATCTCATACCGACATTTACCTAAATGTTGAAAATAAATGTCATATATCTTACTTAACTAAATATAAAAAATAAATGTCATATATCTCATACGTACATTCACCTAAATGTAAGAAATAAATGTCATATATTTCTGATCGACATTCACATAAATGTAAAAATAAATGTCGTAATAATCTTATCAATATTTACATATATGTTGCAAAGTAAATGATGCAAATTCTTTTCAACATTTACCTAAATGTCACAAAATCTTTTCGACAATTACCTAAATGTCGGAAAAATCACCGACACTAAAATTTATGACATTTGATGCAAATGTAAAATAAATGTCGGTAAATAAATTTTTGACATTTAAACATCATAATACGACATTTAAAAAATATCGTTGTATCTCCACTTTCTTGTAGTGATACCCCAGACTTCATTCACTATTTCAGTAGTTACTTATTTGATCTCTCATCCTCTTCAAGAGGTTAACTCGAGTTCTTGTTTTACTTTATACACACAATGACACTCAATAAAAATATGGTTAGTGTAATAACTTGCTTGTGTATATAAGTTTAATATTCAAATAATCATCTTTCCTTTCTACTCTAATCTAGTTTTTCCTTTTCAACTACTTTCCTAGACATGCACTACATTGCTGAATCGTTCATGACCATTAGTAACATGCTAAAGTAGCAACATCGATTGAAATATTATGAAACAACAAAAGGTCAAAGGGTATATTTCATTGAAAACTAATTTTAACTTTTGAGTGTTCACACAATGAAGAAGGAGGGAACGTTCTTTCATTGACCCATTGATCACTTGACACACGTGGTATGAAACATGTCTTATGATGTTTTCATCTTATACTGGTGTATGTGTATTATTCTTTTGATTATCTAACATCGTACAAACATTGGTCTAAACACCTCTAAGTGTTTAACTGTAACAACCTGAAAGTACACCCTAGAAGTTAGAGCACTCTTGAGTCACCACACGACGTACTTGACCTCACGGAGGTCTTGCACAAGCCTCTTAGCTATCATTCATTACATAAGTATAAAAATTAGTGCGGAATTAAAACTTTTTACAACAATATTAATACGAAACTCTTTTATAAAAAACTAAGGAACAAGTCTCATCATCACAAGCCAACTTAAAGACACATCTCAATATCTTAGGGTCACAACCCTTTACATTGAAAGAAAACATACTAAGTCTTTATACAAAGTCTTGAAGAAAGAAACTAAAAGAAACATAGACGATGTCCTCGAATATATGAGGACATACCAATCTCTAAAGAGTCAACTTCCCAAACTTTTCCTTCTAAGAAATCTCCACTTACCTTCCACCTATACTTATAGAATATAGAAGAGTATGTGGTTAGTACAAACATTGTACTAAATATGACATTACGCAAAATCATGCGAAAGAGGACATTTTTATTGAAACATACTTTTCATGCTATTTTGATAAAACCTTCATGAATTACTATACAAAGCATCATATAAGTCACCATGTATCATATAAGTAACACTTTCATAAATCTCTACATATAGTCATACTTAAGAGTAACCCATTTACCACATAGACCTTCCTATCCAAAGTTATCCTAAGACTCACCTAGGTAATACATGAAGAGACTCCCCATACAACCTCTTCAATACATACCTAAGTGATCTTTAAGACTATCAAATATAAGCATGCATCATTCCAACTCCACAAGTCAACATTCATTACTAAAGACACCTAGAAGAAACCAACATACATTTAAGAACTTCACATAAAGACCATCCTCCAAGACAACCCCAAATTTATACTCAGTGCAATGTGAAAGTAGCATCCCATACTACTACTTCCAGTTAGTGCTCCTTAGGAATCACCCTATATAGATTTCAGCAACATTAGACATAAGACACTCATACGTCATGAACATAGACATAGAATCAACATACTTAATAAACATTAGACATAAATTCAACTTTCTTCATTTCATCATATAATGACCCATTCATACATTTCATATAAGGACACACCAAGACTCCCTCAAAATGTCTACTTGTGAAATGGATAGATAGCGTCCCATTCCACCACCTACCCTAAGTAGTACACCCTTACGAAGACTTAGTTCATAACATTCATTTGTGTGGGAGCTAACTTTAACCGACATAGACCATGAGAGATTGACATGGAATCCCGGTATTAACCCCTACCGGATGAGTGATCCCTACTTGCCTATGGTAGGGTCATACTCTTTAGCCTTTACATGGATCTCCAATAGCTATACCTATGCAGGTGCACAATTAAGGGATAAGGAGATTGCTACTAAGTAACTCATTCTCTACTAACGAGGAGCACTCATCTAAAGAGGTACATTGGATACAACATCTCTACTCACGAAGTGTAACCACCCCTTCTTCAAATCTTCTCGGTGCTAAGCATAACTCCCCCAAGGAGTCTTAAACATTCTTTACATACATTTACTATACGTTAATGGATAGCTACGCAGTACCACATCTCAACTAACAAAGAATACTTATCCCTAGAGGTCACTTTTGAATACCACATCTCAACTCATTAAGGGAATCAACCTCAAACCTATCTTTGGAAAGCTCATTGGGAATAGTGATGTTGCTACTAAACACTTTATCTCTACTAATGAAAAGTATTCACCCCAAAATCCCCTTTTTCATACTAGAGTTCTTTAGGAATAGTAGGGTTTATCTAGACACTTCATCTCTACTCACGAAGAGTGTCTACCCTAGAATCCCCCATTTACATTCATTATAGTACTATTGAGAAAACCTTTCAATAGACTCTCACACATACATAACCATTAACTTCACTGTTTCATTCATTCAAGGTGTGTGTGTGACTACATGTGATAACACCTTTCACATAACCCCTATCAGGCATGACATTCATTTCTAATCATGTTCACCTTGCATTCATCAAAATCACACACTATAATGCTTTACCTATACTCATTTAGACATAGCATCATCAAGACACACAATCTCAACTTCCTAAGACCTCACATGCATATTCATCATACTTTCACTTCATTTCACATTTAATTCCTTCAAGGCCATAATCACAATACACATATAACTTCATATACATAAGCTAAACACCGCCACCATAAGTGGACCATACCACTCACGATTCAATTCAACAAGAATTAGGTAATATAGAAAAACTTACCCTTCATCCAAAATTTCACCACCTTTCATCAATTTCTCCAATAATTCATCATAAAATAGCATTTAAGGTGGTAGGTAATCACAATATAACATAAAGAAAACAATAGTTTTCACATTATCTAAAACATATTCATCAAACCCAATTCATAAGTCAAAAGTTGCGAATATGCATGAGCATGAGTTCATTGAGTTTTTGACATTTAAATCATCAACTAACAATGAAAATATCATATTGAATTCATTAAAATATTTTCATGCAAATACCCATAAGTACACCCTAGAAGTTAGAGCACTCTTGAGTCGCCACACGACGTACTTGACCTCATAGAAGTCTTGCACAAGCCTCTTAGCTATCATGCATTACATCAGTATGAAAAGTAGTGAAAAATTAAAACTTTTCACAACAATATTAATAAGAAACTCTTTAATAAAAAACTAAGGAAAAAGTCTCATCATCACAAGCCAACTTAAAGACACATCTTAATATCTTAAGTCACATCCCTTTACATTGAAAGAAAACATACTAAGTCTTATACAAAGTCTTAAAGAAAGAAACTAAAAGAAACATAGACTATGTCCTCAAATATATGAGGACATACCAATCTTGAGAGAGTCAACTTTCCAATATTTGCCTTCTAAGAAATCTCCACTTGCCTACCACCTATACTTATAGAATGAAGAAGAGTATGGGGTTAGTACAAACATTGTAATAAGTATGACATTATTCAAAATCATGCAAAAGAGGACATTTTAATTGAAACATACTTTTCATGATATTTTGATAAAACCGTCATGAATTACTTACAAAGCACCGTATAAGTCACCATGTATCATATAAAGTAACACTTTCATAAATCTCCACATATTGTCATACTTAACAGTAACCCATTTACCACATAGACCTTTCTATCCAGCGGTATCCTAGGACTCACCTTGGTAAGACATGAAGAGACCACCCATACATCCTCTTCAATACACACCTAAGTGATGTTTAACACTTCCAAAGATAAGCATACATCATTCCAACTCCACAAGTAAACATTCATTACTAAAGAAACCTAGAAGAAACCTACATACATTTAGGAACTTCACATAATGACCATCCTCCAAGAAAACCCCAAAGTTAAACTTAGTGAAATGTGAAAGTAGCATCCCATACTACTACTTCCACTTAGTGCTCCTTAGGAATCACCCTAGACTAGGCACATCACATTCATAACTTCATCTACATAGCTTTAATCAACATTAGACATAAGACTCTCATACTTCATGAACATAGATATACAATCAACATGTTTCATAAACATTAAACATAAAGTCAACTTTCTTCATTTCATCATATAATGACCCATTCAAACATTTCATATAAACACACACCAAGACTCCCTCCAAATTTCTACTTGTACAATGGATAAACAACGTCCCATTCCACAACCTACCCGAAGTAGTACACCCTTACGAAGACTTAGTTCATAACATTAATTTTTGTGGGGGATATATTTAACCGACATAGACCAAGAGATCTTGACATGGAATGCCGGTGTTAACCTTTACCGGATGAGGGATCCCTACTTGCCTAAGGTAGGGTCATACTTTTACACTTTACATGGATCTCCAATAGCTATACCTATGCGGGTGCATAGTTAAGGGATAACGAGATCGCTACTAATTAATTGATTCTCTACTAACGAGGAGCACTCATCTAAAGAGGTACATTGGATACAACATCTCTACTCAGGAAGTGTAACCACCCCTTCTTCAAATCCATTGGTGCTAAGCATAACTCCTCCACGGAGTCTTAAACATTCTTTACATTCATTGACCATAGGTTAAGAGATAGTTACTTAGTACCACATCTCAGCTAACATAGAGTACTTATCCCTAGAGGTCACTTTTGAATATCACATCCCAACTCACTAAGGGCATAACCTCCAACCTATCATTGGAAAGC
Source organism: Solanum sitiens (assembly GCA_016801875.1). Lineage (NCBI taxonomy): Eukaryota > Viridiplantae > Streptophyta > Magnoliopsida > Solanales > Solanaceae > Solanum > Solanum sitiens. The sequence continues at coordinate 897,702 of JABWTJ010000377.1, read as the reverse complement.
TCATATGGAATATTGAGGTTGCTACTAAACACTTCATCTCTACTAACGAAGAGTGTTCACCCCAAAATCCCCCTTTTCATACTAGAGTTGTTTCAGAACAATAGGGTTGGTCTAGACACTTCATCTCTACTCACGAAGAGTGTCTACCCTACAATCCCCCATTTATATTCGTTCGAGTCCTATTGAGAAAACCTTTCAATAGACTCACATACATACATAACCATTAACTTCACTCTTGCATTCATTCAAGGTGTGTGTGTGAGTACCTGTGAGAACACCTTTCACATAACCCCTAACATGCATGACATTGATTTCTAATCATGTTTACCTTGCATTCATCATAATGACACAATATCATGCTTTACATATACATATACTCATTTAAACATAGCATCATCAAGACACACAATCTCAACATCATAAGACCTCACATGCATATTCATCATACTTTCACTTCATTTCACATTTAATGCCTTAAAGTCCATAATCACAATACACATGTAACTTCATATACATAAACTAAACACCGCAACATTAAATTCAACAAGAATTAGGTAATATAGAACAACTTACCCTTCGCACAAGCTTTCACCACCTTTCCTCTATTACTCCAATAATTCATCATAAAATAACACCTAAGCTAGTAGCTAATCACAATATAACATAAAGAAAATGATAGTTCTAACATTATCTAAATATGTTCTTAAAACCCAATTCATAAGTCAAAAGTTGAGAATTTTCATGAGCATGGGTTCATTGAGTTTTTGACATTAAAACCCTCAACTAAAAATGAAAATATCATATTGCATTCACTAGAACGTTTTCATGCGAAGACCATGCTTAGAGTTCAAAATAGAAGAATTGGAGTTTGAAAACTTTTTTTGAGAAGTATTTGAATGGGCTCCTTGAATGAAAGAAGAGTAAAGGATGAACTACCATACCTTAATATTAAAAAACCCACGATATTTGGTGAGGAAATCACCCAAAACATTCACTCCTAGATCTACCTTGAGCTCTAACTTCAATGGGGTTTTGAGAGAGTCTTTCTTGAGAGAGGGTTTTGATTTTTGAAAAGTGAAGACTAACTTAGGTTCTAGGAGTATAAACTAAATTAGAATACCTAAAACCCCCTAAAATAATGGAGCACAAGTTAAATAGGACGTGGGGTGAATTTCCCAATTCACCCTATGTTCGCCGAACTGCAGGCACCTTTTGCAGGACACCAACGACGCCCACCAATGATAGATCGTCGTTTGATTGACATCCCATAGGTGAAGGCTCGTGGTTATGATCTGCAGCTCCAAAACCTGCATAATTGGAGGTCCAATTGACGGACCAAGTTGACCAGCCGTCGTCTAGTCGACAGGTCGTCGTTTGGTTCGTTGATTGACACTGTTTTGGCAGTTTCTGCCTTAGAGTTGGGGTTCTCCTCTAGTTCCCGTCGTAGGTCCTAGGTGGAGTCGTACCTGGAAGTTAAACACCTAAACATGCTCATCTAGGTGTTAGGGTCCTTCCCTATCAATTTGGATTCCAAACAACTCACCAAACACGATAAGACACACTAGAACACACATAAGCACGTAGGCGTCTATTCGTTGAACGTCTTGGTCGTCCCTTCACGTTTGACTTCCAAACTTCACAAACTGACTTCTAATGCTAAAATACACTATTTTAACACATATTAACTCGTGAAACACAAGCAAAGCTGTAGTTTGACCTATTTCATTTTTAGGTTCGTTACATTAACCATAGTTTCTCTACCTTTTGTGATCCTTAAATACATTTTCTTAGAGCACCTTTTGTCCGACTCATAAAACAAGTTATAATAGAGTGATGAAACTTATATCATTATGTTCCCCGATGTAAGAGGTGATTGCTCGTGTGAGAGAGTCAATCTCTCAACATGTTCGACTTACTTTATTTCCTACAAATTATCACATGCATATTATTTTAGAATATAAATCAAATAGTATTACATAAAAGACAATATTATAACAATTAAGTTATTTCACAATATCAAAGTATGATCAATCCTACACAAACCTAGGCCTTAACATGTTTTTCAAACAATTCTCTAGAGATGACCTTCGTAAAATAATTAGCTATCATTTCACATGTAGGAATATATTGCCAAGTTATTTCTCCACTTGCCACTATATCACTGACTAAGTTATACTTGATGTCAATATGTTTGGTCTTGTTGTGATACTTAGGATCCTTTGTGTACGCAATAGCCGCTTGACTATCACAATATAGAAACATGGGACCCTTAGAATTCTTTGCAATACTCAAATGCTAAAAGAATCTCTTTAACCAAACAACTTCTTGAACTACAAATGTACAAGCCACAAATTCAGATTTCATGGTTGAAAGAGTTGTGAAAGTTTGTTTCTTACTTTTCCATCAAATAACACCACCATTTAATAAGAAAGCATAACCGGAAATTGATTGTCTATCATTCCGATCAGCAGCCCAATCAATATATATATAATCACTTATGAATGAATCAGATCCATTATAACATAGTGTATGATACGTAGTTCCCTTCAGATATTAAAATATTATATTTACTGCTTTCCAATTATCTCTTCCAGGATTTAATTGATACCTTCTAACTAGACTTACGACAAAACAAATGTGTGGGCGAGTACACATCAAAGCATACATCAAACTCCCGACAACACTAGAATAGAGAACTTCAGACATGTCTTCCTTTTCGTTTTCACTCTTTAGGCACATTTCAAGGCTTAAAGTTTCGCCCCTTGCTACAGGAGTATGCATGAATTTGAAACTATTCATTCAAAAACATTTCAAAATTTTCTTTACATATGTTTCTTGAGATAAAATTAAAAATTTCTTCAAACGATTGGTGAAAAAGTTTCCTCATAGTGAAATAATTTTCAAAAATCCGACATCCCGTGATACTATTTCAACAATACTTCCATCCTCCAGTTTATCAATGAACACATACCGTTTGGAGCTATAAATACCCGCAAGTACATCCTAGAAGAAGGGAGCACTCTTGGGTCGTCACAAGGCGTACTTGACCTTTTTGAGGTCTTGTACTACTCTCTTAACTATCATTCATTACATAAGATATGAAAAGTAGTGCGGAATTAATACATTTCACGAAATTAATAATAATAAGGAAATATCTTTAATAAATACTAAAAAGTAACTCTCATCGTCACAAACCAACTTAAAGACACAACTTAAATATCTTAGGGACACGACCCTTTACATTGAAAGAAAATACATAATAAGTCTTATACAAGTCTTAGAGAAGAACTAAAGAGACATAGACTATGTCCTCGAATATATGAATATATGAGGACATTTTGAGTCTTGGGAGAGTCAACTTCCCAAGCTTGTTCCACTTGCTTCCAACCTTTATTTATAGAGTATAGAAAAGTAAGGGGTTGGTACAAACATTGTACTAAGTATGACATTATGCAAAACATGCAAAAGAGGACCTTTTAGTAGAAGTAAGCTTTCATGCATATTAAGTAAAACCTTCCATAATTTTAGCACAAAATGCACTTTACAGTGAACTCAAGAAAACCTTACAGTGAACACATTTCATTTCAACTTACAGTGAACTAATTTCCTTTTTAAGTTTCCCTAACCAAGGTTATCCTAAGACTCACTAAGGTGTACATGAAGGAACCGCCCATACAATCCCTTCGATGCACACCCAAGTGATCCTCAAGACTACCCATTATAGGCTTACTTCGCACGGGTAACAAGTCCACATTCCTATAACTAGACATTAGAGAAACATACTTGCATTTAAGAACTTCACCTATGTGCCCTTCTCCAAATGGACTTCCAAGTTACACAAAGTGCAATGTGAAAGTAGCATCCCATACTACTACTCCCACAAAGTGCTCCTTGCGGATTCCATTAGCTTAGGCACACCACATTCATCATTCATAAGCTTCATCATACATGACATAACTTTAGCATGCTTTCTTAACATTAGACATTAAGTCACATAATTTGATTTTCATTACATAATGAACCATTCATACATTGCATATAAAGACACACCAAGACTCCCCTTTCAAGTGCCTACTCGTGCAATGGATAGATAGAATTCCATACCACCACCTACCCTAAGTAGTATACTCTTTAGGAGACTTAGTTCATTACATTCTTTTATGGGGGATAGATTTAACCGAAATAGAACATGAGAGCTAGACATGGAATCCCAAAATTAACCCCTATCAGATGAGGGATCCCCACTTGCCTAGGGTAGGGTCATTCTTTTAACCTTTATATGGATTCTACAATAGCTACACCTATGCAGGCGCATAGTTAAGAGATAGGGAGATTGCTTCTAAGTAGCTCATTCTCTACTAACGAGGAGTAATCATATCAAGAGGTTTATTGGATACAACATCTCAACTCACAAAGTGTAACCACCCCTTCTTAAAATCCTCTCGGTGCTAAGCATAACTCCCCCAAGGAGTCTTAAACATTCATTATTAAAGGTTAAGGGATAACTATTGGACACCACATATCAACTCACGAAGGGTATCCATCCTCAAAACTATCTTACAAAGCTCTTGGGAATAGTGAGGTTGCTATTGAACACTTCATCTCAACTCACGAAGAGTGTTCACCCTAAAACTCCCCTTCTTCTTACTATAGGACTAGTAGGGGTGGTATAGACACTTCATATCTACTCACGAAGAGTGTCCACCCTAAAATTCCCCATTCACATTCATTAACTTCATTCGTTCATTCAAATGTGTGTATACATGTGAGCACACCTTTCATATTATCACCATTGTCATAACATTAACTTCTGAACATGCTTACATCTTTATTCATCTCATTTCAAACACTAGCATACTTCACATGAACGTACATTTCACTTAGACACAGTCTCTACAAAACATACATTTCAAGCTTCATAAAGCACATCAACAAGAACATCATCATTATCCCTTTACTTCACATACTATGCCTTCATGGCCATACTCACATTACACATGTAAATACATATTCATATACTTCAAGTAAACACCGCCATCAAAGGTGGACCACACCACTCAAGAACGTTTCAATGGAAACTAAGAAAGATAGAACAACTTACACTTCATCCAAGCTTTAACCACCTTTCATCAATTTCTCCAATAACTCATAATAAAATAGCATTTGAGGCAGTAGCTATACACAATATAACATAAACATATTCAACTCTAACAATTTCTAACATTATCTAGATATATACACTAAACCCACTTCACAAGCTAAAAGTTGGAAATATGCATGGGAATGGGTTCATTGGGGTTTTGACATTAATATCATCAACTAATACAAAAAACAACCTATTTCAATCATTAAAATATTTTCATGTAAAGACCCACGTTTAGAGTAAAAAGTAGGAGAAGTTGGAGTTTGAAAACCCTTTTTGAAATCTCTTAGAAGGGGCTCCTTGAATGAAAGAAAGTTCAAGGATGACTACCATACCTCAATTAGAAGAAACCCATGAAAGTTTAATGAAGAAAACGTCCAAATGCTTCAACCCTAACTTAACCTTGAGTCCTAGCTTCAATGGGGTCTTGAGAGTGTTTTTCTTGAGGGAGAGGTTTTGAATATTTGAAAATGAAGTCTAACCTAGGTCTAGGAGTATAAACCCTATTAAAATACCCTAAAGACCCTAAAATAATCACTCGAGGTTCACAAAAGACTTGGGGTGAATTTACTAAAACACCCCAAGTCTTGGAAGATTTTTAATAGCTTTACAGTGACCCATCGACGGCCCCTAGCTACAGGGCGTTGCCTGGTCGATGGCCCGTCCTGCTAGGGCGTCAATTGGGCCTGAGGCTGGTCACTTGGGGGTTAATCTCCCACCACTAAGTGTAGAGCTATGCCCACAATGACGGGGCGTCGTCCAGCTTACCGACCGTAGGTGAGGGGCGTCTATTGTGTCTGTCTTGGCAGTTTTGTTGCCAAGTCTTGGGTCCTCTTCTAGGACCCCTCATGGGTCCTAGGTGGAGTCATACCCAGACGTTAAACCCCAATACATAGTCGTCTAGGTCTTAGGAACTTCCACCATCAATTTGGACCCTTAACAACACCCCAAACATGCTAAGGCACACAAGAACTCACATAAGCACATAGACGTCTAGTCGTCGGACGTCATGGATGTATGTCCCTTGAAATTTGACTTCTAAAAATCAATCAAACATTACACACTGCCTACTAACATCATAAATAACCCTTTAAGGACAAGGCCCAAAATTGACCCAGTCCAAAAAAACGCTCTTACCAAATTGCTAAATCTAGAAAAAAGGAAACTAAACTATACTTTAAACTAAAAAAATACAAAACGGAATGATGTAGGTGAAATCAGAACTTCATCCATCGTCTTCCTGTCAAAGTTCTTGCATCAGAGGAAAAGATCGACTCTTTTACCATCATATTACAACCACCTCTGTGTAGAGGTAAGTTGGAAACAATCTAATTTTTGGGGTATTTCACATTGAGAATTGTAGATCTCACCAACGCCATGAAATGGTTCCCACATGAGACTTCTCCAACTCAAATATTTCCAAGTCTACTCTACATAGAAAATGTGTATTCTTTTTTTTCTTGTACCACAACTTATTGTATCAATTTAGCTCAATACATCATCCTTCTTCACCCTCGACATATTGAGCTCAACAAGGAACTAACACAACTGTCTAAGAATTTTGAAAGAGCGCTATATCAAAAAAACCCAGGTACACTACTCCTCTTCTCTATTAATTTCAAGTATCATCAGTGTAACAAATCCACTACTACCACTTCATTTTCTTCTTGATGGCTTGTGAATTGTACAATCTTATCTGTCAATTGAGCTTGCTTGATTTTTTTTATCCTCCCTCAATTCTAAAATTATCATTTTGGAACTGTTTGATTCTGAGGTTTGTTATCTGACTCTTATCCATGTTTAGTAATGTCTTCGCCTCTTTGGTTAAATATTGAAAGGTGTTAAACTAGATTATCTCGGTACCTGTAAAAGAAAAAATAGGAGTAGCTAAAAAATTATCCACTTTGTTTCCCTCTGTGAACATGTGTCAATGAACACCTCCATCCTTTTCATGAGCTCTTGAATTCTTCTAATCTCCAACGAGACATCCCAAGGGATATCCCATGAACCATCGACAATATTCTTAACAGCTTGAGAATTAGTCTCCAATGTTAAAGGGAAAAATTATTCACCCTGTAGTATTCTAGACCCATTCTCAAAGCCACCACCTCTGCCACAAAGTTATTAGCTTGTCAATCCTCTTTCATTCAGCATAAATAAGATCCCTCTAGTCATTTCTTATGAAGAAAGCACATAAGCTAGGACCTGTATTACCTTTCGAAGCTGCAAAGGAATTACTTTTATATTCTCCCATTCTAGGCATTTTCCAATACATAACTTTACACCCAATTCTAGGGGTATATTCTGTTAAAAACCTTATCAAATCCGTCCAATTATCTGGTATGTTGTGCATCCACGGATATAGGGACTTGGCTAGGAAAAATAAATTCTCGGCTATTTCCTTTATCATATTTAAATAAGACATCTCCCTCCATATCTAATTATGTTTCTTCTTTTCCACACTTGCCAAAAAAACAAATATAGGTATAGCTTTTAAGATAGGAGTGAGTTTTGTTGATGCATCTCTATTCCACCATTTTTAAACACTGTCTTTTAGGTGTAGGAAAGGGCCTTCAACTCCAATTGCATTAGCATAGTATGTCCGTAATGAGTTGGAAATTGGACATCAGATAAATAGATGTTCAATAGACTCCTGCACTCCTTCCTCACAGCAAACACACACAACATCTTCACAAATCTTGTACAAAATTAGAACTTCCCCTACAGGTATCCTGTTTCTTTAAAGTCTCCATATGAAAAAGACACCTTGAAATGGATCTCATTCATTCAGATAAGCTTGTAGTTCATACATAAGTCACTTTTATCCCTAGAATACTCCCAAGCAGAAACCACTGAAAACTTTCCAGCTGCATTTAGCATCCACCAAGGTTTGTCCCAGTGATCTATGTTCTCTGTACAACTTAACTATTGAACGATATGATTGCTAATCTCTTCGCCAAAATTGACAAGCATCATTTTATAATTCCACTCCCCTTGTGTAAACCATTGAATAACCTCTTCAAGATGATTATTCATAGCTGCATCAATAGGGAGATAATAATGAAGATCCCCGAACTGTGTCCAATTGTCATACAAGACACTTGAGTGACCACATTTGGGTTCCCACCATATTTGTTGATCAAACATTTATCAGCTCCAATATGTATTATTTATGTTAATGACCAATCTTTCTATTCCACAACCTGTGGGCTCTCACTTTTACAATACTTATTTCACATAAAGTTTGTCCATAAGGACTTTTGTGTTCGGAAAGTCCACCACTATTTTGCAAAAAGAGCTTCCCAATCCACCTTCTTCTTTGGGTTTACAAATGTCACTCCAAGCCACACAGTGCTTGTTTCTTCCTACATCCCTGAAATTCCACAGAAATCTAGCAAATACTCTATGTAAATCATGAATCACACGGCTTGGAGGTTTAATAGAAGATAGGAGATAAATAGGGATACTATTGACAACATTTTTTTAGTAAAAGTACTTTACCCCCAAAAGAGAGCATCTTACTTTTCCATGTTTGAAGCTTATTGAGAACCTTTTTCATTAATTTAGCAAAGTGCACTTCTCTATTTTTAGCATGTCCAATAGGACAACCCAATTATAACAAAGGGGACTTACCTGTAGCAAAACCAGTCTTCACTTCACTCTCTCTAATCAAATTCTGGGTTGTCTTATGATATACAAAGAAGGATCTCTTCTCCTTATTAATAATTTGCCCTTATTGTGCCTCATAATCTTTTAAAATTTGTATCGATATATCCAGTGATTTCCCATAAGCAGAGGTAAAAATAATTGTATTATCAGCATAAGTTATATAATTGATCTTTTCACTCCACTTAGGTAATTCATAACTCGTATAGGCTTCATTGCTGAACAATGAATTAAGAGCTCTTGTTAGCACTTCAACAGTTAAAATGAACAAAGCAGTAGTAAAGGATCCTCTTGCTTCACTCCCCTTGAATAATGAAAGAAGCCATGACCTTGACCATTTATAAGAATGAATACCATTTGTTAGCAACCAGCCTCCAAATGATATCTACGACATCAACATTAAAACCCATCTTATCCATCACTTTAATAAGAAAATTCCAATCCACTCTATCATAAGCTTTATCCATGTCCATCTTGATCACCATATTAACTGACTTACCTCTTTTCCTGATATCTGTAATAATTTCTTGAGCTAGTAGAACATTCTTAGTGATGCTTCACCCCTTTGTAAAACCTGATTGATTTTGTGAAATCAGAGAAGGGAGAAAACAACCCATTTAACACCTGAAAATAACTTTGTTAATAAAATTGCTCAAGCTAATTGGCCTCATTTATGAGAAAGATTGAATAACTTTCTCCTTTGGCTAAAATATCAAATTAGTATGTGTGATGGCTTAGGAAGAGTGTCATCTTGAAAGAAAGAACCTACCACCTCAACAACATCATCTCCAACAATATGCCAACATTTTTGATACAAATGACCAGTAAACCTATCAGGTCCAGTTGCACTATCTCCATTTAACTGAAACACCACCCTCTTGATTTCCTCCTTAATAGGCATTGCATTGAAAGATCTATTATTTTCCTCAGATTCAACTCTATTGATATTTTGTAACAAAGACACTTCTCTTTCATTCTTATCCCCTGTGAATATATTATGATAAAATTCTTTAGCAGGTGCTACAATTTTCTCTGAACACTCCACCCATGAGCCTTCCATATTTTGAATCCAGGTAAGAGTTAACCTCTTTCTCCTGCCTTTAACTAAGTTGTGGAAGAACTTAGTATTCTTCTCCCCTTATGTATACCATTTGATTCCTGATTTTTGTCTCCAAAACTCCTCTGCATAGTGTTTATATTTCTTCACCTGATAGATATCATTCCACAGGTTCAATCTCTCTACACCTTCACACTTTGCATACAAAAATGACACCACAAGTATTTGATCTGTTTCCATACATTGAAGTCTCAATGATAACATTTGTTCTGAAACATCTAACACTTCCACCTAATAATGCTCCTGGATAAATACCCAAATTTTACCATTGCAATTATAAGTAACATACTCAATGCCCAACCTTCTTTGTACTTTTGGATTGTATTAACACTTTGAAATGGCTCCATCAAAGCTATAATTGAAAACTTGTAAATTCTATGAAATGAATTTTGAGTTCTAACCGACCTCACATTCCAGAATATGTCTTCATAATCATTAAGCGCAATTCTTGGCACCCCTCCTAGGGTTGGTTCTTGTGGGTAAAGCATCACCTCTACCCTTTATCTTCTATCAAATTAACTTCTATGTAACTCTTATTTTTTTCTCTATTTGTCCTTGATGGGACACTAAATCAAGCAAGGTTTGAGTATGCTGCAATTTTGGGCTAGCAACTATCAACTGTTGAACCTTCTATCCTCCAGTAGCACCTGATCTCAATGTTTAGATGTGTAACAACCCTAAAAATGAATAATATAAATGCTTAAGGTGTCAAGAATGCTTGCGATTAGACCAAGGTTCACACGGATTGGTACGCATAGAACCAGACCTCAGAACCCTTACTACGGCCAAGCCAACTAACTTGGGGAGTTAGTTGAGCTTGGAAAGGTTGGAACCAACCAAGTAAGGCTCTCGAAAATGAAGATTTAATCGAAGGATTCTTTACCGGACTTAAAAAGAAGAAATCTTAAGTTTTGAGGGTCTAGGGGTAAAATGGTCTTTTACCAGGCTAAGGGTAATATCGTAATTACCCTAAATATCTAATTAATTAATTATTTAATAAAATGGAGGGGCAACTTGGGGAGAGAGAGAGCCGAAATTGAGCTCTTGAAGTGGAGTCTTGCTCCACCCGGGTTCGAACCTAGGTGGAAGCAATAATTTAAATTGTTTTATTTAAATTGATAAATTAATGTAATTAATTTATATTTATTATTTATTAGCTGATTTAAAATAAAAGGAAAAATCAGATTTTTTATTATTAAGGAGAGTCCTAAATTGACTAAGTCATTATCTAAGCCTAAACAACTTCACACGTTTCACTCTCTCACAATCTCTCTCACGTTTCATCACCTCTCTCACGTTTGTTTCTTCCAAAACAACTTGAAGAACTGAAATAATATTAAGAGTTCTTCACACTTGAAGAACTCACATGAAATTTTAAGAAAAACAAAGTAACCAAAAACGTTAAGGCAAAGAGAAGATTCCGTCGAGTTGGTGGTGAAACTTAAGGAGGCTTGGACTGATTTTTGGAGAGGATTTTGGGCAGAAACTTCACGTTTGAACAAGAAAATTAAGGTATGGGTTTCTTCTCTCTTGGTCCCTTTCCCAAGAGGCCCCTTACGATTCAAGATATTCACTCCGAAACTAGGGTTGTTCCCCCTTTTGCATGTCCTTGTCACTAGCTCCCAATGATTTCGTAGGTTGGGTTTGTTTGCTGGTAGATTTAGGTATGTGTGAGGTTTTTATGTTGAATGTGAATATGTTTATGTGCGTGAAATAACGAAAATGACAACCAATGTGTGATCGAAAAAAATGATGTGTGTGTGTGCGCTTGGCAGTGAGTTTAGCCACTGTTTTGAAGACGTGTAAAGCATGCTATTTCTTGTATTTTATGTGTAAAAGTTGTACACAAAGTGATGTTCATTGTGATGAAATGTGGTTGATTGAATGACAATCTTTTAGCCAAATAAATCTATGAAAGATGCGCCTAAAAATGTGTTAAAATGATTTATGAATGCACCCTATGAATCATGCAAAAACGTTGATGAAAATGAGTTGAAAAATGACCAAAATTTCCAGCAACTATGCAATATTAATTTAGATTAAAGCTTAACAAAGAAATTTGGAAATTTACATGAAATTTAAAGGGGTGAGGCCACCAGGATTCGAACCTGTGACCTCACCCGTTTGGCTACTGAATTTCGCGAAAAAGAAATGAAAAGCGGGGCTGGGGGGATTCGAACTCGGGCTATTGGTGGGAGAAAGGAGAGGGAAATAAATTAAAAAAATAAATGGGAGGCGTGGGAATCGAACCCACGACCTCCAGGCAGCGAGTGAAGAAGAGAAATAAAAGAAAAAAAAAGAATGGGAGGCGTGGGAATCGAACCCACGACCTCAAGGTTAGAGAGGAGAATGTCGAAATTAAATAAGAAAATAAAGTGAGGCTGTGGGGGCTCGATCCCACAACCTCACTGCCAAGGCGCCTAGTTAAGAAATATTTAATTAAAAATAAAGATAGGAGGCTGTGGGGGTTCGAACCCACAACCTCACAGCCTAGTGAAATTAAAACTAAAATAAGGAGGCTGTGGGGGTTCGAACCCACAACCTCCCAATGCCCTAGCAAAAATTAAAGAATAAAATGAAAGAGGCTGTGGGGGTTTGATCCCACAACCTCTTGGTTTAGGCGAAAAGAGGCAAAAGATGTTAATGAAAAAAATAAAAAGGGGTTGTGGGGGTTCGAACCCACAACCCTTCGGGCAACTTAAGAGGAAAATCAATTAGAAAATTAATGATGCAATGTTAATGTTGGGGTTCAATCTAGAGTCCCAATGTCATGGAGATTAAAAATAAAATCAATGAAAAATGTAAATGTTATCCAAGTGATTCGAACTTGGGTTTCCTTGCCCAAACTTCCGTATTGATACATAAGTCATACGTGAACAAAATATCCAAGAATAATGCCACATATTTAGATCGAAATCAAGATCTTGGCATACATACAAGATGAATAAGTCTTGTATCACATAATCTTAGAAAGAAATGAATCACTTAGATGAAATATGAATGAAGCCTCATGGCTTGTATGTATAGACACATAAGTCTAACATACGTTCAAAAGTAAGTGAACCTAAGATGTATGTAATGAAATGATGAACCCTGGAAGGGTTAAGTATGAGTGTAAGATACACTAAATGGCAAAGTGCACTGGCATAAGATGAGATGAACAATGAAATGATGAAATTAATAATGAAATGATGAAACCCTAGAAGGGTTAAGTAAGGGAGTGAAACATTCTAAATGGCCAAGTGCATTGGCATATGATGAAATGAACATTCACGAAATAAGAGGTGAGTAACTATGAAATGCAAAGGTGCTAATGATGATGAATGTAGTGACAACATGATATGAGGCAAATGTAAATTATGAGAGCAATCTCAAATGAGCCTAAGTAAATGTTACCAATACGTACTCACCTATGAGAGTGTAAGATAATGAAGAGACCAGTCTCTATGAACACTCTAATGAGAGTATTGTTCTTAACACACTCAATATTAATGATGAGATGAGAAATCATCTAATGAGCTATGATGTTCTCATACTAGAAGCCAGCTTTCATGATGTATGAGATGAATTTAATGGAACTTTATACTGAACATCGATAGGCTAGCTATGAGCGGTGATGCCTTCTTTCGGGAAGGGCGGCTGTTCACGTAACTCTCATGAGATGAGATTGTCCGGCATGCCGGGTATGGGTCTCCTTATATCTCCTAGTCTTCGAACCTATACTGCCAATATCGGGATCTGGCGGGGTTCAATTCCCATGTACGCTAGCATGTTCTGGGTCACTTTGGCCGGTGATTCCACCTCTTTTCGTTGTGGGGGAGACACAAGATTTAATGATGCTCAAATGATCTATGTCGGTTAAAGTTAAAGTTCCCAATGAATAAATGAGGCCAGCCTCAAATTATGCACATAATGAAATGAATGATACCAAAGGTGTTAGGATAGGATAATCGAAAGGTGAGTTATATTCAAGTAATGACATTAGGTCATTCTTGGTCATTGCACAACGAACCTAATGAAAGTGTTAAACTACATCCTAGGTATAACTTGTGTTTACACTGGCCTATGAATGAAATGAAATGGAGTACGTATGAATAAACGAAGCAGACTCTATGTTTGCTAATGAAGACTCCCTATTTGAGGTCCCATCTGTTGAGCCCTCATTTCTGGGAGGTCTTAATGTTAAGTCCATGATTCCAAGATCTCATGGCATATGAATGAATGACATTAAAGAAGTTATGTGCTACATGCAAAACGTGTTGTATGCTATATGATATGTGCTATGTGTAAATGTTATGTGCTGTATGCAAATGTGAAAAGTATGATGATGTATGTTATTCTCATGGTATAACTTTCCTATTCCAAATCTGGAAAGCTCACTGACTTTCCTAATCCAAATTTGGAAAGCTCATTGACTTTTCTAATCAAAATTTGGAAACTTTCCTAATCTCATTTTGGCAAGTCCACTGACTTGACTTCCAAAAATCATGTTGTTAGGGAAGAGCTATTCTTTCTCATGCATGTCCTTGGTGTGTGCTTGCATATACCCATACTTAGTAAAAGTGTGTACTAACCCTATACAACTGTACTATTTTAGGTACAAGTGGACGATAGAGCTACAGGATCATTGTTGCAGTTATCTGGACGTCCAGCATTCATCCGGAGTTGGTAGGTACTCATGCTTTCGAGGATGCTACTGTTTTATATTCTAGCATAGTTTTAGAGTTGAGCTAGTGGAGCATGTTCCACTAGCGTTTCTTTCCTGTTTTTATTCAGACTTTGTATTGGTGCCATTTTGGCAATTATACACTTAATACTTATTGAACTATTTCTTTTAGTTGCTTATCTCTTAATGTTAGATGGTTGATGGTGAACAATTATGAAATGATAAGAATGTTTAACAAGTATGTTAAGAAACAAAAAGTTCCAAATTTTCCGATAAAATCAACCTAGATGAAGTAAGAATGACGTAAGTAGGCTTGTCTGCGACCTCTTAGAGGTCAACGACGCCTGTCTCGTCTGGGGTCTAGATTCCGGTCATGACAAAGTTTGTATCAGAGCACTAGGTTAAATTCCGAGAATAATGAGTTCACATCAACCACATTGAGTAGTTTCTAAGTCATGGTAGTGAAGTGCACCACTATCCTAGATTAGAGACTGCATGATGCGTAGGAAAATTTCCCTTCTTCTGATCTTATCGTAATTTTCCTAATGTCTGAGTTCTTGGTGTTATGAGCGTGTCTAACATCAATCCTTGTTGTTTTTCAGAGAATAAACACTAGGAGAGCTAATGGTCAGAGGAGAGGAGGAGCAGCTGCTGGGGGTAATCAGGATTCACCCCAGGCTCCAGCTGAAGGAGTGGCCATGCCAGTTAACCTAGCTGGGTTTACTGATGCTGAGGTGAGGACATCTCTGGCCCAGATGGCACAGGCCATTACTATGCAGGCCCAGGCTATGAATGCCCAGGCCAACCGGCAGGATGTTCAGAGGGAGAACCCACCAGTTCGTAGCATGGCTGACAGGCTGAGAGACTTCACGAGGATGAATCCTCCTATTTTCACAGGGTCTAAGACTTCAGAGGACCCCCAGGAGTTTGTGGATGAGGTGCATAAGATTCTGGTGGCTATGGGGGCCACATATATTGAGAAGGCTGAGCTCGCTTCTTATCAGCTCAAGGATGTGGCACAGACTTGGTGCAAGATGTGGCAGGATAGCCGAGCTTTGGGCGGAGTTCCAATCACTTGGGAGCTGTTTAAGATAGCCTTTCTGGAGAGATTCTTTCCTAGAGAGATGAGAGAAGCCAAGGTTGAGGAGTTCATCAACCTTAAACAAGGCTCTATGACGGTCAAGGAGTATTCCCTGAAGTTTCTTAAGCTATTAAGGTATGTTACTTTCCTTAGTATTTAATAGCAAGGATGAGGAGAGTACTGAGCTTTGTTGAAATTATCCAGGTATGCTACTTCCCTGGTTTCGAACAACAGGGATGAGATGAGCAGGTTCCTCACACGAATCAATGGAGACCTGGAGGAGGAGTGTCGGTCTGCGATGCTTCATGATAATATGGACCTTTCCAGGTTGATGGTGCATGTCCAGCGGGTGGAGGACAGCCGCAGAAAGAGGGGTATTCGTGATGCTAGGAGGCCTAAGCCTCAAGATCAGGCAGGTCCCAGCCATAGAGGCCACAGAAACAAATTTTGCATCCGTGAGCAGCCAAGGTTTAAGAAGGGACTCTCCCACCAAGGGGAGTCAAGTTCACCCAATGGTCGCTATGATAGGGATTCCGAGTCCAGAGATAAGATAAAAAAGGGAATGATACACCTAAGGAAAGGCAACCTTGCAGGAAGTGTGGCAGACAACATGGAGGAGAGTGTATGATGGACTCTAACGCTTGTTACAGCTGTGGAAAATCGGGTCACATGTTGAAGGATTGTCCGAATAGGAGAAGTCAAGAACAAGGAAAGGAGAGAGTTCAGACTAATGGCCCAAATGAAGAGGCTCCAAGGAGGCAATGATTCTTCGTACTCAAGTCTAGGGGTGCAGGGGAAGGCACTTCTGATGAAGCCTCGGGTGCGTAGCCTTAATTAGTCTTTCATTTATTTGACTGTGTATGGTGTTTATGCACTAGTATGAGGTTAGTATGTTTGAGTCATCATGTTGGTTGCTGATTTGTATGACTTATATGGTGACTTGTGTTATATGCTTTAATGAGACTAGTTCAGGAAAGAATTCCTTAGTCTATTAATGTGAAGCTACTAGTAGGTTTCAAGGATGGGCACCATCATGTTAATATGTGAATCAGATATTCGCCAATGGAAGTATGGAAGTACCTATGTATGTGTACGTTCTATAGATGACTTATTTATTGTTAGTAAAGAGTAGTGTCATTCGGGGACGAATGTTCCTAAGGGGGGGATAATGTAACAACCCTAAAAATGAATAAGATAAATGCTTAAGGTGTCAAGAATGCTTGCGATTAGACCAAGGTTCACACGGATTGCTACGCGTAGAACCAGACCTCAGAACCCTTACTACGGCCAAGCCAACTAAATTGGGGAGTTATTTGAGCTTGGAAAGGTTGGAACCAACCAAGTAAGGCTCTCGAAAACGAAGATTTAATCGAAGGAGTTTTTACCGGACTTAAAAAGAAGAAATCTTAAGTTTTGAGGGTCTAGGGGTAAAATGGTCTTTTACCAGGCTAAGGGTACTATCGTAATTACCCTAAATATCTAATTAATAATTATTTAATAAAATGGAGGGGCAATTTGGGGAGAGAGAGCCGAAATTGAGCTCTTGGAGTGGAGTCTTGCTCCACCCGGGTTCGAACCTAGGTGGAAGCAATGATTTAAATTGTTTTTATTTAAATTGATAAATTAATGTAATTAATTTATATTTATTATTTATTAGCTGATTTAAAATAAAAGGAAAAATCAGATTTTTTATTATTAAGGAGAGTCCTAAATTGACTAAGTCATTATCTAAGCCTAAACAACTTCACACGTTTCACTCTCTCACAATCTCTCTCACGTTTCATCACCTCTCTCACGTTTGTTTCTGCCAAAACAACTTAAAGAACTGAAAAATATTAAGAGTTCTTCACACTTGAAGAACTCACATGAAATTATAAGAAAAACAAAGTAACCAAAAACGTTAAGGCAAAGAGAAGATTTCGTTGAGTTGGTGGTGAAACTTAAGGAGGCTTGGACTGATTTTTGGAGAGGATTTTGGGCAGCAACTTCACGTTTGAACAAGAAAATTAAGGTATGGGTTTCTTCTCTCTTGGTCCCTTTCCCAAGAGGCCCCTTACGATTCAAGATATTCACTCCGAAACTAGGGTTGTTCTCCCTTTTTCATGTCCTTGTCACTAGATCCCAATGATTTCGTAGGTTGGGTTTGTTTGCTGGTAGATTTAGGTAAGTGTGATGTTTTTATGTTGAATGTGAATATGTTTATGTGCGTGAAATCACGAAAATGACAACCAATGTGTGATCGAAAAAAGTGATGTGTGTGTGTGTGCGCTTGGCAGTGAGTTTAGCCACTGTTTTGAAGACGTGTAAAGCATGCTATTTCTTGTATTTTATGTGTAAAAGTTGTACACAAAGTGATGTTCATTGTGATGAAATGTGGTTGATTGAATAACAATCTTATCGCCAAATAAATCTATGAAAGATGCGTCTAAAAATGTGTTAAAATGATTTATGAATGCACCCTATGAATCATGTGAAAACGTTGATGAAAATGAGTTGAAAAATGACCAAAATTTACAGCAACTATGCAATATTAATTTAGATTAAAGCTTAACAAAGAAATCTGGAAATTTACATGAATTTTAAAGGGCTGAGGCCACCAGGATTCGAACCTGTGACCTCACCCGTTTGGCTACTGAATTTCGTGAAAAAGAAATGAAAAGCGGGGCTGGGGGGACTCGAACTCGGGTTACTGGTGGGAGAAAGGAGAGGGAAATAAATTAAACAAATAAATGGGAGGCATGGGAATCGAACCCACGACCTCCAGGCAGCGAGTGAAGAAGAGAAATTAAAGAAAAAAAAAGAATGGGATGCGTGGGAATCGAACCCACGACCTCAAGGTTAGAGAGGAGAATGTCGAAATTAAATAAGAAAATAAAGTGAGGCTGTGGGGGCTCGATCCCACAACCTCACTGCCAAGGCGCCTAGTTAAGAATTCTTTAATTAAAAATAAAGATAGGAGGCTGTGGGGGTTCGAACCTACAACCTCACAGCCTAGCGAAATTAAAACTAAAATAAGGAGGCTGTGGGGGTTCGAACCCACAACCTCCCAATGCCCTAGCGAAAATTAAAGAATAAAATGAAAGAGGCTGTGGGGGTTTGATCCCACAACCTCTTGGTTTGGGCGAAAAGAGGCAAAAGATGTTAATCAAAAAATTAAAAAGGGGTTGTGGGGGTTCGAACCCACAACTCTTCGGCCAACTTAAGAGCAAAATCAATTAGAAAATTAATGATGCAATGTTAATGTTGGGGTTCAATCTAGAGTCCCAATGTCATGGAGATTAAAAATAAAATCAATGAAAAATGTAAATGTTATCCAAGTGATTCGAACTTGGGTTTCCTTGCCCAAACTTCCGTATTGATACATAAGTCATACGTGAACAAAATATCCAAGAATAATTCACATATTTAGATCGAAATCAAGATCTTGGCATATATACAAGATGAATAAGTCTTGTATCACATAATCTTAGAAAGAAATGAATCACTTAGACGAAATATGAATGAAGCCTCATGGCTTGTATGTATAGACACATAAGTCTAACATACGTTCAAAAGTAAGTGAACCTAAGATGTATGTAATGAAATGATGAACCCTAGAAGGGTTAAGTATGAGTGTAAGATACACTAAATGGCCAAGTTCACTGGCATAAGATGAGATAAACAATGAAATGATGAAATGAATAATGAAATGATGAAACCCTAGAAGGGTTAAGTAAGGGTGTGAAACACACTAAATGGCCAAGTGCATTGGCATATGATGAAAGGAACATTCATGTAATAAGAGGTGAGTAACTATGAAAAGCAAAGGTGCTAACGATGATGAATGTGGTGACAACATGATATGAGGCTAATGTAAATGATGAGAGCAATCTTAAATGAGCCTAAGTAAATGTTACCAATACGTACTCACCTATGAGAGTGTAATATAATGAAGAGACCAGTCTATATGAACACTCTAATGAGATTGTTGAGCTTAACACACTCAATATTAATGATGAGATGAGAAATCATCTAATGAGCTATGATGTCCTCATACTAGAAGCCAGCTTCCATGACGTATGAGATGAATGTAATGGAACTTTATACTGAGCACCGATAGGCTAGCTATGAGCGGTGATGCCTTCTTTTGGGAAGGGTGGAGGTTCACATAAATCTCATGAGATGAGACTGTCCGGCATGCCGGGTATGGTTCTCCTTATATCTCCTAGTCTTCGAACCTATACTGCCAATGTAGGGATCTGGCGGGGTTCAATTCCCATGTACGTTAGCATGTTTTGGGTCACTTTTACCGGTGATTCCACCTCTTTTCGGTGTGGGGGAGACACTGGATTTCATGATGCTCACATGATCTATGTCGGTTAAAGTTAAAGTTCCCAATGAATGAATGAGGCCAGCCTCAAATGATGCACATAATGAAATGAATGATACCAAAGGTGTTAGGATAGGATAATCAAAAGGTGAGTTAGATTCAAGTAATGACATTAGCTCATTCTTGGTCATTGCACAACGAACCTAATGAAAGTCTTAAACTACATCCTAGGTATAGCTGGTGTTTACACTGGCCTATGAATGAAATGAAATGGAGTACGTATGAATGAACGAAGCAGACTTTGTGTTTGCTAATGAAGACTCCCTAGTTGAGGTCCCATCTGTTGAGCCCTCATTTCTGGGAGGTCTTAATGTTAAGTCCATGATTCCAAGGTCTCATGGCATATGAATGAATGACATTAAAGAAGTTATGTGCTACATGCAAAAGGTGCTGTATGCTATATGATATGTGCTATGTGTAAATGTTATGTGCTGTGTGCAAATGTGAAAAGTATGATGATGTATGTTATTCTCATGGCATAACTTTCCTATTCCAAATCTGGAAAGCTCACTGACTTTCCTAATCCAAATTTGGAAAGCTCATTGACTTTCCTAATCCAAATTTGGAAACTTTCCTAATCTCAATTTGGCAAGTCCACTGACTTGACTTCCAAAAATCATGTTTTTAGGGAAGAGCTATTTTTATCATGCATGTCCTTGGTGTGTGCTTGCATATACCCATACTTAGTACAAGTGTGTACTAACCCTATGCAACTATACTATTTTAGGTGCAGGTACAGGTGGACGATAGAGCTACAGGATCATTGTTGCAGTTATCCGGACGTCCAGCATTCATCCGGAGTTGGTAGGTCCTCATGCTTTCGAGGATGCTACTGTTTTATATTCTAGCGTAGTTTTAGAGTTGAGCTAGTGGAGCATGTTCCACTAGCGTTTCTTTCCTGTTTTTATTCAGACTTTGTATTGGTGCCATTTTGGCAATTATACACTTAATACTTATTGAACTATTTCTTTCAATTGCTTATCTCTTAATGTTAGATGGTTGATGGTGAACAATTATGAAATGATAAGAATATTTAACAAGTATGTTAAGAAACAAAAAGTTTCAAATTTTTCGCTAAAATTAACCTAGATGACGTAAGAATGATGTAAGTAGGCTTGTCTGCGACATCTAAGAGGTCAACGACGCCGGTCTCGTCTGGGGTCTAGATTCCGGTCGTGACAAGATGGATACCATCCAACATTGAGGAATACTATCTGCAGTGGGATGTGTGAAGTGGCATGCTCCAAAATTATTTGTATATCTAGAGCCTCATACTCTTCATGTGTTCTTTTAATCAAAGTTATTTGTGTTGTGTCCACTTCGTCCATGGCTTCATTCCTGGCATCCATTATGTGTTCATCATAGTATTTTGAGGAAATGTTGTGTACTTGAGATTCTTTTTTTTCTTCCTCTAACACATTGAAATTTCCAGCTTCAATTATTTCACCTTCATCCACTTCACCTGGTGTACTATCTCTTGGCATTATATGACCTGCATTGCTCTAAAAATTCTGTTGTACCATTTCCCTTCTGTTGTGATAGTTTCCTTTTCTTTGTTCTAAGCTAGCTACTGATGTGTTGTCCCCTCCAATCCTTTTTGCTCCTTGTTTCTTATTATGTATTAATGCTTCTTCTATAATGGTTGCTTCATCATGTCCTTGTTGATTTAACACATTCAAAGAATTGGTGGTACTGATGTTCTTATGTCTTTCTACAGCCTTGTCTCCCATTATTTCACCTGCCTTTTTTCGTGAACATCCTTGTGGTGGGCTTTCATTTTCTAATCACTGCTCTTTTATAAAATTGCATTTTGTCAGGCTGTTGTGGTATGATTGCTTCCTTCTAATGTTGTTTCTCCTATTGTAATTCTGGATGCAGTATCCTGCAGTCCTCCTCGTTGTGACCCTGCATTTTGTATTTCTTGCAATATGATGGGAGTGAGTCATATTGGATCTTAAATTTAATGATTTTTATATCTTGATTGTTGTTATTTTATATCTGCATTTGAACATATGCAGGTTTGTCCACTAGTAGATCAAGTTGAAACTTCACCCTTGCGCAACTTGGTCGAGTCTTGTTGATTGTTGCAAGATCCAGTTGCAATGGTTCTTCTACTACTGCCTCTAACGAGAACACTACCTCCTTCACAATGAAGGTAGGAAGGATATTTGGGAAAGAGATCCAGGTTGTAGCCTACGAGGTTTCTTCAATTGCATTGAAGATTGCATCATATATGAATGGGCACATCTGATATGCCGAACAATCTTTTTCTATTAAGTAATGCAAGATTTTTGATAAATTTTTAATGTAATCTTCAATCCTGTCGAATCTCATTAGAATGTGTCTACTCCGTAGGTGGCTAATCTAGCAATCTCCTACAATACCACAATGTTTTGGTATCAACTCCCGTAATTCTGCAATATTAGGTGATCCGTATGAGAATTCACCTACAACATATTGTAAATTCTCAAGGATATTCATCTTGTGTACTTTATTTTCTATCCATTTAATGGTATGAATAAAACCAAGGATGTCTTCTTTCTTCATCGGTATAGGCTATACATCTACTTTGTCACGACCGGGGAGCACCTCTAGTTGTAACCGGCATTTTCATCCTCTTAGAGGCCTTAAACAAGCCCTTAGCATAAATCATTGGATATCATAGGTAGAAAATACGGAAAAATTTAAAACTATACATATAAAGTGTATATAGACTTCTTATTTATGCATATATGAAGTTTACATAGACTTCCTATTTACAAACATAGTCTCTTATTGTCTCACAACATAACCATCTATTATAGAAGTACAAGATTTGGGACTATTACACCCTAAAAATTAAATAGGTCAAACTAGAGCTTCACATGTGTTCCATGAGTTGATAATGTATCAGAATAGTGTATTTTAGCATTAGAAGTCAGTTCGTAAAGTTTGGGAGTGTTTGGAAGTCAAACGCCCAAGATGTCAGAAAACTAGTCGAAGTTGAACTAGTGTGTCGTAGTGTTTTGTAGTGAAATTTTGGGGGATGGTTTGAGGGTGAATTTGAGTGTCAATGGTTCCTATGCGTAGACTGACATGTAAAGGGTCGAAACGTCTGAGAAAGACGCCCGAGGGACCATCTTAAGGGTCCCCGAGGAGGACCCAAACATGGGCCATCAAAGCTGCCAGGCAACCTAGAATTGGAAGCTGATACGCGATGCGCAGCCAGCACTTGGTGTGCAATTTTGGCCCTGCGACGCGGGTCCAACACGCACCCTACTGTCCTAAATGAATTTCCATAACGAAGATCAGGAAATGACCTCGTGATGCGCAACCAAGTCCTTGATTTGGCCATGTCGTTTTTAAGTCAAAATTGAAGTTGGAAAAGGGTCCAAATAGCATGGGGATCTTTAGGGAACTTTGGGGATCATTTGTGACTGATTTAGGTCATTTTAAACCTCATTTCACCCATCAATTCAAACCATAAAGATCAAATTAGAAATCTCTCCAAAAATCTTTCTCCAAAAACCTCTATTGAAGAAGCTTCAAGCTCCAAGGAAGAGGACCAAGTTCTTCACGTTTTCTTCACCAAATTTCGTGGGTTTCTTCATATTGAGGTACGATACTCACCCTTGAACCTTATTTCATTCAAGGATCCATTTTAAAGAGATATCAAAAAGGATTTCAACTTCAAACTTCTTTATTCCTTGACTCTAAGTATGGGTCTTTGCATGAAAATGTTTTAACGGTTAAAATGAGTTGTTCTTATTGTTAAATGATAATTTTAATGTCAAAACCCCAATGGAATCATGTCTATCTTTTAAATCAATTTTTAGCTTGTGAAATGGGTTTAATGAGTATGATTAGATAATGTTAAAGTTATTGTTTCTTGGTGGTTTTATTGAGTTTTACCTACTGCCCTAAGGGCTATTTTATGATGGATTATTGGATAAATTGTGAATAAGTGGTAAAGGCTTGGATGAAGGGTAAGTTGTTCTATCTTGGTTCACTTATGTTGAAGTAAATCTTGAGTGGTATAGTCCACCTTTGGTGGTGGTGTTTATTTGAAGATATATGTGTATTGTGGAAATGGTCTTAAAGGTATGATATGTGATGTGAAGTGATGATTTTGATATGTATATGTATGATATGTGTTAGAAGGTTGAAATGAGTATCTTGAAGAGTTTGTGTCTAAATGAAGATTGTGTTTGATATGTTAATTATGATAATGTGTAAATTGTGATAAATGTGGGTATGAGCATGTCTAGAAACCAATATTATGAATGATGATCATTATGTGAAAGATGTGCTCACATTTACTCACACACACACACTTGAATGTATGAATGAAGTCAATGAATGAAAATGGGGGATTGTAGGGTAGATACTCTTTCTGAGTAGAGATGAAGTGTCTAGACCATCTCTACTATCCATAAGTATGAAAAAGGGGGATTTTTAAGTGAACACTCTTTGTGAGTTGATATGAATTGCTTAGTAGAGACCTCACTATTCCCGACGAGCTTTCCAAAGATAGGTTGGAGGTTGGATACCTTTCATGAGTTGAGAAGGGGTGTTTAATAGTTATCTTTTAACCTATAGTCAATGAATGTTAAGACTTCGTGGGGGAGTTATGCTTAGCACCGAGAGGATTTGAAGAAAGGGTGGGTACACTTAGTGAGTAGAGATGTTGTATCCAATGTACCTCTTGTGATGGGTGCTCCTCGTTAGTAGAGAGTGAGTTACTTAATAGCAATCTCCTTATCCGTTAACTATGCGCCCACGTAGGTGTAGCTATTGGAGAATCCATGTAAAGGCTAAAGAATATGACCCTACCTTAGGCAAGTATGGATCCCTCATCCGGTAAGGGTAGTACCGGGTTTCCATGTCAAGCTCTCATGGTCTATGTAGGTTAAATCTAGCCCCCACAAATGTATGTAAATGAACTAATTCTTCTTAAGGGTGTACTACATAGGGTAGATGGTGGAATGGGACACTAACTATTTATTGCACAAGTAGACATTTGGAGGGAGTCTTGGTGTGTCCTTATATGAAATGTATGAATGGGTCATGATATGATGTATGAAAGTAATGTGACTTTATGTTGAATGTTAAGGAAACATGTTGATGTTATGACTTGTATGATGAAATCTTAGTATGTGATGAATGTGATTTGCCTATTCTAAGGTTATTACTAAGGAGCACTAAGTGGAAGTGCTAGTATGGGATGCTACTTTCACATTGCACCAAGTGTAAAGTGGGGGTTTCCTTGGAAGATGGTTCTTATGTGAAGTTCCTAAGTATATGTATGTTTCTATAGTGTCTTTGATATTGAATGGTGACTCGTGTAAATGAAATGAAGTAAGCCTATCCCTAGTAGTCTTAAGGATCTCTTGAGTAGGTATTGAGGAGGTTGTATGGGCGATCTCCTTATGTCTTACTTAGGGGAGCCTTTGGACAACTTACGATAGGAGTAGTTCATGTGTAATTTGGGTTCACTGTAAGTATGCTTTTATATTGAGAAAAATGGATGTTTTACGTTATGTACTAAATGATGGTTTTAAATCATGCTTGTAACTTAATTTATGAGGGTTTTTATCAAAATAGCATGACTTGTATGTTTCAACTAAATTGTCCCTTTATGCATGTTTTTGCATAATGCCATACTTAGTACAATGTTAGTACTAACCCCATACTTTAATATATTCTATAAGTATAGGTTGGAGGCAAGTTGAAGGTTAGAAGGCAAGCTTGAGAATCGACTCTCTCAAGACTAATATATTCGAGGGCATAGTCTATGTTTCTTTAAGTTCTTCTTTAAGACTATTTATGTATTTCTTTTAATGTAAAGGGCCGTGTCCTTAAGATAATTATGTCGTGCATTTTAGTTGGCTTGTGACGATGAGATTATCCTTAGTATTTATAAAAGATGTTTTCCTTATTATTATTTATCTTGAAAAGTTAAAATTTCCGCACTACTTTTCATGTCTTATGTAATGAATGATAGCTAAGAGGCTGGTACAAGACCTTCAAAAGGTCGAGTACACCTTGTTTTTACCTAAGGGTTGCCCTAACTTCTATGGTGTACTTGCGGGTTGTAACAAGGACTTAGCCCTTCCCTATTACAATTTGTCACACATGCGTGTACTACTCGTTGTGTAGTCAAATTTCCTGTCAGTCACTATTGGCTTTGAATCAATATAAAGCTTAGTAGATTGTAAGTCTTAGTTCTTAGCGAAATGCTACGCGCTATCTTAAATGCGATGATTTAGATCACCAAAAAGGAATTCCAGTAATGTCGTACGGTCGAAAGACAATGTCATTGAAGGGCATAATAAAAGACTGCTCACCTGCGTAAAGACATTGAATTTGTTCTCAGTGAAAGAGGTCTCGAGGAGAGGTACGAAGTCACTCGACTATATAGAACAGACAACAAAGTCTCAAAAGATAAGAAATTAACATTGTGTTAGACATAGTCAATAAAGAAGAACTAGAATGGTGGGTTTCGTCCTCGGACCTAAGGACTCACCAACTTGGAGATCTTAACCAAGCTTCTTGAATTTGGCCTTCAAACTCTTCAATGGACAGAACCTACATTATTGTTGAAATAGAGAAGATATGGGTTAGTACAAACCACATGTACTAAGTATGAAGACATATGCAATTAAAACATTTAGAAACATGCTAAAAAGGACATTTTGTTCAAAAGCACGCTAAGTCACTTTAAAAGCCTTTATGCATATCTCAAACATATATATAAGTCCATAATACACACTAAAGAACCATAATTCACAATTCATGCTTATAATACATTTTATCGACATATCATAATACCTTACTCACAATCCCAATCTGAGGCAACAAGTGCAATGACTATGTGAAGCCCCATAACCCCACATAAGCTAAGTCAACTAGTAAAGAAACCATAAGCATCATATAACTTCATAACAAGTGTATTCAACCTCATACATGACAATCTAGATCAACAACCTGAATATCAAGTGAAGTTAAAATCACAAGAGACCAACATTACCTATAATCAACATTAGGCATTTCATTCATAACATAAGTATATAAAGAGTCACCCTAATATTTCCCTCAAGGTCTACATGTGGAATGTATAGGTATAGTCCCATACCCTTACCTAAACTAGTATTCCTATCAAGACATCCTTGTTATTATGCTGTCACATCCCGAAACCACACCCTAGAAGTTAGGGTGCAATCTTGGATTGCGGCCGGCGTATTCGACCTCTCGGAGGTCTTATACAAGCCTATCATATCATTCATCGCATATACATAACGAAAAGTAGTGCGGAATTAAAACTTTTCGTAAAACAATATTGAAGTCATAAACTCTTCCATAAATGGAAATAGGAAAACACTAAGTCTTGAATCATCATCTTAAGACACGACAATACTTGGATCATGGCCCATACGAATTTAAAACATACTACTATATAGTCTATTACAAAACTTTATAAAAGAAACATAAAATGACATATATGCCCTCGAGTCAAGTGAGGACATACTTCAACTCTTCTTGAACGATCTCCTTGTTCAAGTCTTCTTCCCAAAGCTCTTCACCTACCAAGAGCTATAGATAGAAAATAAAGCATGGAATTAGTACAACCACATGTACTAAGTATGGCATTATGCATAAAAATCATGAAAACGGACTTATTAGAAATATGTATCTTTTCATTTTATAAATCATATTATAATCATAAGAATAACATTTAACAACTTCGAAACACATAAGGAAATATTTAACCAAAAATCACATTTTCGGAGAACACTTTCCAGTGAACTCAAATAACTGTACAGTGAATTCCTTCAATGTTACAGTGAATCACTTTACCTCCCATTAACCAACTTCTAGCGTGTAATTGCCTCACTAAAAGCTATCCTAAGATTCACTTAAGTCACACAAAGAGAGACCGCTCATACATCCTCTCTAGATGTGCCTAAACGATCCTCAAGATTACTCATAATGATACACATACACACATACAAAGCATCTTAAACATAGAGATAAGATTCTTCTACCAAAGGTGACTCTAAGTCTCACTTGAGTGAGTTGTGAAGCAACCGCCCATACAATCCCTTACACACACACTCAAGAGATCCTATAGACTCCCTAGGATTGAATCATTCTCACAAAACACACCAACACACAGATGATATGACATTTTCCTTCCAAAGTCTATCAAAAGACCTACTTAAGTAAATCAAGAAGACAACGTCCATGATTGACCTCTTCAAGATTACCTAAATATTCCTTAAGACTACCTAAGGCTTAGATCATGTCCACAACAGCAAACCTTTTCCCTAACTAGAGTCATTCTCAAGACTTCCATAGATAAGCCATGAAGAGATCATCCTTTATGCCCTCTTCACAATTTAACTAAAGAATCCCTAAGGCACTCTAGATTAGGTACTTATTCACTTACATACTTCATAACGTAATTCATTAGTTTATTAGTTCATTTAAGAGACATACATCACATAAAGGATATTCAGATAATGGTCTTGGACAAGACCTAGGGACTCTTACTAACATCTTCAAAGTCTATTGTGCAATGTCTAGATAGCGTCCCATACCACCACCTAAACCTCATAGAACTTCTCTAATGATAATATGTATCTTATATAATGAGAATAGGCAATAACCGACATAGACCATGGTAGCAAAGCATGGAATCTGAAGTTCTATCCTACTTCGATGAGGTGTTCTACTTGCCAATGGTAGAACATAGAGATAGGCACATGGTTAAGGAATATGAAGGGCGTACTTTGTATTCTAGTCTCATACTTAACTAGAACTACTTCCCTTAACCATACTCACTCGGTGCTAGCCTTAGTTCTCATAGATCAATTTACATTAAGGTTCATACAAATGGGTCCCATATCATGTTCATGACCCAATCACATTTACCCTACCAAAGCAAGGTCCATTAGGGCTATCTCACAATGGCGACAAGAAGATCATCGCGACTTTCCTAAGGTATGATATGATTCCATTCCAGCCAATCAACCTTAAGTCCATCACTCATTACATGAAGGATACCATTACGGCTCACTACTTCACAATTCATAACCTTACCACTTGGTTCAAGGTTCCATATAAATGACCCTCTTATTTTCATTAAAGTCTCACCTATATTCATTTATTAAAGACTAAGACCCTTTAGGTTTCTAAGTCAAGACATCACATATTCACATAAGCATCAAGTAAGGGACACAAGTCTACCTAAACAAGACACAACGTACTTCCGTTTTACTCATTTAGCCTATCTTTCTTTAGACACTTTAAGAAAGACCCTTAACCTTATTAAGTCAACCTATCCATTACCTTAACATTATCAACTCAAAAATTTAAAACTCATATAACCAAATTAAGGACAACCATGGACAACTCTAAGACTACACATTTAACACATAGTCAAAGCATAACATGATCAGTTAGATAGTATCAATAGTCTAACACATACTTTCACATATTGATAGATATGATTATACATCACCAAATCAACTACACAAATAGCCATATAAGTTCAAGTAGTGCCGACAAGGCCATGATCATCAATGTACTAGAAAGTAATGCCGACAAGACCACATCAATTCACATACCACAGCCACCAAAGGTGGACCAAACCAATCATAACATAATTAAAGTAAAATTACCATTGAATAAGAATAAATAGGGCAGTGTACCACCACTTAATCATCAACACTTCAAGCCAATACCAAATCACCCAATTCAATATCATAAGGCCCTTACCCATGGCCATGAACACCAATTCAATACACGATTATAGAAATCAATAAAATCTAACCCAATTCAATATAGATTCAACAATCCATTACCAATTTGATAACAATTGAATACAATTCTTACATCAATAGAAAGCCCATAAGAAACTACACATGAATTTATCAATATTACGCCAATATCAAGTAACCCATAATTTTCAAAATCTTAGGTTCCTAAACTTCATGGTTTCATAGGTAATTAAGGTTAAAATCATCAATACAACATCATTGTAATCCATAATAGACGTTTGAAAACCATTAATGCAAGAAGCCATGGTAGAATCATGAAATTGGACAATTCACCTTTTGAAAACTTTGAAAACATCTTTGAAGGTTGGGCTCCTTGATGAAACGAGTTTCAAGGATCAAAAGCCATACCTCAATGAAGCTAATTCTTCAATTTGATGAAGAATTTCCACTCAAAACGTCACCTCCAAGCTGTTCCTTGATTTGGACTTCAATGGAGTCTTTGGGATTTCTTAAGGGATTTTGGGGTTTTGATTTTAGAAGAATGAAATATTCTAACTGTTAAACAATTATATACACATTTTAAATACCAAATATACCCTTAATTAACCTCCAATACTCTTATTTGTAAGTGGGGTGAATTTACAAATTCACCCCTAGCTTGGCAGTGAAACTGCACGCAGGGACAGCCCACAGATGACTTCCCCATCGATGGGACGTAAGCCCACTTACGGGCCGTGATGGCAACCGTCAATAGGTTCTGTATGGGAGCATTGATTCCTAGGCTAAGGCTCCAACGACGCCCACCACCTACGGGGCGTCGACCAGGCCACTGGCCGTCGATTGCCATCCGTAGGTGGACTGCCTTTTGGCAGTTTTGGCCACCAACTTGGGTCCTTCCTCAAGAACCCTTGGATAGTCCTTGGGGATAATTTACCAGACGTTTCCAACCCAAATACGACCGTCTATGAGTTTAACACCTCTCACATAAGTTTCATCCAAAACGAACACGTAAAACTCGACAAAACATGCTTAGACACACAAGGTGGATTCAAGACATATCTTTCGAACGTGTTCTTGGACGTTTGACCTCCAAACTCCACGAAATTTGACACACTGACTTTATACACCATTTAAACTCATTTAAGAATCTTACAACCTCATGAATTATCCATAATCACATAGAACCACATACCATGCATTTAGGTGACTTAGTCGTCGAACGTCTTAGTCATCCCTTGACGTTTGACTTCCAATGCACCTAATACTTTAGATAATGCCTCTATACCATATTATAGACCACATAAGTAACTTAGACCACCATTACCAACATGTTAGGCTCTAGATAACCTAAGTCATTTTCGGGGTCATACATTCTCCCCCACTGGGACAACATTTGTCCTCGAATGACACTTGCCACTCTCCGAACATTTACAAGATTAGAGAATCAAATTAACAGTACATAAAAAAACCATATAACTAACAATCAAGGAGAAAACATCAATTTAACAAAGTCAAAAGATTGATAACACAACAAGAAACTAGAATACAATTCTATAACTCATTATGCTACGAAACTCACATGCTTCTTTCCAAATAGCAAAAACTCATTTTATATTCATTAATATACTCATACACATCATTTCTAACCACATTAAAACAATTTTAGACCAAAGAATCAATTAGCCAATTTTCACAAAATTTTACAGTGAGCAGTGAATTCAGTGAACTGTGCTATAGTGAATTTTACCACATTTTTCAAAATTAATGCAATCTTAAGCAATTCATGATATAGACATGCTAATATGCAAGGTAACATCATATAAACACACCTTAAAACATAATAATATCTTCATAAAATACACAATGCAAGAAGTTAATGAAATTAATTTCAACCTAACTCCTAAACATCATGCACAAGCAACAATTCTAACCATACTCCCCCACTTAGAAAGAAGTCATACTATAACAAGAGAAAAAAGGACTTACCAATGTCATCATCACTCTCATCCGGCTTCTCACCTCTAGTCCGGAGTGCATAGAAACGCCTCCTAGTTGGAGCATCTTCCTTTGGAGCACTAGGATCAACCTTCTTACCCTCCCTCCTAGAAGCAATGTTTGGACAATCTCTCACTTTGTGCCCATCTTTTCCACATCCAAAGAAACTACCGGTACCCAGTAGGCACTCACCATAATGTCTCTTACCACAAGTGGCACATGTAGGTTTGCCATTTCTTAAATTACCTCCTTTCTCAAACTTCTTCTTAGGAACACTAGGTCCATCTTGAGTTGGAGCCCTCTTTTTGAAACTAGGTTGCACTTGGTCACTAGCAACACTTCTTTTCAAGTTCCTTGACATCCTCCTAAGTTTAGACTCTTCAATTGATTGTGCATACACCATGAGTCTAGCCAAATCATATCATCATGCAACATAGCCGTACGGCATTCCTCCCTCACTAAGTCGGCTACACCCGTCACAAAGCGACTCATTTAATCCCTTAGATTAGACACTAGGGAAGGTGCATACCTAGACAAAGTTTAGAACTTCAAAGAGTATTCCTCAACACTAATATTGCCTTGCTTGAGATTTATAACTTCGTCTACCTTAACCTCTCTCCTCTCACGAGGAAAGTACTTGCCAAGAAAAGCTTCCTTGAATTCTTCCCACTCAATAGGACCAAACTCATTTGGCCTATTGTCTTTCCATTGAGTGTAACAAATTTTAGACACATCTATCAATTGATAAGAAGACAACTCCGCCTTCTCCCTAGATGTAACCCCCATAGCACTCAAAACTTTGTACACACCATCAAGAAATTCTTGGGGATCCTCATTCACCTTAGAGCCAAGAATGATTGGAGGATTCAACCTCACAAAGTCTCTCAACCTAGATGACATAGTGCTCTCCAGAGCATTAACTCTAGGCACCGTGTTCAAGTTAGCTTGAGTAGTCACAGCTCGAGCTAAAGCAAGCAAAGCCTCCCTAATCTCCCGATTGGTCAACTCCGGCACCTCATTACCTCCTCCCACATTAGGAGCATGATCAACTTGAGGAGGCACTTGAGCACCTTTAGCACCTTGGACACCTTGCCCATCTTGAAGAACTTTCTCAACTTGCTCAACTTGAGGAGGAGCTTCCTCATTCACCCTTCCCTCTTCCATCCTCCTAGCGGCCATCCTTCTAGTATTCATCTCCTAGAAACACAAGGAAAAATACATTTAGAAGGAAACTCATAACATAACTCTACCGCACGAACATAGGAGTAGAATGAAGGGAAACACTATCGTCCTATAGCCTCTCGCCCATAGATGTGTCGCGACTCACACCGATGGTCAAGACTCTACTAGACGTGACTTTTCAAGAGTTTTTGATACCTAAGACTACTTTCATTAACCTATGCTCTGATATCAAGCTTGTCACATCCCGAAACCACACCCTAGAAGTTAGGGTGCAATCTTGGATTGTGACCGGCGTATTCGACCTCTCGGAGGTCTTATACAAGCCTATCATATCATTCATTGCATATACATAACAAAAAGTAGTGCGGAATTAAAACTTTTCGTAAAACAATATAGATATCATAAACTCTTTCATATATGGAAATAGGAAAACAATAAGTCTCGAATAATCATCTTAAGACACGACAATACTTGGGTCACGGCCCATACGAATTTAAAACATACTACTATATAGTCTATTACAAAACTTTATAAAAGAAACATAAATGACATATATTCCCTCGAGTCAAGTGAGGACATACTTCAACTCTTCTTGAACGATCTCTTTGTTCAAGTCTTCTTCCCAAAGCTCTTCACCTACCAAGAAATATAGAAAGAAAATAAAGCATGGAATTAGTACAATCACATGTACTAAGTATGTCATTATGCATAAAAATAATGAAAATGGACTTTATTGGAAATACACATCTTTTCATCTACATATCCTAATATAATCATAAAAATAACATTTAGCAACTTAGAAACACATAGGAAAATGATTAAACAAAATATCATATTTATAGAGAACACTTTCCAATGAACTCGAATCACTGTACAGTAAATTCCTTCACTGTTACAGTGAATCACTTTACCTTCCATTAACCAACTTCTAGAGTGTGATTCCCTCACTAAAAGCTATCCTAAGATTCACTTAAGTCAGACAAAGAGAGACCGCTCATACACCCTCTCTAGATGTGCCTAAAAAACCCTTAAGATTACTTATAGTGAGTCACATACACACTTACAAAGCATCTTAAAGATCAAGGTAAGATTCTTCTACCAAAGGTGACTCTAAGTCTCACTTGAGTGAGTTGTGAAGTAACCACCATACAATCCATTACACACACACTCAAGAGATCCTATAGACTCCCTAGGATAGAATCATTCTCACTAAACACACCAACATATAGATGATATGATATTCTCCTTCCAAAGGCTATCAAAAGACCTACTTAAGTAAATCAAGAAGATAACGTCCATGATTGACCTCTTCAAGATTACCTAAATAGTCCTTAAGACTACCTAAGGCTTAGATCATGTCCACAACACCAAACCTTTTTCCTAACTAGAGTCATTCTCAAGACTTCCATAGATAAGCCATGAAGAGATCATCCTTTATGCCCTCTTCACAATTTAACTAAAGAATCCCTAAAGCACTCTAGATTAGGTACTTATTCACTTACATACTTCATAACGTAAGTCATTAGTTCATTAGCTCATTTAAGAGACATACATCACATAAAGGACATTCAAATAATGGTCTTGGACAAGACCTAGGGACTCTTACTAACATATTCAAAGTCTATTGTGCAATGTCTAGATAGCGTCCCATACCACCACCTAAACCTCATAGAACTTCTCTAATGATAATA
The DNA here is from genome assembly GCA_016801875.1 of Solanum sitiens. Taxonomy (NCBI): domain Eukaryota; kingdom Viridiplantae; phylum Streptophyta; class Magnoliopsida; order Solanales; family Solanaceae; genus Solanum; species Solanum sitiens. Next base: position 863,031 of record JABWTJ010000377.1, on the reverse strand, counting down.
TGTATCCCATATGATGAGAATAGGCAATAACCGACATAGACCATGGTAGCAAAGCATGTAATCTGAAGTTCTATCCTACTTCGATGAGGTGTTCTACTTGACAGTGGTAGAACATAGAGATCCCATGTAGGCACATTGTTAAGGAATATGAAGGGCGTACTTTGTATTCTAGTCTCATACTTAACTAGAACTACTTCCCTTAACCATACTCACTCGGTGCTAGCCTTAGTTCTCATAGATCAATTTACATTAAGGTTCATACAAATGGGTCCCATATCATGTTCATGACCCAATCACATTTACCCTACCAAAGCAAGGTCCATTAGCGCTATCTCACAATGGAGACAAGAATCTCATCGCGACTTTCCAAATGTATGATATGATGCCGTTCCATCCAATAAACCTTAAGTCCATCACTCATTACATGAAGGATATCATTACGGCTCACTACTTCACAATTCATAACCTTACCACTTGGTTCAAGGTTCCACATAAATGACCCTCTTATTATCATTCAAGGTCTCACCTATATTTATTTATTCAAGACTAAGACCCTAGGTTCCTAAGTCAAGACATCACATATTCACATAAGCATCAAGTAAGGGACACAAGTCTACCTAAACAAGACACAACATACTTCCGTTTTACTCATTTAGCCTATCTTGCTTTAGACACTTTAAGAAAGACCCTAACCTTATTAAGTCAACCTATCAATTACCTTAACATTATCAACTCAAACATTTTAGACTCATATAACCAAATTAAGGACAACCATGTACAACTCTAAGACTACACACTTAACACATAGTCAAAGCATAACATGATCACCTAGATAGTATCAATAGTCTAACACATACTTTCACATATAGGTAGATATGATTATACATCACCAAATCAACTACACAAATAGCCATATAATTTCAAGTAGTGCCGACAAGGCCATGATCATCAATGTACTAGAAAGTAACGCCAACAAGGCCACATCAATTCACATAGCACCGCCACCAAAGGTGGACCAAACTAATCATAACATAATTGAAGTAAACTTAACATTGAATAAGAATAAATAGGGAAGCGTACCATCACTTCATCATCAACACTTCAAGCCAATACCAAATCACCCAATTCAACATCATAATGCCTTTACCCATGGCCATGAACACCAACTCAATGCACAATTATAGAAATCAATGAAATCTAACCCAATTCAATATAGATTCAACAATCCAATACCAATTTGATAACAATTGAATACAATTCTTACATCAATAGAAAGCCCATAAGAAACTACATATGAATTCATCAATATTAAGCCAATATCAAGTAACCCATAATTTAGTCCAAATCTTAGGTTCATCAACTTCATGGTTTCATAGGTAATTTAGGTTAAAATCATCAATACAACATCAATCTAATCCATAATAGACGTTTGAAAACCATTAATGCAAGAACCCATGGTAGAATCATGAAATTGGACAATTCACCTTTTTAAAACTTTGAAAACATCTTTGAAGATTGGGCTCCTTGATGAAATGATTTTCAAGGATAAAAAGCCATACCTAAATGAAGCTAATTCTTCACTTTGATGAAGAATTTCCACTCAAAACGTCACCTCCAAGCTGTTCCTTGATTTGGACTTCAATGGAGTCTTTGAGATTTCTTAAGGGATATTGGGGTTTTGATTTTAGAAGAATGAAATATTCTATGTGTTAAACACTTATATACACATTTAAAATACCTAATATACCCTTAATAAACCTCCAATACTCTTATTTGGAAGTGGGCTTGGCAGTGAAACTGCACGCAGGGACAACCCATAGACGACTTCCCCATCGACGGGGCGTAAGCCCACTTACGGGCCGTGCTGGCAACCGTCGATGGGTTCTGAGGCTTGGAAATGGGAGCTTGTCTTCCTAGGCTAAGGCTCCAACGATGCCCACCACCTACGGGGCGTCGACCAGGCCACTAGCCGTCGATTGCCATTCGTAGGTGGACTGCCTTTTGGCAGTTTTGGCCACCAACTTGGGTCCTTCCTCAAGGACCCTTGGATGGTCCTTGGGGATAATTTCCCGGACGTTTCTGATCCATATATGATTGTCTATGAGTTTAACACCTCTCACATAAGTTTCATCCAAAACGAACACGTAAAACTTGATAAAATATGCTTAGATACACAAGGTCGATTCAAGGTATATCTTTCGAACGTCATGAACGTTCATGGATGTTTGACCTCCAAGCTCCACGAAACTTGACACACTGACTTTATACACCATTTAAAATTATTTAAAAATCTTACAACCTCATGAATTCCACATAATCACATAGAACCACATACGAGGCATTTAGGTGACTTAGTCGTCGAACGTCTTAGTCATCCCTTGACGTTTGACTTCCAATACACCTAATACTTTAGATACTGCCTCTATACCATATTATAGACCACATTAGGACCTTATACAACCATTACCAACATGTTAGTCTCTATATAACCTAAGGAATTTTTGGGGTCTTACATTCTCCCCTACTTGGACAACATTCGTCCTCTAATGACACTTGCCACTCTCTGAACATTTCCAAGATTAGAGAATCAACTTAACAGCACATAACCAAACCATATAACTGATAATCAAGGAGAAAACATCAGTTTCACAAAGTCAAAAGATTGATAACACAACTAGAAACTAGAATACAATTCTATAACTCATTAGGCTACGAAACTCACATGCTTCATTCCAAATAGCAAAAGCTCATTTTATATTCATTAATATACTCATACACATCAGTTGTAACCACATACCAACAATTTTAGACCAAAGAATCAATTAGCCAATTTTCACATAATTTTACAGTGAGCAGTGAATTCAGTGAACAATGCTACAGAGAATTTTACCACATTGTTTTAAAATAATGCAAGCAATTCATTATATAGACATGATAATATGTAAGGTAACATCATATAAACACACATTACAACATAATCATAGCTTCATAAAATACACAATGCAAGAAGTTAATGAAATTAAATTTCAACCAAACTCCTAAACATCATGCACAAGCAACAATTCTAACCATACTCCCCCACTTAGAAAGAAGTCATACTATAACAAGAGAAACAAGGACTTACCAATGTTATCATCACTCTCATCCAGCTTCTCACCTCTAGTCCGTAGTGCATAGAAACGCCTCCTAGTTGGAGCATCTTCCTTTCGAGCACTAGGATCAACTTTCTTACCCTCCTTCCTAGAAGCAATGTTTGGACAATCTGTCACTTTGTGCCCATCTTTTCCACATCCAAAGAACTTACCGGTACCCAATAGGCACTCACCATAATGTCTCTTACCACAAGTGGCACATGTAAGTTTGTCATTGCTAGAATCACCTCCTTTCTCAAACTTCTTCTTAGGAACACTAGGTCCATCTTGAGTTTGAGCCCTCTTTTTGATCCTAGGTTACACTTGATCACTAGCAACAGTCCTTTTCAAGTTCCTTGACATCCTCCTAAGTTTAGACTCTTCAATTGATTGTACATACACCATGAGTCTAGCCAAAGTCATATCATCATGCAACATAGCCGTACGTCATTCCTCCCTCACTAAGTCGGCTACACCCGTCACAAAGCGACTCATTTCATCCCTTGGATTTGACACTAGGGAAGGTGCATACCTTGACAAAGTTGAGAACTTCAAAGAGTATTCCTCAACACTCATATTGCCTTGCTTGAGATTGATAAATTCTTCTACCTTAACCTCTCTTTTCTCACGAGGAAAGTACTTACCAAGAAAAGCTTCCTTGAATTCTTCCCACTCAATAGGACCCAACTCATTTGACCTATTGTCTTTCCATTGAGTGTACCAAATTTGAGACACATCTATTAATTTATAAGAAGACAACTCCGCCTTCTCCCTAGATGTAACCTCTATAGAACTCAAAACTTTGTACACACCATCAAGAAATTCTTGGGGATACTCATTCACCTTAGAGCCAAGAAAGATTGAAGGATTCAACCTCACAAAGTCTCTCTACCTAGATGACATAGTGCTCTCCAGAGCATTAACCCTAGGCACCAAGTTCAAGTTAGCTTGAGTAGTCACGGCTCGGGCTAAAGCAAGAAAAGCCTCCCTAATCTCCCGATTGATCAACTCCGGCACCTCATTACCTCATCCCACATTAGGATCATGATCACCTTGAGGAGGCGCTTGAGCACCTTGAGCACCTTGGACACCTTGCCCATCTTGAACAACTTGATCAACTTGCTCAACTTGAGGAGGAAATTTCTCTTTCACCCTTCACTTTTCCATCCTCCTAGCGGCCATCCTTCTAGTATTCATCTCCTCGAAACACAAGGAAAAATACAATTAGAAGGATACTCATAACATAAGTCTAGCGCACGAACATAGGAGTAGAAATGAAGGGAAACACTATCGTTCTATAGCCTCTCGCCCATAGATGTGTCGCGACTCACACCGATGGTCAAGACTCTACTAGACGTGACTTTTTGAGACTTTTTGATACCTAAGACTACTTTCATTAACCTATGCTCTGATACCAAGCTTGTCACATCCCGAAACCACACCCTAGAAGTTAGGGTGCAATCTTGGATTGTGACCGGCGTATTCGACCTCTCGGAGGTCTTATACAAGCGTATCATATTATTCATCGCATATACATAACAAAAAGTAGTGCGGAACTAAAAATTTTCGTAAAACAATATAGAAGTCATAAACTCTTTCATATATGGAAATAGGAAAACACTAAGTCTCGAATCATCATTTTAAGACACGACAATACTTGGGTCACAGTCCATACGAATTTAAAACATACTACTATAAAGTCTATTACAAAACTTTATAAAAGAAACATAAAATGACATATATTCCCTCGAGTCAAGTGAGGACATACTTCAACTCTTCATGAATGATCTTCTTGTTCAAGTCTTCTTCCCAAAGCTCTTCACCTACCAAGAACTATAGATAGAAAATAAAGCATGGAATTAGTACAACCACATGTACTAAGTATGACATTATGCATAAAAATCATGAAAACGGACTTTATTGGAAATATGCATATTTTCATCTAAATATCCTAATATAATCATAAGAATAACATTTAGCAACTTAGAAACACATAGGAAAATGATTAAACGATATATCACATTTTTAGAGAACACTTTCCATAGAACTCGAATCACTGTACAATCACTGTTATAGTGAATCACTTTACCTTCCATTAACCAACTTCTAGTGTGTAATTCCCTCACTAAAATCTATCCTAAGATTCACTTAATTCACACAAAGAGAGACCGCCCATACACCCTCTCTAGATGTGCCGAAACGACCCTTAAGATTACTTATAGTCAGTTACATACACACTTACAAAGCATATTAAACATCAAGGTAAGATTCTTCTACCAAAATGACTCTAAGTCTCACTTGAGTGAGTTGTGAAGCAACCGCCCATACAATCCCTTACACACACACTCAAGAGATCCTATAGACTCCCTAGGATAGAATCATTCTCACTAAACACACCAACACATAGATGATATGACATTCTCCTTCCAAAGTCTATCAAATGACCTACTTAAGTAAATAAAGAAGATAACATCCATGATTGACCTCTTCAAGATTATCTAAATAGTCCTTAAGACTACCTAAGGCGTAGATCATGTCCACAACACCAAACCTTTTCCCTAACTAGAGTCATTCTCAAGACTTCCATAGATAAGCCATGAAGAGATCATCCTTTATGCCCTCTTCAGAATTTAACTAATCCCTAAGGCACTCTAGATTAGGTACTTATTCACTTACATACTTCATAACGTAAGTCATTAGTTCATTAGTTCATTTAAGAGACATATATCACATAAAGGACATTCAAATAATGGTCTTGGACAAGACCTAGGGACTCTTACTAACATCTTCAAAGTCTATTGTGCAATGTCTAGATAGCGTCCCATACCACCACCTAAACCTCATAGAACTTCTCTAATGCTAATATGTATCCCATATGATGAGAATAGGCAATAACCGACATAGATCATGGTAGCAAAGCATGGAATCCGAAGTTCTATCCTACTTCGATGAGGTGTTCTACTTGCCAATGGTAGAACATAGAGATCCCATGTAGGCACATGGTTAAGGAATATGAAGGGCGTACTTTGTATTCTAGTCTCATACTTAACTAGAACTACTTCCCTTAACCATACTCACTCGGTGCTAGCCTTAGTTCTCAAAGATCAATTTACATTAAGGTTCATACAAATGGGTCCCATATCATGTTCATGACCCAATCACATTTACCCTACCAAAGCAAGGTCCATTAGGTCTATCTCACAATGGAGACAAGAATCTCATCGCGACTTTCCTAAGGTATGATATGATGCCGTTCCATACAATCAACCTTAAGTCCATCACTCATTACATGAAGGATACCATTACGGCTCACTACTTCACAATTCATAACCTTACCACTTGTTCAAGGTTCCACATAAATGACTCTCTTATTATCATTCAAGGTCTCACCTGTATACATTTATTCAAGACTAAGACCATTTAGGTTCCTAAGTCAAGACATCACATATTCACATAAGCATCAAGTAAGGGACACAAGTCAACCTAAACAAGACACAACATACTTCCGTTTTACTCATTTAGCCTATCTTTCTTTAGACACTTTAAGAAAGACCCTTAACCTTATTAAGTCAACCTATCAATTACCTTAACATTATCAACTCAAATGTTTTAGACTCATATAACCAAATTAAGGACAACCATGTACAACTCTAAGACTACACACTTAACACATAGTCAAAGCATAACATGATCACCTAGATAGTATCAATAGTCTAACACATAATTTCACATATAGGTAGATATGATTATACATCACCAAATCAACTACACAAATATCCATATAAGTTCAAGTAGTGCCGACAAGGCCGTGATCATCAATGTACTAGAAAGTAACGCCGACAAGGCCACATCAAATCACATAGCACCGCCACCAAAGGTGGACCAAACCAATCATAACATAATTGAAGTAAACTTAACATTGAATAAGAAGAAATATGGAAGCGTACCACCACTTCATCATCAACACTTCAAGCCAATACCAAATCACCCAATTCAACATCATAAGGCCCTTACCCATGGCCATGAACACCAATTCAATACACAATTATAGAAATCAATGAAATCTAACCCAATTCAATATAGATTCAACAATCCAATACCAATTTGATAACAATTGAATACAATTCTTACATCAATAGAAAGCCCATAAGAAACTACACATGAATTCATCAATATTAAGCCAATATCAAGTAACCCATAATTTAGTCAAAATCTTAGGTTCATCAACTTCATGGGTTCATAGGTAATTTAGGTTAAAATCATCAATACAACATCAATCTAATCCATAATAGACGTTTGAAAACCATTAATGCAAGAACCCATGGTAGAATCATGAAATTTGACAATTCACCTTTTGAAAACTTTGAAAACATCTTTGAAGGTTGGGGTCCTTGATGAAACGAGTTTCAAGGATAAAAATACATATATCAATGAAGATAACTCTTCACTTTGATGAAGAATTTCCACTCAAAACGTCACCTCCAAGCTGTTCCTTGATTTGGACTTCAATGGAGTCTTTGGGATTTCTTAAGGGATTTTGGGGTTTTGATTTTAGAATAATGAAATATTCTAAGTGTTAAACACTTATATGCACATTTAAAATACCCAATATACCATTAATAAACCTCCAATACTCTTATTTGGAAGTTGGGTGAATTTACAAATTCACCCCTAGCTTGGCAGTGAAACTGCACGCAGGGACAGCCCACAAACGACTTCCCCATCGACTGGGCGTAAGCCCACTTACGGGCCGCGATGGCAACCGTCGATGGGTTCTGAGGCTTGGAAATGGGATCTTGGATTCCTATTCTAAGGCTCCAATGACGTCCACCACCTACGGGGCGTCGACCAGGCAACTGGCTGTCGATTGCCATCCGTAGGTGGACTGCCTAACCAATTTGGGTCCTTCCTCAAGGACCCTTAGATGGTCCTTGGGGATAATTTCCCGGACGTTTCCAACCCAAATACGATAGTCTATGAGCTTAAAACTTCTCACATAAGTTTCATCCAAAACAAACACGTAAAACTCGACAAAACATGCTTAGATACACAAGGTCAATTCAAGGCATATCTTTCAAATGTCATGAACGTTCTTGGACGTTTGACCTCCAAACTCCACGAAACTTGACACACTGACTTTATACATAATTTAAAATCATTTAAGAATCTTACAACCTTATTAATTACACATAATAAAATAGAACTACATACGAGGCATTTAGGTGACTTAGTCGTCGAACGTCTTAGTTATCCCTTGACGTTTGACTTCCAATGCACCTAATACTTTAGCTACTGCCTCTATACCATATTATAGACCACATTAGGACCTTAGACCACCATTACCAACATTTTAGGATATAGATAACCTAAGTCATTTTTGGGGTCTTACATATGCATCTTTTACTTTCATTCATTCATTAATTTTACTTTCGAGAAACTTCGCATAACCGATAATAGACCATGTGAGCTAAATATGAAATTCATTGTAAACCCCTCACACCGAAAGGAGGGCATATTACTTGTCAAGGTAAGACATAATCATCATAATAGTGTCTACGTGGATCCACTAGCTAGGTTTCCTATAGGGCACATAGTTAAGGAACTAGGAGGTTGTAGCTAGAAACCCTCTTCATGCTATTTACGTCATAGTTTCCACCTTATGAGACTTTAGGTGAACCTACCTTCCTCATTGGAAAGGACACCTCTCACTATATAGTTTACTCGGTGCTAAGCTAATGTTCCCTTTTTGAAGTTACTTAGAGTCTTCTTCAATATTAGTTTATATCATAGGTCTTAGGAGTCTAGACCCTTGTATACCATGATCATAACTCTTAGATTATATAATAAGAACTTCCTTTCATTACAACCCAACCATAAGTGAGAACATTACATCATAATCACAATAATAAGATGCACAAGAGAATTCCTTTCAATCCTCCATAACCTTACCTTATCATCATCTCCCATTCATCATAATCATAACCTAATTATACATGCATAGCTTAATCATTTACTCCTCAATTGAATAAGAACACCAAGAATAAGCCAACATCAACAGAATAGAGTATTCATGATCTTGGAAGTCTTACCTAAGGGTTTCCAAGAATCTCATCAAGGATATCATCCACAATCCCATAATATTCATTACATAACTCAAACATTATCATCACATATAGGTAAATTATCAAGAAAACATTCAATTTAACCCCCTTCAGTCATAATCAACCTAATTCATAAACTAGGGTTAGCGGAAGATGGGTGTTCACGAGACTTTATAGAGACTTAGGGCAAAGCATAAAGAAATAATTCAATCCACTCATAAATATACGTAAATCATCAAAAATAATCGAATTTACACAATACAATTAAACATTGAAAGTACACCCATGAAATTGCATGAAAACATGGAAATTGAAGATTTTTGAAAACCAACTTTGAAGAGCCTCTTGGGGAAAAGAGTACGAAGAGTGAGTAGCCTCCATACATTGAGAGTTATTGAAGAATGATAAAGGAAAAATTGAATCTTGAAGCCCTAGGTTGACCTTGTTCTTCTTCTTCAATGGTGTTTTAGTGTAGCGAGAGAACTAGAGAGATGTAAGAGCTAATTGGGTTTGGGGAATTATGAGGTGTTAGGTTAGCTTAATGACTTAGGGTGCTTATATATTCCTAAACTAACTTATTAAACCACACCTAAACTTTAATTAATTAACTAACTTATTTTCTAAACTTCCCTAACATAACAGAAATTAGGCAGTGCACTAAATGTCCAAACAACGAGTCCACATCGATGGATCGTAGTCTAAACCACAGACCTTCTTGGTCTTCCGTAATTTAGATCAGAGACTGGTTTTTGCTACCTTTTTGTGAGATGGATAAGTGTGGACCAACAAGACCAATCGATGGGACGTCATCCCATCGATGGTCCGTTGTTTGGCCCTAGTCGATTGCCACTGTTTTTGGACAACTTCTTTGGGTCAAATGTTGGGTCCTCCTCAAGGACCCTTGGGGTGGTCCTTGGGGAGTCGTACCTGCACGTTTCAACCCTAAACACACTCTAAGATGTGTTCTAAACCTTTTCCCCAAATCTGACTTTTATAAGACTCTTAAAACCCCTTGGAACACCTAAAGACACACTAGCTCATCTTCACTAGTCAACGGACGTCATGGTCGTTTCTTGACGTTTTAACTCTAACACTTCCCAATCAAGCTAATTACATTTGTTTAAGATTAGAAACACTATTTTTTCTTGTTCACCAAGTAGGACTCTAGACTAGGTCATTGAACTTCTGAGGTACAAAAATATCCCCCCCTTGGGGAACATTCGTCCACGAATGACACTTTAACATCTCTTTGAAATTATAACACAAGACTAGCAGTCAACCAAAACATGACCTAATATAGTGACTCAATATTGAAGTAAGAATCATTCACTCCATTCTCAAGACAACAAAACATCACAATGAGGTAGAAACTTCATCAACTAACAATATGCACAAATTTCATTATTTTCACATATTGCAAGGAGGAATGTCCTCCCCCTTCTCATATGGTTCAACACTTACAACAAGAAGCACTACATGATTCATAACTTCACACTTGAGAAATTTCATAAGAAATATCATATAAATAAATATACCAAACATGTAATCAAGTATTTTAAAGTATGAAGAACACATAATTCAAGGCAGATACGAAACATGGATTTTCACAAGAATAGGCACAATGAAGGGAAAATCATAGAATTTACAACATGTTTAATACCCTTTATAGAACAAACTAAAACCTACAAGAGGAAGGAAAAAGATGAGGACATCGGGACATCATATCGGCTTCGGCCTCCCAAGTAGAAATCTCAACTACTTGGTTCATCCAAGGAACCTTTAAGGAAGCTACTTCCTTATTCCTCAACTACTTCACTTGCCGGTCTAAGATATCAACCGATAACTCTTCATAGAAAAGGTTAGCATCAACTTTTAAACCGAATCATAGACACCATATCACCAATACACTTTTTGAGCATGGCCAAACGGAAAACCGGATGGACCGGAGCCAACTCAATAGGTAACTTCAACTCATAGGCAACACTTCCGGTGCATTTCACAACCTCATATGGCCCCACATACCGGGGACTAAGTTTCCCTTTCTTCCCAAACCTCATCACTCCTTTCATGGGTGATATCTTCTATAAACCATGTCACCTACCATAAACTCAAGGTCTCTCTTTCTATTGTCGGCATAAGATCTTGTCGACTTTGGGCTGTCTTAAAATGATCCCTCATAGGTCGTACTTTCTCCACAGCCTTATAAATTTATCCCAGACCTAATTGAGAAAACTCACCTACCTCAAACCACCCAATTGGAGATCTACATATCCTCCCATAAAGGGTATCAAAGGGTGCCATGGCAATACTCAAATGATAACTATTATTATAGGTGAATTCAATCAATTGCTGATGCTCCTCCCAATTACCCTTGAAGTCAATAACACATGCCCTCAACATGTCCTCCAAGGTTTGGATGGTTCGTTATGCTAAACAATCCGTTTGTGGATTAAATGTGGTACTAAGTTTCACCTTGGTACCTAGTCCACTTGGGAATGCTTTCCAAAACCTATAAATGAATTGGAGGCCCCTATCCGAGATGATAGTCAAGGGAACCTCATTCCAACTCACACTCTAATCAATATACAATTTAGCATAGTCCTCCACCGAATAAGTAGCATTGATAGGGATAAAATGGGCATATATTGTCAATCTATCCACAGTAACCCATATTGAGTCATTTTGTCTTCGGGTATGAGGAAAACCAACTACAAAATCCATATTGACATCTTCCCATTTCTAAGTAGGAATAGATATTGATTGAGTCAACCCTCTCGGTCTTTGATGTTTGGCCTTGACTTGTTGACAATTAGGACATTTAGCCACAAACTTTGCTATATCCTTCTTCAATACGTTCCTTCAATAGACCACTTCAAGATAACGATACATTTTGGGGCACCCAGATGAATAAAATATCGGAAACCATGAGGTTCTTCCAAAATATGCCTTATCAAGTCATCAACAGCTGGTACAAACAACCTACCTTGGTACCTAAGCAGACCATCCCCAATTTGGGAGAATGCCTCATTGAGCTTACTAAGAATCGATTCCTTCAACACCATCAATATGGGATCAAGATGTTTCCTAGACTTCACCTCAACCACTAAACATGACTCGAGTTATGATGAACCATGAAACCTTCTTTTGAAGAATCTTCTACAACACCAAACCGGGCAAACCTATGAAAATCTTTCACTAGCTCTTTCTTACCCTCTTCAATATAAGCGACACTACCCATGGACATTCGGATCAAAGCATCCGCAACAACATTTGCTTTTTCGGGGTGGTAAAGGACACTCATGTCATAGTCCTTCAAAAGTTCTAACCACCTTGTTTGCTGGAGGTTCAACTCCTTTTGGGTGAACAGATATTGAAGACTCAATGGTCGGTGAATACATCTATATGCACACAATATAAATAATGTCTCCATATTTTCAGATCTCAAGGTCATAAGTTTGATAGTTCTCTCATGCACCTTTAGTTTCCTAGAGGCATAAGCTATCACTTTGCCAAGTTGCATAAGGACACATCCCAAACCTACTCGCGAAGCGTCACAATACACTACAAACCTTTGTTACCCTCCGGTAAGGCCAACACCGGAGCGGAGGTAATCCTATCTTTCAACTCTTGAAAACCTCTCTCACAAGCTTCCGACCACTCAAACTTAACCTTATTTTGGGTTAGTGTTTTTAAAGGAGAAACAATTGATGCAAACCCACCAACAAACCTTCTATAGTACCCAGCTAGACCCAAGAAACTTCTTATGTCGATGGGAGTTAAAGGTCTAGGCCAATTCTTAACCACCTCCGTCTTCTTCAGATCGACCTCTATACTATCACTTGAGACAATATGGCCAAGAAAAGCAACCGATCTCAACAAAAATCACACTTACAAAATTTAGCAAAGAGTTGATGTTCCTTGAGGACTCGCACACTACCGTCAAATGACATAGTGCCAATTCTCACTCTTAGAGTATAACAAAATATCATCAATGAATACAATCATAAATGAATCAAGATAATCTCGGAACACCCTATTCATAAGGTTCATAAAAGCTACCAGGGCATTGTTTAAAACAAAAGACATGAGTAGGAACTCATAGTGACCATACCTTGTTCGGAAAGCCATTTTAGGAATGTCAACACCTCTCACTCTAAGTTAATGATAACCTGACCTCAAGTCAATCTTTGAAAAGTAACTAGCACTTTGGAGTTGATCAAATAAATCATCAGTTCTAGGAAGAGGATACTTATTCTGTATAATGACCTTGTTAAATTTTTGGTACTCAATATAAATTGTAAGAGACCCATCATTATTTTTCACAAATAATACCAGAGCGCCCCATGGAGATATGCTTGGTTGTATAAAACCCTTGTCAAGCGAATCCTTGAGTTGAGCCTTCAACTCTTTCAACTTGGTCGGAGCCATCCGATAAGGAGGAATCGAAATGGGTTGTGTATCCGGCATAATGTCTATGCCAAAATCTATTTCCCATTTGGGAGGAATTCCGGGCAAGTTATCGGGGAAGACTTCTAGAAATTCCTTCACTACGGGGACCAACTCAATATGAGGTATCTCGAACTCAAGATCCTTGACCCTCACCACATGGTACAGACACCCCTTGGAAATCATCTTATAAGCCTTTAGACACGAAATAATTTGAACTCTAGGGATTGAGTTTCCCCCCTTCCACTCTAAAATGGGTTCATTTTGAAATTGAAACTTTACTATCCTTTTTATACAATCTATTGAGGCAAATTAACATGCAACCAATCCATACCCAATATGACATCAAAATGAAACATGTCAAGTTATACCAAATCAACAAAAGTAACTCTATTAGACAACATTATAGGACAATTCCTATAGACCCTTTTAGCAACCACAGAATCACCCACCGGGGTAGAATCCAAAAAATGTTCAACTAAGACATCGGGAAGAATATCAAACTTCATAGCCACCAAAGGAGTCACAAAAGATAAAGTGTCACCGTGATTAAGTAATGCATATATAGTAATAGAAAAGACATGTAACATACCATAACAACATTGGGAGAACCCTCTTGATCACCCCTAGACTTGAGAGCATAAAAACCGTTCCTCTTAGGAGCATCCAAACGTGGACCTCTTGCTTGAGCTTGAGTGCTCTCTCTACCTTGAGTCTTGGTCATGGGACACTCTCTAACCATATGACCATTCTTTCTACAACTAAAGCAAGTATCTGTACCCATAAGACACTTACCCCCATTTTTCTTGCCACACATGGCACAACTAGTCTTCTCACTTGGTGATCCAATACCTTTTCCTCCTTGAGGCTTAGGATTAGTGTAACACCTCTAAAACGACTTAGTGAAACTAGAGCATAAAACATGTGTCATGAGGTTCTAAAGTCCTAAAATGGTTTATAAGGATGTTGAGGCACTGTCTAAAGTTTGGTGATGTTTGGAGGTCAAAATTCCAAGAACGTCCATGACGTTTGAAAGATTTGCCTTGACACGTGCTTGTGTGCCTTACTGTATATTGGCAAGATTTACATGTTTGTTTTGGTTGAAATTGATGTGAGGGGTTCCTAACAAGTGTAAGAGTGGTTTAAGGTTGAAAACGTCCAAGAAAAACTCTAGAAGGACCAACCAAAGGGTCCTTGAGGATGACCCAAAGTGGGAGCAAAGATTGCAAAAACAGTCTCATCGACAGAGGCAGTCGACGCCACATGTGCCAGTCGATGCCCCATCGGTTGCGGCTTAGCTCCGGCCTTAGTGGTTGGAGCTGAGTCTTCCATGGTGGATCCTTTGAACTAAAGGACGGTTCCCAAGATGACCCGTCGATGGATTGACCCACCGTCGATTGATTGACGCCCAGTTGTCTGGTGTCCGTCGATTGACACCTGCAGATTTTCTGAAAATGTCTCGGCCAAGCTACAGTAATTTGGGGTTTTAACCTAGCCTTCCTAAAATTATTTGGGTGGTTTATTAAGGGTATTTTGGGTATTTTAAGTGGGTTTATAAGTCTTAAACACTAAGAAGAATTAATTATTTCAAAATCAAAACCCAAAATCCCTAAAGAACTCTCTAAAACACCATCGAAGCTTGAAGGGATATTGTAGCTTGGAGGTTGATTTCTCCATCAAAGCTTCTCAAATTTTGTGGACTAGCATCAATTAAGGTATGGTTTTCATCCTTGAATCTTCTTTCTTCAAGAAACCAAGCTTCAAAGTGTTTTCCAAAGACTTCTCAAAAGATGAACTTCTAAATTGAATTCTAGCCATGGATTCTTGCATAAAACGTTTTGAATCAATGTATTATGATTGAATTGATGTTAGCTTGATGATTTTAGACCAAAATATCTATGAACCCACACAAATCATGAAATCCTATTTTAACTATTTTAAGGGTGATTTGATCATGTCCCTATACTTTTGAATTATTGTGTAGTTTACTTTGGGCTATTGAATTATGAAAGAATAATATTAGAATTATATGTAGACTGTCCTAAATTGATGAATTCATATTGTTTGTTCTTGAATCATTGTACATTGTTACTATTGCATTGAATTGGTGACTATGACTATTCGTAAGAGCATATATGGATTGAATTGGTTGAATTGGCTATGGATTGGAGATGTTGTGAAGGGTTTGGTGGTATGTTGACCTAACCTTCTCTATATTGTTTAGTATAGGTCTTAGATTATGATGATGTTTGGTATGGTCCACTTATGGTGGCGATGCTTATGTGCTATACTTGTGAATAATGTGGCCTCATCCTCATTATTTTATGAATTATGAAACAATGTGGCCTCATCGGAATTACTTTATGAATTATAACTTTATCATGTTATAACTTGAATTTGTGAGTATTGTTAAGGTTTTGATGACTTATGTGTATATCTGACGTCAAAGCATGAGTTCTTCTAGTTGATGATATGTCTTTAGTAGGCTATGGTGAGGTCTTTGTGTATATTACTTTATGTTTAAGTATGATACTTCTTGATGGAATATAAGATACTTGTGGCTTAGATTGATGATTCTATAGTAGTGAATAGGGTGACCTGTAGGTCACTTGGTTTTCCCTAGGTATTTCGTGAATGATATGCTATATACGATATGTAAAGTATGTGTGTCTTTTGTTTTTGTAGACTTGTGTCCCTTACTTGATACATGTAGAATGTCAATATGGATTCTTGACTTAGTATGCTAAAGCTCCTTAGTCTTGTATGTGTGATTGACATGTGTCATTGAACATAGTTATGAAGGTCATTTATGTGGAACCTTCAACCTAGATGGAAGGTTATGATATCCTTAAAGTTGACATCCGTAATGGTATCCTTCTTGTGTGAGTGGTTGACTTATGGTTGATTGTCTGTAATGACATTAAATAATTCTTAGGAAATTCATTGAGCAATCTTCTTAGCCATTGTAGGTAACCTTAATGGACCATCTTTGGTAAGATGTGTTGTTATTGGGGTATGAAGCAGATATGGTACCCCTTCATATGCTCCTTTATTGAAATACTCTACGAGAAAAAAGGCTAGCACCGAGGGAGTGTGATTGGGAAGTTTCTCTAACTAAGAAGACATTAGAGAACAAAGAAACCCTCGACAATCCTTCACCATGTGCCTACATGGGATGTGTCCTCGTTCTACCATCGGCAAGTTGAACAACCTACATCGGAGTAGGTTATGACTCCGGATTCCATGGCTAGATAGTATGGTCTATGTCAGTTATTGCATATTATGATCATGTGGGATACATGCTAGTGTTCTATAAGTACTATGAAATTTAGGCAGTGGAATGGGAATCTATCTAGACATTACACAACTAGGCTTTGAAGATATTGGTGTGTGAGTTCCCTAGGTCTTCTCCAAGACCATTATGTGAATGTCCTTGATTGTTGAATGTCTCTTAAATAGACTAATAAGGATAATTACTTGAGTTAAAAGCATGTTAATGAATAAGTAGTTATCTAGAGTAGCTTTAAGAATTGCCTAGTTAAGCTGTAGAGGGGGTATATGAATGGTCTCTTCATGTATTACGTAGGGGAGTCTTACGAGTAACTCTAGATAGGAAAGTTAATTGGTGAAATGGGCATAATATAAACTTAGGTAGTCTCAAGGATTATTTAGGTAAGCTTGAAGAGGGTGTATGTGCGGTCTCTTCTTGAATTTCATAAGTAAGTCTTAGGATAATCTTTGGGAGGAGAATGTCATATTATATGCTATTGTGTGAGATTACTTGATTATGTGACTTATATGTGTTCATTGGTGTTAATGTGGTTTCTAATACTTATGATATAATGTTTTACTCAGAAGAGCATGTTTCATGTAAATGTCTGTTTCTCATTATTTTATGCATTATGGTATACTTAGTACATGAAATGTACTAATTCCTTAGATTTTTTCTGTATCTAAAGTTGTAGGTGGAAGGTGAGAGGCATCTTGAAGCAAAGCTTGTAAACTACGATTCTTTCAAGCAAAGTTGGGGTATGTCCTCACTTGATTCGAGGATATTACTATCTTTCGTTCTTCCATTAAAAGTATTGTAATACACTAAGTTTTCTATATCGTATTGTATGGGCTGCGTCCCAAGTATTCTTGAGTCTAAGATTGGCTATGTTGATGACTTAGTATTTATATCATTTTATATGAAAGACGTTTTGAGATATTATTCATGTGAAAAGTTTTAATTCCGCACTACTTTTCATACATGTATTCAATGAATGATGTCTAAGAGCTTGTACAAGACCTCCGAGAGGTCAAGTACTCCGTGTGACGATTCGAGAATACCTTAACTTCTAGGGTTTACTTGTGGGTCCTTAAAATTAGGCACCCTATTCTTTCTTGCCTTGGAGAAGTTAGAAGGAACTTCGTTGGAGAATATCTTCTTAAACCTTGGTTTGTCTTGGATGTCAAGCTTACCTCTAGAAGCACCTCCTTCATAAGACCTTGCCCTTTTTACCTCCCTATTATTCTTCTTTAGCCTACTCTCCTCAACTTGTTGAGCATGCACAATCAAATGAGAAAGATCCATGTTGTCATGAAGCATTGCCACACGAAATTCTTCCTGAAGATCTTTGAATACACCCGTCACATAACGGCTCATTTCATCCCTAGCATTGGATACCAAAGAAGAAACATACTCCTTGATGAAGGTTGATGAACTCTTCTACTTTAGCCTCTCTTTTGTACCTTGGGAAGAACCTATCAAGAAAGTCCCTCCTAAAGATCTCCCATCTCACGAAACCCGCTCTCAAAGCCCTATTGTCCTTTCATTGAGTGCTCCATGTTTGAGACACATCCTTGAGTTCATAAGCGGCTAGATCGGCTTTATCATTTGAACTCACCCCCATAGCATACAAGATCTTATAGACCTCCTCAAGAAAGTCTTAGGGTTCTTCATCAACCTTAGACTCAAAGAACATAGGAGGGTTCATCCTTATAAAGTCCCTCAAGCGAGAAGCCATGGTACTAGCATTTTGATTCACACGGGGTCCAACTTCCTGATTAGCTTATGCCATAATGGCTTGAGCTTCAGTAGTTACGACTTGAGCTTTAGTAGTCATGGCTTGATCAAGGTTTAGAAAAGCCTCCCTTATCTCTCCATCTGTCATGGCCGGAGGATTGACCGAAGCTTGGTCACCTAGAGGATTTTGCTCTTGAGAATGAGTTTGATTGCCTTGTGGAGGAGCTTGATTGTCTTGGAGAGGAGCTCCTGCATTAGCAATCTCCTCTTCTACTGTTCTTGCAGCTGCCCTTCTAGTAGTCATAGCCTATAACAACAAGAAAAGGGTTAGATGTAAAAGCACACATAGAGTTAAGACTCTTGAGGCACGACCTAGGAATACCAAAACATATGAGAATTTCCTAAGCATCACATAGCCTCTCATTCATAATTATGGCACGCTTCACAATTATCAAAAAGACTCTACATAGATGTGGTTTAGTGAGATATCAATCCTAAGATTTTTCAACCTCATGCCCTAATACCATATTTGTCACGACCGGGAAGCACCCCCTAGTCCTAACCGGCATCTTCGTCTTCTAATAGGCCTTAAACAAGCCCTTAACATACATCATTGCATATCATAGGTAGAAAATACGGAAAAATTAAAAACTTTACATATGAAGTGTACATAGACTTCTCATTTATACATATATGAAGTTTACATAGACTTCTCATTTAGCAACATAGTCTACTTTTGTCTCACAACATAACCATCGATTATAGAAGTACAAGACTTGGGACTTAGCCCTTCACCATTACAATATGTCTGATATAGAACTTACAACAAAGTCTCAAAAGATAAGAAATGAACATTGTGTTAGACACAGTCAAAATAGAAGAACTAGAATGGTGGTTTTTGTCCTCGGACATGAGCACTCACCAACTTGGAGATCTTAACCAATCTTTTTGAATTTGGTGTTGAAACTCTTCAATGCCCGAACCTACATTATTGTAGAAATAGAGAAGATATGTCTTAGTACAAACCACATGTACTAATGAAGACATATGCAATTAAAACATTTAGAAATATGATAAAAAGGATAGTTTATTCAAAAGCATGCTAAGTAACTTTTATAGACTTTATGCACATCTCAAACATATATATAAGTTCACAATACACAATAAAGAACCATAATTCACAATTCATGCTTAAAGTACATTTTATCAACATACCATAATACCTTACACACAATCCCAATCCAAGCCAACAAGTGCAATGCCTATGTGAAGCCCCATAATCCACACAAGCTAAGTCAACTAGTAAAGAAACCATAAGCATTATATAACTTTATAACAAGTGTATTTAACCTCATACATTATAATCTAGACCAACAACATGAATATCAAGTGAAGTCAACATCATAAGAGACCAACATTACCTAGAATCAATATTAGGCATTTCATTTTTAACATAAGTATATAAAGAATCACCCTATGAGTTCCCTCAAGGTCTACATGTGCAATGTATATGTAAAGTCCCATACCCTTACCTACACTAGTATTCCTATCAAGTCGTCTTAGTTATTATGCATCTTTTACTTTCATTCATTCATTCATTTACTTTCGAGAAACTTCGGCATAACTGAGAATAGACCATGTGAGCTAAAAATGGAATACGGTGTCAACCCCTCACACCAAACGGAGGGCATATTACATGCCAAGGTAAGACATAAACATAAAACTAACGTCTAAGTGGATCCACTAGCTAGGTTTCCTATGGGCACATAGTTAAGGAACTAGGAGGTTGTTGCTAGAAACCCTCTTCATGATATTTACATCATAGTTTCCACCTTATGAGACTTTAGGTGAACCTACCTTCCTCATTGGAAAGGACACCTCTCACTATATAGTTTACTCGGTGCTAAGCTAATGCTCCCTTTTTGAAGTTACTTAGAGTCTTCTTCAATATTAGTTTATATCATAGGTCTTAGGAGTCTAGACCCTTGTATACCATAATCATAACTCTTAGGTTATAGAATGAGAACTTCCTTTCATTACAACCCAACCATAAGTGAGAAAATTACATCATAATCACAATAATAAGATGCACAAGAGATTTCCTTTCAATCCTCCATAACCTTACCTTATCATCATCTCAAATTCATCATAATCATAATTTAACATACATTCATAGCTTCATCATTTACTCCTCAATTGAATGACAACACCAAGAATAATCCAACATCAACACAAAAGAGTATTCATCATCTTAGAAGTCTTACCTATGGCTTCCAAGAATCTCATAAAGGATCTCACCCTTAATTCCATCATATTAATCCCTTAATTAAAATATTATCATCACATAGAGGTAAATTATCAAGAACACATTCAATTTCACCCCCCCCCCCCTTAAATCATAATCAACCTAATTCATAAACTAGGGGAAGATGGGTGTTCATGAGAATTTATAGAGATTTAGGGCAAAGCATAAATGACTACTTCAATCCACACATAAACATATGTAAATCATAAACAATAATCTAATTTAAACAATAAAAATTCAACATTGAAAGTACACCCACGAAGTTGGATGAAAACATGGAAACTGAAGATCTTTGAAAACCAACATTGAAGAGCCTCTTAGGGAAAATGACACGCCCGGAAGTTTCCATGACTTATAATAGAGCTTAATATGTTGAGTAATGATGATTTTAGACCTAAATAAGTGTAAATAACTTGTTTGAGAAGTTTTGGAGCCATAGAATTAAAGAAAGGCCTTAACGTCTGGAAATTAGCAAACTTTAACTAGTTGACATCCCTATGTTTGGTGAAGGTTTCGGAGGGTCATATGAAGTCCAAAACTTGTAAAATGTCTTTGAGTAGGTATAATATAGTATAGAGGGTCAAAACGTACAGTCATGACACCCCAAGGACCCGAAGTTGGGCAAGAAAGCTGCCAAGGCAGCTGCGCGCAGGCAGATTCTGGTGGCTGATGCGCGTCGTGCAGCTATCACGTGAGAATCTGAAGTTGGCCTCATGATGTGGGGATGAAACAGACCCTAATGCCTCAACTCAAAATTTGAAAATAAAATGGGTAAATAGCCTCCCGACCGGCACCTATTTCCCAGATATCGTAAAAGTCATATTTTGGGTATTTTGACTTCACAAATAAACCTAATTAAGTGAGGGGTATTTTGGGTAATTTAATGTGTTACTATGCAACTTATTAGGGTCAGTTTTAAGTTAGTTTTATCACTCAAATCAAGTCCAACAAGTTGAAATAAAAAATCTCTCTCTCTCCCTCCCAAATTTTCCCTTCCTCCAAAACTCCATTGAAGACCAAAAGATCTCCGAGGAGAAGATCAAGCCTTCAATTTTTCGAAATACATTTCATGGATTTATCATCTATAAGGTATGGTTTCTTTAACTCTTGGGAATCCTTTCCCCAAGAGGTCCTTCAAAAGATGATTTCTAAATCCCCCCAAAACAAGGGTTTTTCTCCTCACACAAGTCTTCTTTCTAAAATGAAATTGTGAATGAATTGTGATGAATTATGATGAATTGATGTTGTTTAAGTATTAATTAATGGTTAATTCATGAATTCCTATGAGTTTTACCTTGAACCATGTCCTTTCCCCAAATCCCTAATTTCGTGGATTGATTAAGGTGAATAGTTGAGAGTGATAAACATGTCACTTGTTCACTTTGATTTTAGTTATGTTAATGCTTCATGAATTGATCTATTTCATATGTTGGTTGTGATTTCTTGGGTATTGAAGTATTAAGTCCCATGAAGGGCAATGAGGTATGATCTCGATTCTACTTTGATCTGTATTGTGCAAGGTGAAATCTACTTACGTGATAGGGATGATATAGCTAATTATGTTGTTGTAATGTTGGTTACAAGAATCCCTAATCCCTAACCCCTAAATCTATGAATTTTTTATGAAGTATGTAATTATGTTATGATGTGATCATTATATGATTGAATGTAGTTTCTCATGATTATAAGTTGTGTCGAATGTGAAAGGATAGTTCTGACTTGTGATCACCTATGAGCTATTATGATATGATGTTTACTTAAAGGTATAAAAGAGACTAATGTGAACTTGTATGATGTTATAATGATGATTACTAAAGGGAATAATTGCTTCACCAAAAGGGCATGTAAATGAGATGGAGGTCTCACGTTAGTAAGTACGACCTCCCGCATGGGTTTCATCACGACTAGTAGTATGGATTCCCAAGATGTGTGTTGTCTCATGAGATGAAAACCTTCACACTTGGTTAGTAAAGTTTTCTAAAAAAAATCTCCTTTTCCCTTAAATATGTGCCCGCATAGGACTCTAGCTTAGTGGATCCACCCAGAATAGCTATGTATGAATGGTTGCACCTTAGGCAAGTGTTAACCCTCTCTTTTCGGTGTGGGGGTAGAACACTGGATTGCATGTTGCTCACATGGTCTCATGTCGGTTATGGTACTTATTTCCCTAAAGTAAAGGAATGAACGAATTATGTATGTGAACTTATATTAGGATTGTCTTAAAGGTTACTACATAGTGTGAGGGAGGGTATGGGACTTCTCATACACATTGCACATGTGGGATCCTATAGGATGATTCTCGTTGTGTTCTATTATGATTATGATTATGGTTATGATTATGTTGATAAGCTATGACTAGTGTTGATATGTGAAACATGTTATATATGAGAATATGTTGTAAGTATGAAATGGGTTATTTAATGTGATTCTTAGCTTTGGATAGGGTTATGAGGCTTTATTCTTCGCATTGCACAAGTGTTGCATGAGTTACTTATATGTTGATATGATTGTGATGTTTATTATATGAGTAAATTGAATTGTTGATCATTATGCATAACTTTGACTAAATTGTTCCTTTTCTCATCCATTAACGATTTTTATGCATAGGGACCTTACTTAGTACATGTGGTTTGTACTAACCCATATTTCTTCCATTTTTCCCCAAACATTGTAGGTTCGGGCTGTTGAGTTATCATTGAGGCTAAAGCAAGAAGGCTTGGACTAGACTCTCCAAGTTTTGGTATGCCCTCTAGTTCAAGGAGGTACCACACGCTTTATCTTAGTAATACATATATTGTCTAGTAGACATTCATTTCTTTCCTATTGTTGAAGATATTGATGTAAGCCCTATGTGGAAATTATGGATTTGTATAAGGGCTTTGCCCTAATTGCTTGACTTTGTTATAGATGGTTGATATGAGACAAAGTGTTAGACTAAATTACTTTCCGTTGTTATGGTCTATTGCGAGAAGCTTATGTATGCTTCCCATGTAGAGGTCAATGTAAACCTCCTTGGTATATAAGCAAAAGTTTTAAATTTTTTCTGTGTTTTTGACTTATGATTTTCTGTGACGAATGCTAAGAGGCTTTTGTTAGTCCTTTGAGAGGACGACGATGCCGGTTACGCTAAGGGGGTACTTTGGGTCGTAACACACTTGGTACCAAAGCATGAGGTTAAATCTTCTTAGGATTGACGTCTCATTAAACCACGTCTCTGTAGGGTCTTATTAATAATTGTGAAGCGCGCCACACTTATGAATGAGAGACTATGAGATGCTTAAAAACTTTCACTCTCTTGTTATTCCTTAGTCGTGCCTAAGAGTCTTAAATCTATCTAGTCTTTTCTTCTAATAATTTATTTGTGCTTATAGGCAATGAATACAAGAAGGAACAATGCTCGTAGGGTCGGAGATGAGAATTTGAATGAGGCGGTTCCCCCTCAAGATCCTCAAAACCCTCAAGTTCCTATTGAAGAAGGGGCTATGTCTAATGTTGAGATAAGGTCAGCCATTCATAGCATGACTCAAGTATTGGATACAAAATTTGCTAAGGATACAAGGGTGCAAGTGCACCCCAATGCTATTACCACGACTTCAAGGATTAAGGATTTTGCAAGGATGAATCCCCCTAATTTCTATGGTTCTAAGGTGGAGGAGGACCCACAAGGATTCATTGATGAAGTGTTTAAGCTTGTTGATGCTATGGGTGTTTCTTCTTAAGAAAAGGTGGAATTAGCCGCCTACTAGCTCAAGGATGTGGCTCAAGTTTGGCATGAGCAATGGAGGGAAGAAAGGCCGGTTAGACAAGGTCGGATTACTTGGTAAGGTTTCAAGACGGAGAGAAAAATTCAAGAATTCATCAACCTTCATCAAGGGGGTATGAGTGTGAGGGAGTATAGCCTCAAGTTTACTCAACTATCAATCATGCTCCTACTATGTTAGCGGATTCTAGGGCCAAGATGAACAAATTTGTCATGGGGATTCTGATCTTGTGGTTAATGAATGTAGATCGGCTATGTTGATTCCTAGCATGGACATCTCTCGTCTCATGGTTCAGGTCAAACAAATTGAGGAGCAAAAGCTTAAGCAAGTTGGTAGGGAATCGAAGAAGGTGAGAACCGAAGAGGGGAATTCTTCTAAGAATAGTTATGAGGTTCAAGAGAAACCAAGGTTCAAGAAGAAGTTTTCTAATCAAGGATCTTATAGTGTTCAAAGGTCCAATAAGAATAAGGTGACTACTCCCAAGCCCCAAGAGGGAAAAGGTGGTCGTTCTTATGTTGATAGGCCTCTTTGTTCTAAATGTGGTAGAAAATATGATGGCAAGTGTCTTGTGGGCACGGGTAATTTCTACAATTTTGGCAAGAGTAGTCACATGAAGAAAGATTTCCCTATGATGAAGACTCAAGGAGGGGAAAATTCTCAAACACAAGCGAATGCCCAAAATCCGGATGCCTTTAAGAAGAATCGCTTCTACGCTTTACAATCTCGAAGTGATCAAGAGAGCTCCGGAATGTTATGACCGGTATGTTACACTTGGTTTCTTTTGATGTATATGTTTTGTTGGATCCCGGTGCCACATTATCCTTTGTTACCCCTCTTGTAGCCATGAAATTTTATATACTACCCGATATCTTAGATGAGCCTTTCTCGGTTTCTACCCCGGTGGGTGATTCTGTAGTGGTAAAAGAGTCTATAGAGGGCGTCCTATTTCCTTGCCCAATAGAGTTGTGTTGGTTGACTTGATAGAACTTGATATTCTAGATTTTGATATTATATTGGGAATGGATTGGTTGTATGCGTGTTTTTCCTCGATTGATTGTAGTTCAAGGGTGGTCAAATTCCAATTTCCGAATGAACTCGTTTTTTGAGTGGAAGGGAGAATACTAGAATCCTAGAGGTAAGATCATTTAGTGTCTAAAATCTTGCAAGTTGATTGCAAAGGGTTGTCTCTATCACATAGTTAGAGTCATGGATATTGAATCCGAGGTCCCTCCCAAAGAGTCTCTACACGTGGTGAGAGAGTTCCAGAAGTATTCCCCGATGATCTTCCCAGAATACCTCCCGAATGTGAGATTGTTTTTGATATAGATCAATTATCGGATACAAAAGCCATTTCAATCCCTTCTTATCTGATGGCCCTGACCGAGTTGAAAAAACTAAAGGCTCAACTCAAAGATTTGCTAGATTAGGGTTTTATTCAACAAAGCATATCTTCATGGGGTGCCCTAGTATTATTCGAAAATAAGAAGGATGGGTCTTTGAGAATGTGTATAGATTATCGCCAATTGAACAAAGTCACTATAAAGAATAAGTACCCGCTCCCTATGATTGATGACTTGTTTGATCAACTCCAAGTAGCTAGCTACTTTTCAAAGACTGACTTAAGATCGGGTTATCACCAACTTAGGGTGAGGGAGGTTGATATTCCAAAAACGACATTTCTAACAAGATATGGAAATTTCAAATTCCTTGTTATGTCATTTAGCCTAACCAATGCCCTGACGGCTTTCATGGACCTCATGAATTGAGTTTTTAGAAAGTATCTTGATTTGTTTGTGATTGTCTTTATTGACGTTATTTTGATATACTCAAGGAGTGAGGATGATCATATGAATAATTTGAGAATAGTTTTGCAAGTTCTCAAAGATAACCAACCTTTCGCTATGTTTAGCAAGTGTGCGTTTTGGTTGAGGTCGATTGCATTTCTTTGGCACATTGTCTCTAGTAAAGGGGTAGAGGTTGATCCAAGGAAGACGGAAGTGGTCAAAAGTTGGCCGAGACCTTTGATTCCTTCCAACATTCAAAGTTTTCTAGGGTTGGCCGATTAATATACGAGGTTTGTTGAGGGATTTTCGTCTATCGCATCTTCATTAACGACCTTAACCCAAAAGAAGTCTAAATTCGAATGGTCAGAATTGTGTGAAAAGAGTTTCCAATTATTTAAAGATAGACTCACCTCCGCTCCGGTATTGACCTTACTGAGGGTACCGAAGGCTTTGTGCTTTATTTTGATGCCTCCCGAGTGGGTCTAGGATGTGTGCTTATGCAACATGGCAAAGTCATAGCGTATGCCTCTAGACAACTCAATCCACGTTAGAAGAATTATCCAACACATGACCTTGAACTTGAGGCCGTGGTATTTGCCTTAAAGATTTGGATACACTATCTATATGGGGTTCATGTTGACGTATTCACTGATCATAAGAGTCTAGAATATGTATTCACCCAAAAATACTTGAATTTATGCCAAAGAAGATAGTTAGAGCTTTTAAAATATTATGATATGAGTGTCCTTTACCATCCCGGGAAAGGTAAAGGTGTGGTGGATGCTTTGAGTCGAGTATCCATGGGTAGTTGGACGCATGTTGAAGAGGATAAGAAAGATCTAGTAAAAGAGGTTCACAGGTTGTCCCGGTTGGGGGTCCGACTAGAAGATTCTCTAAATGGTGGTGTCATGGATCGCCATAACTCCGAGTCATCTCTAGTGGTTGGGGTGAAATCCAATCAACACCTTTATTCTCTATTGATGTAGTTAAAGGAAACAATCCTTAGTAAAGCTAATGAGTCCTTCTCTCAAGGGGAAGATGGGGTGCTTAAGCACCAACGAAGATTGTGTGAACTAGATGTGGATGAGTTGAGGGAATTGATCATGGAAGATGCTCATGGATCCCGATATTCCATTCACCCGGGTGTCACAAAGATGTACCGCAACTTACGAGAAACATATTGGTGGAATGTTATGAAAAGGGACATAGCAGATTTTGTCGCTAAGTTTCTGAATTGCCAACAAGTAAAAGTGGAGCACCAAAGGCCGGGTGGCTTGAATAAAAATATAGACATTCCCACATGGAAGTGGGAGGATATTAACATGGATTTCATATTTGGGCAGCCTCGTACCCAAAGGGATCATGACTCGATATGGCTCATTGTGGATAGGTTGACCAACTCCGCATATTTTCTTCCCGTCAAAGTCACATATTCGGAGGAAGATTATATAACGCCCCAAGATGAACTAAGGTGAACTAGAGACTCATGGTTGTTTCTTGAGTTAATTTTAAGTTAAACGGAATTAGTTTGGTGTCCTTAGGCAGTGTGCAAAGTTTGGTTAAGTTTGGAGTTCAATCGACCAAAAACGTCCATGACGTTCGGAGGGTATGCCTTAGAATGTACTTGTATGTCTTGGCGAGTTTGGATGAGTTTTATGTGTTTGTTTTACTTGAAACATGCGTCGGATGTTCCTTAGACATAGACGACTTAGTTTAGGGGTTTGACGTCCGGGCACGACCCCACCTAGGAGCCACAAGGGGCCCTAGATGAAGGGCCCAAGAGTTGGGCAAAGTCTGCCCATCAGTGGCTCACGACGACCATGGCGATGGTCCGTCGCACTCAGGATGGTCCGTCGATCCAGGGAGTCGCGAGTGACAGAGAGGGGAACTTGGACAGGCTCTAGTTGGAGCCAAGTGTTCCTCGACGGGACCCTATGATGGTCCGTGGTGAACGTGACGGTCCGTCGAGGAGGTCTCGTCGACGAGGCCTGCCAGTGCACGACTTAAGGCTGCCAACTTGGGGTGTTTTATGTAAATACACCCCAAGTCTTATAAGACCCTAGGTGTATAATTTTGGTGTTTTTAGGTTATATTAAACTAGTTTTAAACCCTAGACCTAGACAAGATCCCCTCACTTCAAAATTCATCTCTCTCTCTAAAGAAACTCTCTCCAAGACTCCATTGAAGGCTAGAGGTTAAGGAAGGAAAGGAGGGCTGCTTTGGACGTGTTTCTTCCTCAAATTCGTGGGTTTCTTTCTCATAAAGGTATGGTATCCATTCTTGAATACCTTTCCATTCAAGAAGCCAACTTCCAAAATGGTTTTCAAAAAGGGGTTTTTAACTCAACTTCTTCTAAACTTTGATTTCTATTATGGGTCTTCTTGTAACTAAGTTCTAATGGTTTAAATGTATTTATCTTGGTTTGAATAGATGATTTTGGTGTTAAAACTCCATGAAACTCTTGTTTATGCATACTTCAATTTTTGACTTGAAAATGGGTTATGTGAGCATGATTTGAGTAGGGTATGAACTTGGGTCTTCTTGTATTTGTCATGTTGGTGTAGCTACTGCCCTAAGGGCCTTAATATGGTGAAATATTGATAAATTGCTTATGGGTAATGATGGTTTGATTTGTCGATGAGTTGCTCTCATTGTATAATTCTTATTATGAATTGCTATTTGAGTGGTATGGTCCACCTTATGGGTGGCGGTGCTAATTGATGAACTTGATGTTACTTAGTATGGTTTGAGTATGTGATCTTGAAGGTAGGTCAATATGTGAAATGACGATATAATTGGAAAGTGTCTGTTGTTGTGGGTTGATGTAGCTTGAATTGCATGTTTGACCTAGTTTATGTCTAAATAAAGTATATGATTATAAGAAGTATGTAGGGTGTGTAGCTTGATGAATCAAGGTTAAAGTATGAGTAGAACTTGATGATAATGAAATGATGCTTATTTGCAAGGTGTGCACATGTACACACACAGTCTTTTAAGATTTGTATTATGTCAAGTTGAGCAAAAAGGGGAAATCTTGAGGTGGACACACTTCGTGAGTCGAGATGTAGTGTCTAGTAACAACCTCTCCATTTCATAGTGAGCTTTCTAAGATAGACTATTATGTTGAGAAATCCGTGTGGAGTTATGCCTAGCACCGAGAGGATATGAAGGGGAGGTGGATTGCACTTCTTTAGTTGAGATGTTGTAATCCAAAGTACATCTTGAGATGAGTACTCCTCGTTAGTAGAGAGTGAGTTACTTAGTAACAATCTCCTTATCCCTTAACTATGTGCCCGCATAGGTGTAGTTATTGGAAAAGCCATGTAAACGCTAAGAAGCATGACCTTACACTAGGCAAGTAAGGATCCCTCATCCGATAGGGGTTAATATCGGGATTCCATGTCTAGCTCTCATGGTCTTTGTAGGTTAAGCTAACTCCCACAAAAGAATTGATTTGAAACTAATTATCTTGTGTATTGTTGAAATTGTGTATGTATGTCGTGAAGTGCTCAATCCACATTAGTTACCAAGTAGGAGCATTGAGTGGGAGTAGTAGTATGGGATGCTATTCTCACATTGCACTTGGTGTGACCTATACCTACTATGGGAGAAGAGTACCTTCATGAAATCCGTGTGAATGAGTACCATGGTGTAGTGTTATGGAGGATTATTGTGGAGTACTTGAGTAAATGGAATCCATTAGGAGTACTAAGTGGGAGTGGTAGTATGGGATGCTACTCTCACATTGCACTTGGTATGACCTATATTTCCATGAGTGTTTTGCATATGTTAGCCAAGGGCGTGGATTTGATTTCTAACGAAGTAAGCCTAAGATTAGGTAGTTTTAAGGGTCGCTTTGGTGTGCTTTGAAGGGAGGTGTAATGAGAGTCCCTTCTTGGCTCACCTTAGGGAGTCTTAGAATAACCTTGGGTTAGGGCAACTTCAAAGAAAAAGGGTTCATATGACTTGGACCGTGCCATTCACTGTAAGGTCTTCATGGTAAGAATTCAAAATGTTCACTATGATGCTTTATTCAATTTTATTGCAAGTTTAGCAAAGTTAATTGAAATGTTCATTTTGTTTACTTTAAGTTTGGTAAGATAGCCATAAAGTGTTAATTGTTGATTCTTATGTGGGTTTGCTTCTAGATTCATGAAGGTTATATTTGAATTGCATAAAGAGCTATCTTTACTAAAATGTCCCTTTTTGCATGTTTTTGCATATGCCATACTTAGTACATTGTTGTACTAACCCCATACTTTTAATACCTTATGAGTATAGGTTGGAAGCCCTTTTGGGAGGATCGGAGTCGAAGCTTGGGAACTTTATCTCTCAAGAATTTGGTATGTCCTCATATATTCGAGGACATAGTTTTATGTTTCTTAGTTTCTTTATTAATACTTAAAAAATGTATTTACTTTTATCGTAAAGGGACGTGTCCCTAAGATTCCAAGGTGTGTCTTTAAGTTGGCTTGTGACGATAAGATTTCTTAGTATTTATGAAAAGACTCCTTTTATTATTATTATCGTGAAAAGTTTTAAATTCCGCACTACTTTTTATGCTTTATGTTATGAATGCTAGTTAGAGGGCTTGCACGAGACCCCAAAGGGGTCAAGTACGCCCGGTCACAATTCGAAAGTTTTCCCTAACTTCTAGGGGGTGCTTTCGGGTCGTGACAGATACTAGCGGCGAATTTTATTCCGTCACTATATAACAACGGATTTGCAACGGAATCGACATTTTCTTGAAAGAATTGCAAATATTTTTTGAGTTATGATATAGCGACGATTGGCAACAAAATATTTGTTTGGTCGCTAAAATAAGCGCGAAATATTGGCGCCCTAGTTTTCTATACCAATTTGGCAACCAAGTAAGTGTGAACAATTTAATAAATAATGACGGAAAAAATGTTACTAAACTTAAAAATATATTTCTTTAAATTTAATTTATATAGTGACGGAAAATCCGTCGCTAGAATTAAATCTAAATAAATATAATTTTTTGGGATCAACGGATATTAAAATATGTCACTATGTCTGTTGCAAAGTTATTTTCTTTTCCTGAGCTAAATCACTTCACTTTACATTTTCACCAGAAGCTCTCATCTCTCAAAGTAAAGACTATGTAAGCTCTGTGATGGAATTTTCCTTCTCCGATGGCTAAAACTCCCATGTCCTTCAATCTTTATCTCAAAGTAAGTGCTCTAACTCTCATCTCCTTGAATCTTCCATTTCAATCTAAAAAGTGAGCTCCCAATTGAAAAAGATAATTAATACATGAGATAGCACATTAAGATAAAGGAAAGAATCTTTCTTTCTCTCTTTTCTTCTTTCTATATTATATAGATATGTACAACTTTTATCATCAATTTCCTTTATCTCTTTATCTAAAGTAAAGGAAGGGCTCAGAAGAGCCAAGAATCTCAAGAAAAATAAAGAAGACCTCTTTTCTTTGTCTTGATTTTGTTCGAAAGGACCCTCTTATTCTCATGGCCTGGTCTGGTCAGTACCCAGCCGTGCCTCTT
Organism: Solanum sitiens; assembly: GCA_016801875.1. Classification (NCBI taxonomy): domain Eukaryota; kingdom Viridiplantae; phylum Streptophyta; class Magnoliopsida; order Solanales; family Solanaceae; genus Solanum; species Solanum sitiens. The sequence goes on along the minus strand of JABWTJ010000377.1, from coordinate 830,970 downwards.
TTGTTCCAATTAAGATGGGTTTGTGAATATTGGAGTTTTTAGCTGTCAACTCTTTTCATTTCTTTTAGATTGAAGTAATATTGAGATGTGTTGAACTAGTGGTTTTATCGATGTCACTATTCTAAAAATAAGGTTGAAAATACTTTAAAATCTTTCCATTTCCTTTAGCTCGAAGAAGTTTGAGTTGTTCTAAAAATAGTAATTTTAGTAGTTTGGGTATTCTGAAAATAGGTTTTTTTTTTCGAAGTACGATTTTCTGAAAAATTGGGATTAGGGTTCAGTATTACAATGATTTACTTTTATTTGCTTTTGTGAAAGTCAATTGCACACTTATTTGCTTAATTTTGTTTTCTTATTCCAGCTAGCTTTCATTTTTTGTGACTACTAACTATCGCTTTACTCTCTCCTCTTAAAGAAATCTCTCTTTCTCCACCTCCTACAACTACCTAATAATTGCTTTGTAGTTTTTCATTTGCAATAAGAAAATTTTACTGCAAAAGATTGAATAACAGTAAAGGGTGCAAAAGCTGGTATTTGCACTTTTTCGGAGTTGTTTTGGTTGTTTGGGAAGGTTGAACGTGGTCATTTGGAAGGTTGGGATTTTCCAAGTCATTTCTATTTTTTTTATGAGGGGGTGCATTTCTTAAAGTCATTCGAAACTTTTGGGATATAAGATTGACATACATATTTTTGTCATTGTTCAGGGGATTGTGAAAATAATTTTTTTGTTGTTTATTGTGAATAATTTCCTCATTATTCCTTTTGGGTTCCCAATATGTGCACTGCTTCACATGAATTGCAGCAATACTAGTATCCTCATTTGCATTAGATTGCAAAGGACTTCTATCAATAGAGTTAGGAACTTTACAAGAATGGTGATTAGTTCATTTTTTGATATATAATATTACTGTTATATTGAATCTAGCTTAGAAGTTACTGCATGTGGTAATTTTGGTTTTATGATTTAAGAACCTTTTGAGTTGTATGATATATAACTTCTTTTTTTATTTTGTAATCGGTATTCTGATGTTGTTCAGCTGAGAATCTATGAAACAGTCTCCTGCATTTGGGTGAATAGATACAAGCATATGACATAAAACATAGAAGCAATTTTAAGTAAGCGTGACTGTAATTTTGAAAAAAATTAGACATATTTATATAATCAACCAATTGAACAAGCAGAGAGGATCATGTAGAATAGCACATTGAATATGGTGTTTTAGGTGTTAGAGAATGATCACACAACATGGCTTCTCATAATAAAATCAATCACATACTCTTCATGAAAGTATAAATAATCAGTTTTGTTGTGGGGCTTGGTTTATACACTAAAGTTTAGGCTAAAGGTGTTAATTACACTGATTTGGTATGTTATTGTAAGACCCCCAAAATGAGATAGGGTGTCTAGAGCCTAACGTTTTTGTCTTAATGTTATAAGGTCCTAAAATGACTTATAATATGGTTTATAGGCAGCATATAAAGTTTGAGGTGATTTGGAAGTCAAACGTCAAGGGTCGACCAAAACGTTCGACGACTAAGTCACCTAAATGCCTCGTATGTGGTTCTATGTGATTATGTGTGATGCATGAGCTTCTGAAGTCTTAAAATGGTTTATAATGATGTAAAATGATAGTATATGAGGTTTCATGAAGTTTGGAGGTCAAACGACCAAGAACGTCCAAGACGTTCGAAAGATAGCCCTTAAGACGTTCAACGTATGTCTTTATGGGGCTAGGCCTGTTTGGACGAGTTACAAGTGGTTGTTTTGTGTGAAACTTTTGTGGAATGTCTAAAACTTGTGAAAAGTTGTATTTACGTTGGAAACGTCTGGGTACGACCTCTAAAGGGCCAGTAAAAGGGCCCACAAGAAGGACCCAAGGCTGGTCGAGACACTGCCTTGGCAGTGTTTCCCATTTTTCTTCCAATAAACAATTGTATTTACATATGTTAGCTTCTGCTCCCGTGTCTATCATTGGTGTATAATATCTATTATAATATCCTTCTATTATTATTTTTGCAAGTATATATATTTTCATATTTTTATTATATTAAAGTACTTTTTATTATTACTCTTTTATTTTCATAATTTATTCAACTGCTTATCTTCTAGATTATATGGTTTAACTTGTTCTAACCATTTTATTCCTAAGGTTATATTTTTATTTCCTTGATATATTTTAAATTTTATCACTATTGATATTCCTCCAATTATTATCTCTTTTTCCGTAGTTTCTTTAGTATTGATTAATAATTTTGGTAATTCTGGGCATGATTGTTCTGTAGTTATTATTTTATCTTCCATTACTAATTCTCTTGTAATATAGTTTTCTTCTTGTCCTCTATTTATTAATATTAAATATTTTCGTTGTTCCATTATTCCTGTTATATAATAATGATACGGTTTTATTTCTTCTTCTATTTTTTGTGGAATTTTATCTATTCTTCTTGAGGTACTTGAAGTACTCATTTTTTATGATATTTGTGGTATTTCATAACTTGTGTTCATTATTTTTGATATACGTAATCTTTCTTGTACTATTTCTAAATCTCCTTCCATGTCAATTTCATTATAACTATAATCATTATTATCTATAACTGTAACTATCTTTTCAAAGGGGTTTTCTATTTTTATTATATTTATTTAATTTTTTGTTGTTATTTTATGTTTTGTTGTTAAAACATATAAATTGTTACATCTCGCTGTAAATATTTTACGTCCTGGTGCTAGTTCTATTCCTGACATTTTTCAATATAATACTAGTGATTTATCTATATTTCTGTCATTAATTGCTACTGAGTAGTTAGCACTTATTATAAATTTAAATTTTGATATATTAAATTACCTTTTACTGCACTTATTATACTTTTTTCTATAGGTTGTATAATTCTATCATCTGCTAAATATATTTCTATAGGTGTATCTATTCCTTCTATAAAACATGGTTTTATTAATATTTCAGTTCCTCCTAAATGTACATATTTAATTGGATTTCTTGAATTAATCTTTTGTATTTCTTTATTTATTATCCTTTTATTTATTATTGGTATTTAAGCTTTTCCTTTGGTATACTTACAATCTATGATATGTTCTCTTTGACTTACCACATAATATTCTTCTTTTTGTCTTTTAAAGCAATTTTTTATTTTTGGTACTTCCAATATTTTTTCTACACTTAAATCTTATTCTTTTCCTTTTATTTGTTCAAATATACTCTTATCAAATATTATTTTTTGTTCTAAATATTCTTCATCTTGACGTTCTTCTTTATTTATTATTTTTATATCTGCTTCAGTCATTTTTTATATTATAGAATTCATTATCTGATTCTAATTCTATATTATTATCTATTTCATTTTCTGATATTTCATATATACTATCTTCACTTTCTAAGTCATAATCTACATACTCTATTTGTGTATATTTTTCATTTTCCATAATTATTTCTGATATCTATTTTTTCTTTGAATTTTTAGGTAACATACAATCTTTAGCTATATGTCCTATTTTTCCACAATTTAGCAAGTACATTCCGTTAATTTCCTCTTTGGTCTATATGGTCTTTAAGTTTTATAATTTTTTACATAATATTTCTTTTTTGGCTTTTTATACTTATATGTTGATCTATATTTTTTATAGTTTTTATTTTTATTATACTTCTTTTTATAATACCTATCTGTACAACCAAATTGAGGTGCTATTTTATTTTTACAACATGCTAAATTTTTTACTAATATTTTTTTTCATTTTTATGTCTTCTTTATGCTTTTCGCATAGTTCTGTAAACCATATTTGTAAGAATTTCATTCTAGCTCCTAAGGTATCTGTTAATTCTGCTTCATTCCAACTTTTAATTTTTTTGAACTAAAAGGTTCTGGTAATTTTGTAAAATATAATTTTCTTATTTCCTTACTTTCTTCCATGTTATATGTTCCTTTATAATAATACTACCTAAATGCACATGTATATTCATCTATATAACACATATTACATATTCCTAATTTTGTCATTAAATTTCTATTTATAACTTTTTCTTTATTTTGTTCTTCTACTTCTGTTGTCATACTACTAAATTCATTTCTTATAGCTATTTCATATTTATATAATATTTCCATAGATGGGGTAGCTATTTTTCCATCAAATTTTTTATTGTTCCTTAAGGTTTTTAAACTTTCATTAGTTAGATTTTGTAACCATAACTTTACTGTTCCTATAAGTGTTCTTTCTATGTATCTGGTGTTTCTGTCATTCCTATTTTGTTATCTATTAATTGATTTGATATATATTCCATCCATAATTGAATTGTTTTATTTATATCTGCTACACAGTCTAAATCTAAAAAGTTATGTTGTTCAGTTGTTGGTTTAGGTGTCCATTTATTTAGCCTTTTATCCCATAAAGTTTTTTCTCTATCATATTTTTCATAGTTTACATTATAATATTTTGGATTTAGATCTTTTGGATTCTTTATTCCTGATGTACTAGGATTTTCATCCATGTTTATGTTCCCGTATTTACTTCTATATTTTTTGTATTACCTATATTTTCTAAAAGTTCTTTATATGTTTCGCTTATCTCTGAATATTGTTTTTCTAGATCATTATTGATATCATCAATTCTTATTTCAGGTAGATTATCTTGATTTTCTTCTTTTTCTTCTAATTTGTCTTTTAATTGTAGTTTTTCTTTAAATATATTTATCTTATTTGCTAAGTTTCTTTTTTGTTCTTTTTCTTTTTGTTTCATTTCATACATTTCTTTTAACATTGCCAATTCTTTTTCTAGTTCTGTTGTTTTAATATTTTTTACTTCTTCTAATTGTTGTACTTCTTTTTTCGCTTGTTGTTTAATTTTTTCAATTTCTATTTTTCTATCTATCTCTTCATTTTCTTTTGCTATTCTTACCATAGTAGTTAAACTATCTTCCAATTTTACCGTTTCTTTTTCTAACATTAAACTCAAATTATCACCTATTTTCTTATATCTTCTTCCTAGATTAGAAAATATTATCTTTATTTTTAATCATTCATAGGTTTCATATGTTTTTTCGTCTATTGCATATTCTTCCTTGTTCATTTATAATTTATGTTGTAGTTTATATTCTAGATTATCTATTTGTAATTCTAGATATAAAATATTCTTTCTTTGCATTATTATAGATTTGTTACACACTCGTGCAAATATATTATTGTTAAGTATATTTTGTCTATGACTTAATTCTTTTCTTTTTGCCATAATTATTTTATTAAGTTCTTGTCTATATTCGTCCATTGTATTTTTAAATATTTGTTATATTTATATTCTATTTTAGAAATAATATCTATTAATTGATCTAATTTCACGTTATTAGTTTTTGTAGTATTGAGTTGTTTATATTCCGGATATAAATTATTTAATTTTCTTGTTATTTTTCTTAAGTTTCTACTAGTATGTTTCTTGCTATTTTTCTTATTATCTATAGCTCTGATACTAATTTTCTTACTATTTTTTTATGCTTTGATGTCAACTATGTTTATATCTTTAAGTATATATAAGATTAAAGTTTCATAGCTTCTTATCATTTCATCATGCAAATATTTATTCATTATTTATTATTCATGCAGGTTTTATTTCAATTATTCCTTCCTATCATATTCATATTTGATTAAATTCTTATTAGATTATTATGGACCAAATTATTTTTATCATATTTTCCGGTCACTACTAGCATCGTACTTTAGTGGATACTTTCTGCTTATCAGCGCCTCAACCTTGTGTACTCCCCTACACGGCTTCCCTCGCCTACCGATTTCCACTGTGGGATGGCATAGTCTAGCAGTTTTCTCCCTGTTTCCAGTTTACTTGCAAAGTAGAATTCATGATTCAAATAATTCTAGTACATAATAACTAACTTAAATTTATTCAATCATATATATGATATTCAGGAATATATGAAATTAGTTTTGCATATCTTTTAAACAATATACCTTTGCCTCTTGATTTGCCATGCTATCTGAAATATCTGACTTGATTTCAGATTTCTCCATATATTTATTATTTATCTTTAGCTGAGAGAGTTTTTTGGAAGTTGAGAGATTTTATTAACTTAAGCGTTGCTTTCGCATTGCCTTTCTCTCATTTACAATTTACAACTCTATATATAGACAATTCTAATCCTATACTATTCACATAAGTGCACCTACTATTTACTTTACGACTTTTTCTACTTGGCCTTTACTATTCATATTTTGGCCTTTCAAAAAAGTAAAAGCTATCTGAAAAAGCAAATTTTACATTATTCTATACAAAACGTTAAAAAAAACATATCTAATCTTTGCTTTTTTCATTATATCTTGTCCGCCTTTATCTTTTTATCTTGTCTGCCACTTATCTTGTCTTTATCTTTACTACATCATCTTTACTCCAAATCAACATCTGGAATAATATTATCTTCTCCATTATATTTTGAACATCTGTTATCTGGATATTTATGTCCAATTAGTTTGCAATATCTGATTAATAAATCTTCTGAAATAAATCCTTTCTTCAAAGCTCTTGTTGTAGGTTGTTCCTCGGGCTTTAATAATGATAAAATTCACCTTTAGACTTCATCCATATCTGATCTTCTTAATTCTCTTCAATTTGAATATATCATTACCTGATCTCTGGCGTAATAACTTCATATAGCATTTTCATTTAAATAATTATTAGCTAATTCTTGAATTATAGTTGATATGCCAATTATTCTTTTATTAGCATAAAAACTTGGTATCTCTGTTTTAGGTATTTCTTCTTGTTGTCCAATATCTTCTGGTATAATCATATCTTTTGTTAATCCTATCTTAATAACCTGTATTGGAGATTTTACCTCCTCAGATAATATCTCTGCTGGTGCTGTATAGAATTTTTTATAGAACAAATTCCCTTTTGGAACTCTTTTATACGTAATAAATGCTTTATGTAGTTCTGGTATTCCACTAATTTCTTCTCCATCGTATGTATATACAGTACTTAATAATCCATAATTATAACATGTCTTTACAAAATTGGAATTAGTTTTTGGTTGTGCTATTAATCTGTTGTATCCTTGTAATTTCTGGGTTATATAATCTTGATTTAGGTTTTGAGTTGTGGTTGATTTAGAATTATGGTTTAAGTAGGTTTGGATTTTGTATATGTTTTCAATATAGGTTCGTGCAATATAATTATATGTTTTTCTCTCATTTTGTAAACTGTCTGCATAAATAGATGTTTGTGGTTCTGTGGGTATATGTTTGGATGTGTTTTGAATAAATGGTTTTACAAATAACTGGTTTAGGTTTGAATTTTTTGGTTTTTCACTATTTTTTTTTGCTTGTACCTGCAGCTGTATTTAAGCAAACATTATGGGTTTTAAGGAGTTTCCCATCGTCTCCTTTTAGCTCTGGAATTTTACCGTCTTCCGATCGACGTAGCTTCGCATTTTTATAGTCATGCTGCGGACTTATATTAGCTTTAGACTTCAGATTATCTTCATTAGTCTTTAGTTTTTGTTTCTCATTATCAACACTGTCCATTTTTATATAAAGTGTAGTAATAGATTTGAGTATCTTTTCGATTGTATCTTCTTCTTTATTTTCAGTCTGAGTAGCTTTGTCTTGATAAGTAATCTTCAATAACATTCTTATCAGTTTTTATTACTTCAATTGTGAATGTAAAATTTAATATATTTAATACCAATCTCCTTATTTCTTTTGTTGTTACAGAATCTTGTATTTTCCTTGTTAACCACCATTTTACCTGTGTATTATCTGTTCTTATAATAACTTTGTTATATACAATATATGGTTCAAATGCTAATAAACATTTATATACTGAATTTAACTCTTTCCTATTTTTTTCCCATTTTATTTCCGTATTTGTAAATGTTCCTGAATAATATCTACAGTGATGTTCTATTTCATTTTTATCATATTTATATTTTAAGACTCCTCCATAGATTTTTTCACTCGCATCCGTTTCTATTATATAGGTAAATTTTTTATTTTCATCTGGAAAATATAGTTTAGGTAAGTTTTTTACATAATAATTTTATCTTTTGTATTTGTGCTTGGTCTTTTTTATCAAACTAATATTCTATGTCTTTCTTTAATTTTTGTTGTAATGGCTTCAAGTTTTCTGTTAATTTTGATATGTATTCTCTTACTTGATTAACTAATCCTAAAAATGATTGTAATTTCTTTTTTGTATCTAGTTGGTCATTCAAATTTATTATTTTTTGTACTACATGTGTTTATATTTTTATTCCATTCGTATCTATTTGTATTCCTAAAAATTCTATTTGTTTTATCACTATTTCTGCTTTCTTTTTACTCAAGCTTATACCTGAATATTCTATAATATGTATGAATTTTTCTAGTAACTTTATATGTTCGTCTTGAGTTTTAGAATATAGTAATATATCATCAACATATACTACACAATTTTCTAATTGTTTAAAATAGTTATCCATAAAATGTTGATATCTGCCTGGTGCATTTTTATATCCAAATGGTAATACATTCCTTTCATAAAATCCTTGTGGTACTGTGAATGCTGTGAGTTTTTTAGATTCTTCTTCTAGCTTTAAATGGTAAAATCCTGATTTATAATCAAATTTACTAAAGTAATTATATCCTTGTATTTGTCTTATTTTTAATATTATATTTGGTATTGGATAATTATATGTTTTAGTTTTTGCATTTAAATTTCTATAATCAATAATCATCCTACTTTTTCCTCTTTTTTGTTCACTATGTTTATTTACAATAAATGCCGGGCTTGTATGCTTACTATTACTTTCTTGTATATATCTTTTTTCTAGTAATTCATTTATATGTATCTTGAATTCAGTTAAATCATAAAAATTATATTTTAATTATTTTTGGGTTATTATACTATTATCATCAACTAACTCAATTTTTACTTTTGTTTTATGTTTTTCCCATCCTTGCAAAGGATCTTCATTATATAATAATTCTAACTTTTCTTGGATTATTTTTACTTTATCTATAGAGAATATGATTAATTCTATTTTAGGGTCTTCTTCTTTTATATTTTTTAATTTTTGTGTAATTTTTTCACTATCTTTTATCCATTCTGTTGTTTTTCGTCTTTTGTTATTTACTCTTTTTGCTCCTATTTTTTGTTTACAGGGTGTTGTGAATCACCATTGTGTTTTTGTTATTATATGTGGATATAATTTTTCTAAAAATGGCATTCCTAATAGCATATCTTTTGTGGTTAATTCAAAGTTATATATTTCTTCTATAGTTAATATCTTATCCCATATTTGTATTTTTATATTTTTCGCCTTGTATGTGATCATACTTCCTTCAATATTAAATCCTGTTACTACTATTGGTGTTTTTAATTTTTCCCATTTTTCTTCCGGTAAACAATTGTATTTGCATATGTTAGCTTCTGCTCCCGTGTCTATCATTGGTGTATAATATCTATTATAATATCCTTCTATTATTATTTTTGCAAGTATATATATTTTCATATTTTTATTATATTAAAGTTCTTTTTATTATTAGTCTTTTATTTTCATAATTTATTGTCAACTACTTATCTTCTAGATTATATGGTTTAACTTGTTCTAACCATTTTATTCCTAAGGTTATATTTTTATTTCCTTGATATATTTTAAATTTTATCACTATTGGTATTCCTCCAATTATTATCTCTTTTTCCGTAGTTTCTTCAGTATTGATTAATACTTTTGGTAATTCTGGGCATGATTGTTCTGTAGTTATTATTTTATCTTTCATTACTAATTCTCTTGTAATATAGTTTTTTTCTTGTCCTGTATTTATTAATATTAAATATTTTCGTTGTTCCATTATTCCCGTTATATAATAACGATACGATTTTATTTCTTCTTCTATTTTTTGTGGAATTTTATCCATTCTTCTTGAGGTACTTGAAGTACTCATTTTTTATGATATTTGTGGTATTTCATAACTTGTGTTCATTCTTTTTGATGTACTTAATCTTTCTTGTACTATTTCTAAATCTCCTTCCATGTCAATTTCATTATAACTATAATCATTATTATCTATAACTGTAACTATCTTTTCAAAGGAGTTTTCTATTTTTATTTTATTTATTTGATTTTTGCTGTTATTTTATGTTTTGTTGTTAAAACATATAAATTTTCATATCTGGCTATAAATATTTTACTTCCTGCTGCTAGTTCTATTCCTGACATTTTCCAATATAATACTAGTGATTTATCTATATTTCTGTCATTAATTGCTACTGAGTAGTAAACACTTATTATAAATTTAAATTTTTGATATTACCTTTTACTGCACTTATTATACTTTTTTCTATAGGTTGTATAATTCTATCATCTGCTAAATATATTTCTATAGGTGTATCTATTCTTTCTATAAAACATGCTTTTATTAATATTTCAGTTCCTCCTAAATGTACATATTTAATTGGATTTCTTGCATTAATATCTTGTATTTCTCTATTTGTTATCCTTTTATTTATTATTGGTATTTTAGCTTTTCCTTTGGTATACTTACAATCTATGATATGTTCTCTTTGACTTACCACATAATATTCTTCTTTTTGTCTTTTAAACAAATTTTTTATTTTTGGTACTTTCAATATTTTTTCTACACTTAAATCTAATTCTTTTCCTTTTATTTGTTCAAATATACTATTATCAAATATTAGTTTTTGTTCTAAGGATTCTTCATCTTGACTTTCTTCTTTATTTATTATTTATATATCTATTTCAGTCATTTTTTATATTATAGAATTCATTATCTGATTCTAATTCTATATCATTATCTATTTCATTTTATGATATTTCATATATACTATCTTCACTTTCTAAGTCATAATCTACATACTCTATTTGTGTATATTTTTTATTTTCCATAATTATTTCTGATATCTGATTTTTCTTTGGATTTTTAGGTAATTTACAATCTTTAGCTATATGTCCTATTTTTCCACAATTATAGCAAGTACATTCCGTTAATTTGCTCTTTGGTCTATTTGGTCTTTTAGTTTTACAATTTTTTACATAATATTTCTTTTTTGGCTTTTTATACTTATATGTTGATCTATATTTTTTATAGTTTTTATTTTTATTATACTTCTTTTTATAATACCTATCTGTACAACCAAATTGATGTGCTATTTTATTTTTACAACATGCTAAATTTTTTACTGATACTTTTTCCATTTTTATGTCTTCTTTATCCTTTTCGCATAGTTTTGTAAACCATCTTTGTAAGAATTTCATTCTAGCTCCTAAGGTATCTGTTAATTCTGCTTCATTCCAACTTTTAATTATTTTTGAACTAAAAGGTTCTGGTAATTTTGTAAAATATAATTTTCTTATTTTCTTACTTTCTTCCATGTTATATGTTCCTTTATAGTAATACTCCCTAAATGCACATGTATATTCATCTATATAACACATATTACATATTGCTAATTTTGTCATTAAATTTCTATTTATAACTTTTTCTTTATTTTGTTGTTTTACTTCTGTTGTCATAGTACTAAATTCATTTCTTATAGCTATTTCATATTTATATAATATTTCCTTAGATGTAGTAGCTATTTCTCCATCAAATTTTTTTATTATTCCTTAAGGTTTTTAAACTTTCATTAGTTAGATTTTGTAATCATAATTTTACTGTTCCTATAAGTGTTCTTTCTATGTATCCTGATGTTTCTGTCATTTCTATTTTGTTATCTATTAATTGTTTTGATATATATCCCATCCATAATTGAATTGTTTTATTTATTTCTGCTACACAGTCTAAATCTAAAAAGTTATGTTGTTCAGTTGTTGGTTTAGGTGTCTATTTATTTAGCCTTTTATCCCATAAGTTTTTTCTCTATCATATTTTTCATAGTTTACATTATAGTATTTTGGATTTAGATCTTTTGGATTCTTTATTCCTGATGTACTAGGATTTTCATCCATGTTTATGTTTCCCGTATTTACTTCTATATTTTTTGTATTACCTATATTTTCTAAAAGTTCTGTATATGTTTCGCTTGTCTCTGAATATTGTTCTTCTAGATCATTATTGATATCATCAATTCTTATTTCAGGTAGATTATCTTGATTTTCTTCTTTTTCTTCTAATTTGTCTTCTAATTGTAGTTTTTCTTTAAATTTATTTATCTCATTTGCTAATTTTCTTTTTTGTTCTTTTTCTTTTTGTTTCATTTCATATATTTCTTTTAACATTGCCAATTCTTTTTCTAGTTCTATTATTTTAGTATTTTTTACTTCTTCTAATTGTTGTACTTCTTTTTTCGCTTGTTGTTTTATTTTTTCAATTTCTATTTTTCTATCTATCTCTTCATTTTCTTTTGCTATTCTTACCATAGCAGTTTAACTATCTTCCAATTTTACCGTTTCTTTTTCTAACATTAAACTCAAATTATCACCTATTTTCTTATATCTTCTTCCTAGATTAGAAAATATTATCTTTATTTTTAATCATTCATAGTTTTCATATGTTTTTTCGTCTATTGCATATTCTTCCTTGTTCATTTATAATTTATGTTGTAGTTTATATTCTAGATTATCTATTTTTATTTCTATATATAAAATATTCTTTCTTTGCATTATTATATATTTGTTACACACAACTGCAAATATATTATTATTAAGTCTATTTTGTCTATGTCTTAATTCTTTTCTTTTTGCCATAATTATTTTATTAAGTTCTTGTCTATATTCGTCATTCATTGTATTTTTAAATATTTGATCTATTTATATTCTATTTTAGAAATAATATCTATTAATTGATCTAATTTTACATTATTAGTTTTTGTAGTATTGAGTTGTTTATATTCCGGATATAATTTATTTAATTTTCTTCTTATTTTTCTTAACTTTCTACTAGTATGTTTCTTACTATTTTTCTTATTATCCATAGCTATGATGTTTCTTACTATTTTTCTTATTATCCATAGCTCTGATACCAACTTTCGGGGGTGCGGAATTCATCTTACCGGTAGTACATTTTTCCATAATATTCTTCGGATAGTTGCTTCAATCTGGATATTTCTTTAATGTTCTTTATGATATATTCTAGATATAACATATCTTGGGTTCTTTGGTATATATATAAATTGTCTTTCATTAACTGTTTTAATAAGTTTATCTTTTCCTCAGCCTGAATTAGAATATGATAACCCATACCGACAAATGATATGATGGTATTCAATATTTTAGTCTCTTAAGAGGCTAATCCTCTATACTAATTTGTTTCTTTTCTTACATGATCTCTTTACTATATATGGTTAAACATAATGCTAACTGTTTCACTCCTATATTTGCAGGCATAAGTTGTTCAAGGTGATCTGATAGCTTTTTTGGAGGCATTTTCAAATATTTTAGCACATTTTCATTTGATTGGAAAATACTTTAGTAATCAACTTATTGGCTGTAAGTTGTAAGTATCTTCAAGTTAATATTGCAATCAACTTCAAATGTTATGTATTTTCTACATGTCCAAGTAATGGTTTTCCTTGTTTATTTGCTTTAAAAATCTTAGATGGTAAAGTAATACTTGTTTGATGGTAAGCCTAGAGGACATGCACATTTGCTTTATTTATTCCAAAAAAATCTTAGCAGTGATAAGGAGAATATAAAATCCACAAAAGTATCTACATTAGTTAAACGGGTAAAGCATTTGAGCTAAACAAATTAGCTAAATAGTTAGACTTCAGATACGAGGTTTGAGTTTTTGTGCTAGCAAAGCATTTGGTGTTGCTTCTGTACATAAATGCTAAAAGCTGATTGTTGGGAGCATTTCCCAAACCTTTCTGATGATTTTATCAACTCTCCAAGCATATCAACTTTCATAGGCTTGCTTCACTGTCTGAGGCATGACCCATTTCAATCCAAAAGCTGTACGGAAGAAGTTCCAACCTTACAAATGTAAACTGTGTCTTGGGCTAAACATGGCCAAATATATCAGTATGAGTTCTTTGCATAGGTTGTCTTGGGTTAGACATGCCCCTCTTCCAAATGTAAAGTGTGTGGTTTCCTATTCTTTAGAAACTTACATAGTTGACCAATATAATATTTTTCCGAATCTTTAATGTCCTCTCTTTAACTCTATTTATTACGGGAAGCATATAAAGAGATCTTACGGGAAAAATGGTATCTCAATCTGATTTTGATCAATCTGAAGTGTATTACCAAGATGTGGGTGGAGAAAAGAAGAGAAGAATGTACGGTCTTGGAACTGAAGCGAAAAATGACTACACGCATAAGCTTTGTGCCTCATCATCTGAACGACTGTAACAACCCTATAAACTTGGATAAGATAAGAAATGCTTAATGTGTCAATAATGCCTATGATTAGATCATGGTTCACACGGATTGATGCGCGTAGAACCAAACATAGGAACCCTTGCTACAGCCAAGCCAACTAACTTGGGAAGTTAGTTCAACTTGGAAAGGTTGGGTCCAACCATGTAGGGCTCTCGAATACGAAGATTTACTCGAATGAGTCTTTACCGGACTTAATAAGAGGAAATCTTAAGTTTGGAGGGTCTAGGGGTAAAATGGTCTTTTACCAGGCTAAGGGTAATATCGTAATTACCTTTAATATATAATTAATTATTTAATTAATAAAGTGGAGGGGAAATTTGGGGAGAGTGGGCCTAAATTGAGCCCTTGAAATGAAGTCTTGCTCCACCCGGGTTCGAACCTAGGTAGGAGCAATGATTTAATGTGATTTTTTTTAATTGGTGAATTAATTTAATAAATTAGTAATTAATGGTTGATTTAAGAAAAAGGAAAATCAGATTTTATTATTAATTATTATTTATTTATTAATTAAGGTGTTTTTAAATTGACTAAGTCTTGCCAACTATCCTAATTTTAAGGGGCACTATCTCACTCAAACTCTCTCGCACGCCTAAATCTCTCTCTCTCTCGTCCATTTTGTTTTCTTGGCTGCAAAAATATAAAACAAAACGTTAGAAAGCAATCAAAAGTTCTCTACACTCAAAGAACTTTAAAAAAAAATATACAAACAAGCAAGCTAACTTAATAAACGAAAATTTTACATCATCTTCTTGACGGGATCGTGTTGAAGGTTTAGTGGAGGATTTGGGCAGCACTTTGAATGTGTGGAAAGCTACAACAAGGTATGGGTTTTCTCTCTTGGAATTCTTTCTCCAAGAGAAATTTATTTCGACAAAATCCAACGTATGAAACTAGGGCTGTCCCCTCTAGTGGAATTCCTTGTCCCTATTCTCCTTCCGATTTCAATCTAAATTAGGTTAGAAATCATGTTTTTGGTATGGTTGCTGGTATCTAAGTGTGAAATATGATATTCTATGTGATTTTGTATTTGGAAATAGCAAGCATGTTCAATGATGTCAATCGAAAGTGATATGGTGCAATGTGTAAAATGTTTGTTGTTGTTCTCCGTTTTGAAGTCTTAAAATGGCTTGTTTGATGATTGGGAATATTGTGCATAAGGTGTGTAAATTGTGATGTTTAAATGAAGTGTAAGGTGGCTGATCTTAAGTGGAAAAATCTAAGCTAAAACAACAATGAATCTACACCTAAGAATGTGTTAAACGAATCGTGAAAGTACCTCAAAACGAATGTATGAATGTTGTTAAGTAAAGGCTGGAAAATTTAATTAAATTCCTAGCATTTGGTGATGAGGTTTTGGTCAAGAAAAGGTGCCCCACGTACTATGTAGAAATGCAGGAAAAATCAGTGAGGTCAGCAGGGTTCGAACACGAGACCTCACCTTGCTAAGTTAAAAAAAATAATGAAAATAAAGGAATGGGGTTAAGGGGGATCGAAATTGGGTACTTAGGCTGATTCTCCTAGACTTAAAAATTAAATAAATAAAATGGGAGGCGTGGGAATCGAACCCACGACCTCCAGGCAGCGAATGACGTGAAAGAAAAATAAAAGAAAGGAAATGTGAGGCGTGGGAATCGAACCCACGACCTCAAGGTTGTAAAGGAGAAAGGGAGAAATAAAAAGAAAATAAAGTGAGGTTGTGGGGGCTCGATCCCACAACCTCACTGCCAATGCATAACTAAGTCAATTTTTAAATAAAAATAAAATAAGGAGGCTGTGGGGGTTCTAACCCACAACCTCACAGTCCCTAGCGAAATAAAGAATAAATAAAGAGAGGTTGTGGGGGTTCGATGCCACAACCTCATGGTCTATGCGAATTGAACAAGAAAAAAATGAAAACAAAAATAAAAGGGGCTGTGGGGGTTCGATCCCATAACCCTTCGGCCAAATAAGAGTAGAATCCAAGGAGAAAAATAAAGAGAGAATGTTGATGTTAGGGCTCGATCTAGGGTCCCAATGTCATGTGGATTAAAAATAAAATCAAGGCCAAGTGCATTGGCATACGATGAAATGATTATTATATAATGAAATGATGAAACCCTAGAAGGGTTAAGTAAGAGTGTGAAACACACAAATGGCCAAGTGCATTGGCATATGATGAAATGAACATTCACGTAAAATGGGGTGAGTAATTATGGAGAGCAATTGTGCTAATGTTAATGAATGTGGTGACAACTTGTTATGAGGCTAATGTAAAAGATGAGAACAACAAATGAGCCTAAGTAAATGTTACCAAAACGTACTCACCTATGAGAGTGTAAAGTTAATGAAGAGACCAGTCTCTATGAACACTCTAATGAAAGTATTGAGATTAACACACTTAATACTAATGATGAGATGAGAAATCATCTATTGAGCTATGATGTCCTCATACTAGAAGCCAGCTTCCATGACGTATGAGTTTAATGTAATGGAACTTTATACTAAGCACCGATAGACTAGCTATGAGCGGTGATGCCTTATTTTGGGAATGGCGGAGGTTCACGTAACTCTCATGATATGAGACTGTCCGGCTTGCCGGGTATGGATCTCTTTATATATCCTGGTCTTCGAACCTATATTGCTAATATAAGGATCTAGCGGGTTTAAATTCCCATGTACGCTAGCATGTTTTGGGTCACCTTGGCCGGTGATTCCACCTCTTTTCGGTGTGGGGGAGACACTGGATTTCATGATGCTCACATGATCTATGTTGGTTAAAGTTAAAGTTCCCAATGAATGAATGAGGCCAGCCTCAAATGATGCACATAATGAAATGAACGATACCAAAGGGGTTAGGATAGGATAATCAAGAGGTGAGCTAGATTCAGGTAATGACACTGGGTTATTCTTGATCATTGCACAGCAAACCCGATGAAAGTCTTAAACTACATCCTAGGTATAGCTGCTGTTCATACTGTCAGTTTTGCTGAATGCCTCTCAAAGTGAGAGTTTTTCCATTATATAGAGAGAATAAATATTAAAAATCCATAAAGATCCGTCATTCCTATCCCTAAAGATCAGCTATTCTATCTCTACAAATCTGCTATTCAATCCCTCCAAATCCGCTATTCTATCACAATATTTATTCCTTTTATTCTACAACAAATCTATATGATCATGCTAATTTATATCACTATCTAATTACATTAATATATACAATTATTTAGATTTCCATCATGCTAACATCCCCCCTCAAATTGATGCCGGTGGATCAAGAAGCATCAATTTGCCTAATAGAAATTGATGGCGTTGTCGTGCCATAGATTTTGTAAACGCATCAGCTATTTGAAGATCACTGGAAACATGTGGAAGAGTAATGACTCCTTTATCTACAGCTTCTCGTATATAATGACAATCTACTTCGATGTGTTTGGTCCTCTTATGAAAAACTGGATTAGTAGCAATCTGAATAGCACTTTTATTATCATCATGGAGAGGAGTAGGATGAGATTGAGGAAATCCAATCTCAGCAAGTAATCCACGAAGCCATACAACCTCAGAGCAAGCAGTAGACATGGATCGATATTCAGCCTCTGTTGAATATTTTGACACACGATCTTGCTTTTTACTGTTCCACGATATCAACGACTATCCAAGAAATATGCACCAACCAGTGGCTGAATGACGAGTATCAGAACATCCCACCCAGTCAGAATCACTAAAAGCATTAAGACGAATAGGAGAACCACTTGGAAAGAACAATCCACGAGTAGATATTCCTAGAAGATACCGAATGATGCGACGAACAGCCACCAAGTGGAGATGACGGGGAGCTTGCATAAATTGGCTAACTTGTTGCACTGCAAAAGAGATATCAGGCCGAGTAATAGTAAGTAATTTACACTCCCAACTAATTGTCGAAACATAGTTGGATTAGGAAGAAGATTGCCTTCCTCACGACGATACTTCACATTCAATTCCAATGGAGTATCTACAGAGGAGGAATCTTGAAGACCAACCAAATAAATCAGATCCTGAGTATATTTGTGTTGGTTTAGAAACACACCTGAAGCAACATTATGAACTTCCAAACCCCAAAAATATGTGAGAGTACCAAGATCTTTCATATGAAAAGAATCTTTAAGCTGCTGTTGGTGGCTAGTAATTAGTGAAGAATCAGTTCCTGTGATGATAATGTCATCTACATACACCAAAAGAAGAACACAACCTATAGATGTTTTCCAAAGAAACAAAGACGAGTCATATTTGCTCTGCTCAAAAGAAAATTGTAGCAAAGTAGACCGGAACTTATCAAACCCAGCTCTTGGAGCTTGTTTTAATCCATACAAAGACCGCTTCAACTTGCACACATATGATATAGGTGATGAGAACAAACCAGGTGGAGGTTTCATATAAATCTCTTCTTTAAGATCACCATGGATAAAAGCATTTTTGACATCCATTTGATAAAGAGTCCAGTTTTGTGAAGCAGCAATGGCAATAATAGTTTGCACTGTAGTCATTTTTGCTACTGGTGCAAAAGTCTCCTCATAGTCCACCCCATACTCTTGTCTGTTACCAAGAACAACCAATCGAGCTTTGTACCGATCAAGAGTTCCATCAGAATGAAGTTTAATTGAATAAACCCATTTACATCCAATAGGGCGGACATTTGAAGGACATGAAACAATGTCCCATGTGTCATTTTCTTTAAGAGCCAAAAGTTCCTCCTCCATTGCTTTTTGCCAACATTAAAGATTGGAGGCTTGTGAGTAACCTATTAGAATAGATATGGTAGATAAAGTAGAAGAAAAACCATACCGTTAAGGAGTTTGAGACACTCTAGTAGATCGCCAAGGAGGCTCAAGAGGAGCAGGCCTTGAAAAAATCTCAGATTCTGGTTGTAGAGCAGTCTCAGGTGGCGGATCTGTTTCAGGATAGGGTAAAGTTGGCCGACGTCGTTCATACAAAAATCCTAGTTTGAACCGCTTAGAAGACAATGACAAATCCTCAAAAGTAGGAAAAATAGGAGAAACAGAAGATGACTCAATATGAGTAGGAAAGAAATACTGATTCTCAAAGAAAATAACATTCCTAGAAACACAAAATTTGTTAGAACTTGGATCATAACAAATAAATCCTTTCTGTGAAGTACTATAGCCCATAAAAGCACATTTAATAGACTGAACAGAGAGTTTATTGCGTTGAGAAGGAGGAAGGTGCACAAAACAACACAACCAAATGTATGAAAATTTTCTATGATAGCTAGGATGCTTGTGAAAAAGACGATAATATGGAGACTCAAGGTTTAACACTTTAGATGGAAGTCTATTAATCAAATAGACAGCAGTAGAAACAGCTTCAACCCAATATTTAGATGGAACAGAGGACTCAATCAATAAAGTACGAGTGACATCCAAAAGATGACGTTTTTTACGCTCAGTAACCCCATTTTGTTGTGGCGTGTATGGGCAAGAGCGTTGTGATACAATTCCTTTCTGAAGCAACAAATTATTGAATTCATGAGACATATATTCTCCACCAGAATCAGATCTTAATATTTTGATGCATGTGGAAAATTGAGTCTCAACGTAAGCCAAAACCTTCTTGAATATGGAAAACACTTCAGATTTAGATCGAAGAAAATACACCCATGTAAACCGACTATAGTCATCTATAAATGTCACAAAATACTTGAAATGAGCATGAGAAATTACTGGTGAAATTCCCCAAACATCACTATGAATGACATCAAAACAGTTTGCAGCACGACTACCAAAATTAGGAAAAGGAAGAGTTTTACTTTTGCCTAATTTACAAGTAGAACAATCAAAGGAAGCAACTGAAAATTGATTTTTATTTCCCAATAAACCAGAATTGGACAAATGAGACAACACAATAGAATTTGGATGTCCTAGACGTTTATGCCAAACATCATTCTTAGTAGTGGTGGAAGCAAAAGCCAGAACAGGAGTAATAGAAAAGTGTATAGGAAACAATCTTCCAACTTTAGGCCCCTTCGCTATTATCATCCCCGACACCTGATCCGGCACAAGGCAACCATTACGAGAAAAGTTCACATTACAATTGTTATCTACCAATTGGCCAACCAAAATAAGACTAGTGGAGAGCTTTGGTGAAACAAAAACATTCTTCAAAGTTTCAGTAATATCCCCAACCTTGGTAATGGGTAAATTACTACCATTAGCAACCTGAATTTGTGTTGGACCATTATACTCACGGATGTTTTTGAGTATATCAGTTGAGTTGGTCATATGATTGGAAGCGCCAGAATCAACAAGCCAAAATTTAGATATTACCTTATTACCTTGTAGTACCAAAGTTGAAAATGCTGACAAGATCATTTGTTGTACCATTTGAGGAGTAATAACTTGTCATACCGAAGATGAGCTATCTGTAGTGGAATCATTTATCCCAACTTGGAAAGCCTTTGTCCTATGGTTTTGAGGACGTGTGGGACACTCTTTGATAATGTGTCCTTGTTGTTTACAATAATTACAGAACTTCTTCCCACAATTGCGAGCAATATGACCATATTTCTTGCAACTATAGCATTGAGTTCTAGCCATATCCGCGCTCTTTCCTTTCCCTTGAGATGCAAATGTAACAGTGACAACATTTCCTTGATGAAAAGCATTTTGTGTGACGAGACGCTGCTCCTCACAAAGTAATTCTCTAAAACAGACATCCAACGAGGGAGATGGATCACGACTCGTCAAGTTGGAGCGAACACTTTCAAAGTCAGATCGTAATTTCATCAAAAATTGATCTCGCTTGCTTTGTTCATGAACTCCTTAAATGATGGAGAGAGATTCAGAAGGTAATTTATCATAAACAATATCGGTAAATTCAGCCCATAAATTCTGAAATCTAGAGAAATAATCTTGAATAGAGAGACCTCCTTGTGAATACATAGCAATTTCATGCTCTAACTGAAAGCACCTTGCGCTATGGTCTTGGTTGTAAACCTTTCATAAATAATCCCACATGGCCTTTGCTGTCTTGTATGGCCTGAGATTAAGAACAATAAGAGGGTCAATTGACCCTAAAATCCATGTCATCACCTGAGCATCTTTAACCTTCCATTGACCGAGCTTTTTAGGATCGGTAGGAGTAGGATCGCTTCCATCTATATGTCCCCATAATTCTTTTTCGGTTACAAATAGTTGAAATTGAAATTTCCAGGCGGAGTAATTTTTTCCCGTGAAACGAACATGGAAATACTCAAACTGATATGACGACATGTTTTTGACAAGCTAAGAAACATAGAAATGCAATGATGCAAAATAACCAGAATGAAAAGAGACAAAGATTCCAAGATGCCTTAACTTCCAAGATACTTAGGACTAACTGTTGACTAACAGTAAGCAGAACCAAAACATCCAAAAAATATTCTGGAAGGAACCACAGATGAAGGACACTAAGAATCAAAGCACTGAAAAAGGCTCTGATACCATGTTAGTTTTGTTGAATGCCTCTCAAAGTGAGAGTTTTTCCATTATATAGAGAGAATAAATATTACAAATCCCTAAAGATCCGTCATTCCTATCCCTAAATATCAGCTATTCTATCTCTACAAATCTGCTATTCAATCCCTCCAAATCTGCTTTTCTATCACAATATTTATTCCTTTGATTCTACAACAAATCTATATGATCATACTAATTTATATCACTATCTAATTACATTAATATATACAATTATTTAGATTTCCATCATACTAATACACACTAGCCTATGAACGAAATAAAATGAAGTACGTATGAATGAATGAAGCAGACTCTGTGTTTGCTAATGAAGACTCCATAGTTGAGGTCCCATATGTTGAGCCCTCATTTGGAAAGTCTTAATGGCAAGTCCATGATTCCAAGGTCTCATGGCATATGAATGAATGTTATAAAAGATGTTATGTGCTATATGCAATATGATATGTGCTATGTGTAAGATGTTGTGTGCTGTGTGCAATATGATAAGTATGATGATGCATGTTACTCTCATGGCATGACTTTCCTAATACAAATTTGGAAAGTTCACTAACTTTCCTAACCCTAATTTGGCAAGTCCACTGACTTGACTTTCCATAATCATGTTGTTAGGAAAGAGTTATCCTTTCTTATGCATGTCCTTGGTGTGTGCTTGCATATAACCATACTTAGTACAAGTGTCTACTAATCCCATACAACTCTATATTCTTAGGTGCCGGCACAGGTGGATGCTAGAGCTTACAGGTTGACGTTGCAGCTATCCGGACGTGGAGCTTTCATCCGGACTTGGTAGGCGCTCATGCTTTTGAGGATGTCTACCGTTACTGTCTAGCTTAGATGTAGGCTTTAGCTAGTGGAGCATGTTCCACTAGTGTTTTTTTCCATTTTTATTTCAGACAGTATATTGGTGCCATTTTGGCAATTATACCTTTATTACAGTATTGCACTGTTTCTTTCATTTGATTAACTCTATATTAGATGGTTGATTTGTGAACGCCCATGATGTTAAGTTTAGATTGTTTCGCATGAAATAAGAAAACAAAAAGTTCAAATTTTCCGCTAAAATTAACCTAGATGAAGTAAGAATGACGTAAGCAGGCTTGGCTGCGACCTCTGAGAGGTCAACGACGCCGATCTCGTCTGGGGTCTAGATTCTGGTCATGACAACGACCTTTTGTTTTTCAATCAATATCAACAACAAATATGGATGAATTTGTAAAGGAAATGCTTCCTGCACTTACTAATCATCTTCTTCCTCTTCTTATGGAACGGGTACAAGAAGTGATTACTCCCGTTGAAAATTTGTCACCTTTGACCCCCATAATGCCTCCTCCTGCTACTACTAACGAGGTTGATCTTTTAGTTTTTGACAATGATGTTATCCTGTAGTACACTCCAGCTTTAACTTTCTATATTGTCTCTTGTTTTGGAAATTAAAAATTGTGTAGTAATAATAATTTATGAATGTAGTTGCTTTTAAGAATAGCTGATACATTGATTTTGATATTTTGCACTAAAAATATGTGATTTGAATTATGCTATCTACTATTTGATTTTGATTGTTTAGCTGCCTAGAATACTCTCTATATACACTTCAAGTTGTAGACTAGTTGTTGTTACTTAATCATTGTAATACCATCTTCTCATTGTAATACTATATGCTCTTAGTACATCCATGTATGCATCCATATAATTTTATTCTTAGTCAGGTGATGCATCTGTTAGGTGCCTAGCTTATTAATATTCTGAAAATTAGAACTGCTGCAAAAATTTCTCATGTGATGCATCTGTCAAATTTGCAGATTTTTCAATTAAAAAATTTGCAGACTGCTGGGCAGAATTGTGAGTATATATTTTACAAACTCTTTAACTAACATCTTCTTTTATGGTATATATTTGTATCTGAACACATACTATGCACTTAATATGATTATATCTAATAATTAAATGATTTCTTTTTTATTGGATATTATAAAAGGTAGAGATCCAACACCAAGTGTGTTACATTTGCACGTTTACACATGGTCATGATGAAAAATCATGGTGAACGTTCTTGAATTGTCCATGTAAGTGTAAAACCTTAAAGCTTATCTAAAAATGTAAATTTCAGGTCTAATAGGTTCAAAATTATATTAGTTGTTGTTGTTTTTGTATAATGAAGGTGTTGTTTTTATGCCTTTTCTCTGCAATTTTCGTGTTTTTTAGTGCGATCCTGCTGTTGTTTTAGAGTGACTCTAGTGCAGTTGTATTTTGTGCAATTCGAGTCATGTTTTAGAACATATTTGTTTATGTTGTTTTGTATAATGTAGGTGTTGTTTTAATGCTTTTCTACTGCAATTTTAGGGCTTTTTAGTGTGATCCTACTATTGTTTAAGTGTGACTCTCGTGCAGTTGTTTTATGTGCAATTCTAGTCGTGTTTTAGAGTGCATTTTGTTTCTTGTAGTAAAAAGAAAAGGTAGTTACATCAAGTTAAAGCTTGCAATGAAAGTGATTGTTTCATACCTTGGCTAGTCAAGTTTCAAGCGTCTCGTTTCTTTTTTTTTCTGTAGATCTCGACCCTACCCTATTTTTCAATCAATGAATGTATAAATCTTGAATTTCTTGGGCTTCCATCCTCTGTGTATTGGTATTTCTGTAAGTTGCATCTCCTGATTATCATGTCGAGTAGACTGGGTTCTTACGACTATAGTGTCAGTCCTTGCAGGTTCCTTTCGCAATTTAATTTGAGTGGGAGTTACAGTAGACACCATTGGGTTGTCCTGAATCCCAAGTGAGAAATTTGAGGACTGTGCATCATTAGAGTAGTTCCCTGCAACTTGGTTCCTTGATTTACTATCATGTGCAAGTGCTGTTGTATGTATGTTTTGGGGGTTCTTGAGAACTCTTGTCCTGTTTTGTGTGTCTGTGTTTTAGGGCATCTTGAGACCTCTTGTCCGGTTTTTATCATATGGTTGAAAGATGTACATTGTATTAAAGCTGAAACTCTTATGCATCTTTATGCATTTTCCTTCGAAATTTATTTTGTTCCCTATCTTTAATGCTTTCTCATTTCCTCTACTTATTATAGAAAAAATATGAAGAAATATTACGGTAAAAAACCTATATCACAATATTATATTTGTCAATGTAAAGCATATTACTAAGCTACGGGGAAGAAAATAAAATAAGAATATACGGTCTTAGATCTGAAGAAATAAAATTACTACGGGCAGAATCATTGTGGATCATCATCATTACCACCTCCATTTTCTCGATCAACATCGACATCAAATATGGATGAGTTTGTAAAGAAAATGGTGCCTACACTTACTATTTATCTTATATCCTATTATTGTTGAGCAAGTGCAAGCAACAGTGAATTAGTTGAATTAAGTAATATTTAAAAATATGATTTAAGTAAGGGAAAAATCAGATTTTTAATAAAAATAATAATTAAATTAATAAATAATGAGGAGTCCTAGTTTGACTTAGTCTCCACCTAACTCTCCTAATCCTAATCCTAATCCTAATTCTCTTATTCTCACGTCTCTCACTCTCATTCTCACGTTATTTTATCATTAAAATAACTGTAAATAATAGTTCTTGACTCTTGAAGAACTTACAGACAAAAACTCAAACGAAAAACTAAGCTAAAAACGAAAATCAACAATAAGTTCTTGACAGGATTGTGCTTGAAGTTTCGGTGGTGAGGCTTGGTTTCATGGTAAATTGGCAGCATTTAAACAAGTTTTGAACGACATTAAGGTATGAGTTTTCTTCTCTCTTTGTCCCTTTACCAAGAGACCCCTAAGTTAAGTTTAAATTCCAATCGAGAAACTAAGGTTTTCCCCATTGCATGCCTCTGTCATTAGATCCTTTGAACGATTCAAAGCATGCGTTGGCATGTCTTTTGGTAGATAATGTTAGGTGTGATTGTGATTATGTATTGAATATGTGGTAGGAAATCATGTAAAGGATGACAAATATATTCCGGAAAAGTGTATTAAGTGGACTGTTTTGAGCATGTGTGTGCTGAAAATTTGACTATGTTTGCTGCCTGAAATTTGTATGTTAAATGTTGTGTTTTGCGTGTGTAAAAATGGTAAAAACGTGATGTTCATAAAAGGTTAAGGTGGCTGACTGAATGTCACTCAAAATGCTACAAAACAATCAACAAAAGAATAAGAGAAAAATGGATTGGAAGCTGGAAATTTGTAGTCTCAACCAAGAGGTGAAAAAAAAATGTCTGTTTCAAAAAAAAATTAAAATTGTGAGGTCATTGGGAATTAAACCCAAGACCTCACCAAATGTAAATTACATAAAAATTTCAAAAAAAATTAAAGGAAAAATAAATAAATGTGGAGAGTGGGGATTGAACCCCCAACCTCTTGAATGGATGAGAGAGTTAGGAGAAAAATAAAGGAAAAATAAATAAATGTGGAGAGTGGGGATTGAACCCCCAACCTCTTGAATGGATGAAAGAGTTAGGAGAAAAATAAATGTGGAGAGTGGGGATTGAACCCCCAACCTCTTGAATGGATGAGAGAGTTAGGAGAAAAATAAAGGAGAAAAATAAATGTGGAGAGTGGGGATTGAACCCACAACCTCTTGAATAGATGAGAGAGTTAGGAGGAAAATAAAGGAGAAATATAAAATGAGGTGAATGGGGATTGAACCCACAACCTCTTGGATAGGTGAGAAAGTTAAAAGATAAATTAAGAGAAAAAGAATGAGCTTGTGGGGGATTGATCCCACAACCTCCATGCCTTGGACAAAAAATAGAGGAGAAAAAGAAAGGAAATAATATGGGGTTGATGGGGATCGAACTAGGGTCCCCCAAATCTGAAAAATGCAATCACCAAGTTTAATATAAGATTAATGTTGCCCAACGGATTCGAAATCGGGTTCCCTTGCCCAATTCCGTATTGACACATAAGTCATACGTAAACAATTATTTAATGAATGTTGCCTCTAAAGATCGAAATCAATATCTTGGCATACCTACAAGATGCATAAGTCTTGTACCACATAATCTTGGGTAAATATGAATCACTTAGATACACTATGAATGAAGCCTCATGGCTTGTATGTGTGGACTCATAAGTCTAGCATACGTTTAAAAGTAAGTGAGCCTAAGATGTATGTGATGAAATGATGTAACCTAAGAAGGGTTAAATAAGAGTGTGAAACACATTAAATGGCCAAGTGCATTGGCATATGATGAAATGAATATTCACGTGAAGGGGTGAGTAATTATGAAAAGCAAATGTGTTAAAGTTAATGAATGAGGTGACAATATGATAAGAGGCTAATGTGAAAGATGAGAGCAATCTCAAATGAGCCTAAGTAAATATTACCTAAACGTACTTACCTATGAGAGTGTAAAGCTAATGAAGAGACCAGTCTCTATGAACACTCTAATGAAAGTATTGAAGTTAATGCATACTTAATACTAATGATGAGATGAGAAATCATCTAATGAGCTATGATGTCGTCATGCTAGAAGCCAGCTTCCATGATGTATGAGTTGAATGTAATGGAACTTTATATTGAGCACCGATAGGCTAGATATGAGCGGTGATGCCTTTCTTCGGGAAGGGCGGAGGTTCACGTAACTCTCATGAGATGAGATTGTCCGGCATGCCGGGTATGGGTCTCCTTATATCTCCTAGTCTTTGAACCTATAATGCCAATATAGGGATCTAGCAGGGTTTGACTCCCTATATACGCTAGCATGTTTTGGTTCACTTTGGCCGGTGATTCCACCTCTTATCGGTGTGGGGATTACACACTGGATTTTATGATGCTCACATGATCTATGTCGGTTAAGGTTAAAGTTCCCAAAGAAAGAATGAGGCCAGCCTCAACGAATGCACATAATGAAATGAATGATACCAAAGGTGTTAGGATAGGATAATCAAGAGGTGAGCTAGACTTAAGTAATGACACTAGGTTATTCTTGGTCATTGCACAGCAAAACCGATGAGAGTCTTAAACTTCATCCTAGGTATGACTAGTGATTGCACTAGTATATGAATGAATGAAAATAAAGTACGTATGAACGAACAAAGTAGACTCTGTGTTTGCTAAAGAAGGCTCCCTAGTTGAGGGCCCATATGTTGAGCCCTCATTTTTGAGAAGTCCTAATGTCAAGTCCATGAGTCCAAGGTCTCATGGCATATGAAAGAATGAAATGAACTACGTGATATGATATGTGCATTATGTTATGTGTTGTTTGCATAATGTTAAGTATGATGATGCATGTTACTCTCATGGCATGACTTTCATAATCCGAATTTGGCTAGTCTACTGACTTGACTTTCCATAATTCATATCGTTAGGAAAGAGCTCTTCTTAATCATGCATGTCCTTGGTTTGTGCTTGCATATACCCATGCTTAGTACAAGTGTATACTAATCCCATACAACTCTACATTTTTAGGTGCAGGCACAGGTGGACGTTAGAGCTTACAGGTCGATGATGAAGCTATCCAAACGTGGAGCATTCATCCGGACTTGGTAGGCCCTTATCCTTTCGAGGACGCTTGCCCATTATATTCTAGCTTAGATATAGGTTTTGAGTTAGTGGAGTATGTTCCACTAGCGTTTCTTTCTCATCTTATTACAGACATTGTATTGGTGCCATTTTGGCAAGTATACAGTTAATGCAGTATTGAACTATTTCTTTCATTTGATGATCTTAATATTAGATGGTTGATTGTGAACGTTTATGAGTTTAAGTAGAAGGTCTTATATGAATGTTAAGTAACAAAAAGTTCAAATTTTTCGCTAAAACTAACCTAGATGAAGTAACGATGACGTATGTAGGCTTGTCTCTGACCACTGAGAGGTCAACGACGCCAGTCTCGTCTGGGTTCTAGACTCCGGTCGTGACAAAGTTTGTATCAGAGAATTAGGTTAAATTATGAGGATAATAAGTTCACATCAACCACATCGAGTAGTTTCTAAGTCATGGTAGTGAAGTGCACCACTATCATGAATTAGAGACTGCATGATGCATAGGAAAATTTCTCTTCTTCTGATCTTATCGTGCCTTCTCTAATGTCTGATTCCTTGGTGTTATGAGCGTATCTAACATCAATTCTACTTTTTCAGAAAATGAACACAAGGATGAACACTGGTCAGAGAAGAGGAGAAGAAGCTGCTGGGGGTAACCAAGTTCCTTCCCAGGCCCCAGCTACTTGAACGGAGATGCATGTTAACCTAACTGAGTTGACAGATAGAGAAGTGAGGACAGCCCTAGTACAGATGCCCCAAGCCATCACCTTACAAGCTTAGACTATGACAGCCCAGACAGAGTAACAAGGTGTTCCCAGGAAGAACCCACCTGCCAGCACCATAGCTAGCAGGTTAAGGGACTTCACGAGGATGAATCCTCCCATTTACACTGCATATGAGATTGCTGAGAATCTCGAAGAGAAGTGTAGGGCAGCTATGTTGCATCCGAGCATGGGCTTTACCAGGCTTATGGTCCGTGTCCAACAAGTGGAGGAATGTAGGAAGAGGAAGCATACTAGGGCAGGGAATAGGTCAAGGCAAGCTGAGAAGAGTTTTTCAAGGAAGAGTAGTACTGAAATCAGGGATAAGACCAGGTTTAAGAAGTGACTCTCCCACCAAGGGGAGTCAAGTTCATCCAAGGGTTGCTATGATAGGGATTCTGAGTCCAGAGTTAAGAGAAATAATGAAGTAGATACACCTCAGGGGAGGCCACCTTGCAGGAAGTGTGGCAAACTGCATGGAGGATAGTGTATGATGGGATCTAACGCTTGTTACAGTTGTGGCAAACCGGGTCACAAGGTGAAGGATTGTCCGAATAGGAGAAGTCAAAAACAAGGGAAAGAGAGAGTACAGCCTAATGGTCCAAGTGAAGAGGCTCCAAGGAGGCAACGATTCTTCGCACTCAAGTCTAGAGGTGTAGGGGAAGACACCTCTGGTGATGTCTCGGGTGCGTAGCCTAAATTAGTTTTTCATGTGTATGGTTTTATGCACTAGTATGAAGTTAATATGTTGGAGTCATCATGTTGGTTACTGACCTAGGTGACTTATGTGTTTATTTATGTTGTATGCTTTGATGAGACTAGTTTAGGAAGGAGTTCCTTAGTCTATTAATGCGAAGCTGCTAGTAGGTTTCAAGGATGTGCACCAACCTACAAATATGTGAATCAGATATTCACCAATAAAAAGCATTGAATAGCTTAGGTATGGATTTTCTCCATAAGTGTTATGCTACCATAGACTATCAAACAAGGGTAGTGAGGTTTCAGTTGCAAAATGAGATAGGGTATAAATGGGTAGGGCGTGGATTAATCCAACAAAGCCATATAATTTGAAATCTTAAGGCCAACAAGATGTTATCTAAGGGGTTAGATATACTCCTCCTAAGGCTGGTTTTGTTTAAGAAACTCTAAGTTTTAGTGCAATAGTCGACTTGGTGTTGTAAGTCCATAATCGTATGAGTAATAATTGCACTATGTGAGTTAAAATGAATTCATGTTCGCGTGTCATGTTGCTGTTTTTGTATAGCGTGGACATGATTTTTGTGTTGCGTGACTTGTGAGGTGCATCAAGTTAAGTGCGATTGAGAAGGAAGTTCCTCAATCTCAAATATCAAGCTTCAGATAAGCTTGAGTAATATGCATTATCCACAGTAAGTGTGAAACAGAAATTCACAAAGCGTAAAGTCTAAAGTATGTTAAGATATCTTCGAAAATCACCCTCTTTATTTTAAAATGATGTGTAGTGTCATTCGGGGATGAATGTTCCTAAGGGGGGGATAATGTAACAACCCTAAAAATGACTATGCTAAGTAATGTCTAACTTATCTAGAATGCCTAGATTAGATCGGGTTCACACAAATTGATGCGCGTAGAACCAGACCTCTGAACCTCTGCAACAACCAAGCCGACTAACTTGGTGAGTTAGTTGAGCTAGGAAAGGTTGGGTCCAGCCATGTAGGGCACCCGAATATGAAGATTTACCCGGATGAGTCTTAACCAGACTTAAAAAGAGGTAATCTTAAGTTTGGAGGGTCTAGAGGTAAAATGGTCTTTTACAGGCTAAGGGTAGTATTGTAATTACCCTAAATATTTAATTAATTAATTAATTAATATGGTGGAGGGGCAATTCGGGTAGAGGTTGCCGAATTTGACCCTTTAAGAAAAATCTAGCTTCACTCGGGTTCGAGCCTTGGTGGAAGCAAGGATTAAATTGATTTAATTTGATTAAGTGAATTAGTTTAATTAATTAATATTTAAAAATATGAATTAAGTAAGGGAAAAATCAGATTTTTAATTAAAAAAAAAAGAAAATTAATAAATAATGAGGAGTCCTAGTTTGACTTAGTCTCCACCTAACTCTCCTAATCCTAATCATAGTCCTAATCCTCTCATTCTCACGTCTCTCAGTCTCATTCCCACGTTATTTTATCATTAAAATAACTGAAAATAATAGTTTTTCAATCTTGAAGAACTTACACACAAAAACTCAAACGAAAAACAAAGCTAAAAACGAAAATCAACAACAAGTTCTTGACGGGATTGTGCTTGAAATTTCGGTGGTGAGGCTTGATTTCATGGTAAATTGGCAGCATTTAAACAAGTTTTGAACGACATTAAGGTATGGGTTTTCTTCTCTCTTGGTCCCTTTACCAAGAGACCCCTAAGTTCAGTTTAAATTCCAATCGAGAAACTAAGGTTGTCCCCGTTGCATGCCTCTGTCATTAGATCCTTTGAACGATTCAAAAAATGCGTTGGCATGTCTTCTGGTAGATAATGTTAGGTCTGGTTGTGATTATGTGTTGAATGTGTGGTAGGAAATCATGTAAAGGATGAAAAATATATTCCGGGAAAGTGTATTAAGTGGACTATTTTGAGCATGTGTGTGCTGAAAATTTGACTATGTTTGCTGCCTGAAATTTGTATGTTAAATGTTGTGTTTTGCGTGTGTAAAAATGCTAAAAACGTGATGTTCATAAAAGGTTAAGGTGGCTGACTGAATGTCACTCAAAATGCTACAAAAAATCAACAAAAGAATGAGAGAAAAATGGATTGGAAGAGACCTTGCTGGAAATTTGTAGTCTCGTCCAAGAGGTGAAAAAAAAATGACTGTTTTAATTTTTTTTTTAAATTGTGAGGTCATTGGGAATTCAACCCAAGACCTCACCAAATGTAAATTACATAAAAATTTTAAAAAAAAACTAAATGTAAAAAAATAAATGTGGAGAGTGGGGATTGAACCCCCAACCTCTTGAATGGATGAGAGAGTTAGGAGAAAAATAAAGGGAAAATAAATAAATGTGGAGAGTGGGGATTGAAACCCCAACCTCTTGAATGGATGACAGAGTTAGGAGAAAAATAATTGTGGACAGTTGGGATTGAACCCCAACCTCTTGAATGGATGAGAGAGTTAGGGGAAAAATAAATGTGGAGAGTGGGGATTAAACCCATAACCTCTTGAATAGATGAGAGAGTTATGAGGAAAATAAAGGAGAAATATAAAATGAGGTGAATGGGGATTGAACCCGCAACCTCTTGGATAGGTGAGAAAGTTAAAAGATAAATTAAGAGAAAAAGAATGAGCTTGTGGGGAATTGATCCCACAACCTCCATTCCTTGGACGAAGAATAGAGGAGAAAAAGAAAGGAAATATTATGGGGCTGATGGGGATCGAACTAGGGTCCCCCAAATCTGAAAAATGCAATCACCAAGTTTAATATAAGATTAAGTGTTGCCCAAGGTATTCGAAATCGGGTTCCCTTGCCCAATTCCGTATTGACACATAAGTCATACGTAAACAATTATTTAATGAATGCTGCTTCTAAAGATCGAAATCAATATCTTGGCATACCTACAAGATCTATAAGTCTTGTACCATATAATCTTGGGTAAATATGAATCACTTAGATACACTATCAATGAAGCCTCCTGGCTTGTATGTGTGGACTTATAAGTCTAGCATACGTTTAAAAGTAAGTGAGCCTAAGATGTATGTGATGAAATGATGTAACCCTATAAGGGTTAAGTAAGAGTGTGAAACACACTAAATTGCCAAGTGCATTGGCATATGATGAAATGAATATTCACGTGAAGGGGTGAGTAATTATGAAAAGCAAATGTGTTAAAGTTAATGAATGAGGTGACAATATGATAAGACGCTAATGTGAAAGATGAGAGCAATCTCAAATGAGCCTAAGTAAATGTTACCTAAACGTACTCACCTATGAGAGTGTAAAGTTAATGAAGAGACCAGTCTCTATGAACACTCTAATGAAAGTATTGAAGTTAATGCATACTTAATACTAATGATGAGATGAGAAATCATCTAATGAGCTATGATGTCCTCATGCTAGAATCCAGCTTCCATGATGTATGAGTTGAATGTAATGAAACTTTATACTGAGCACCGATAGACTAGCTATGAGCGGTGATTCCTTCCTTCGGGAAGGGCGGAGGTTCACGTAACTCTCATGAGATGAGATTGTCCGGCATGCCGGGTATGGGTCTCCT
This sequence comes from Solanum sitiens, assembly GCA_016801875.1. Lineage (NCBI taxonomy): Eukaryota > Viridiplantae > Streptophyta > Magnoliopsida > Solanales > Solanaceae > Solanum > Solanum sitiens. The sequence continues at coordinate 797,652 of JABWTJ010000377.1, read as the reverse complement.
TATATCTCCTAGTCTTTGAACCTATAATGCCAATATAGGGATCTAGCAGGGTTTGACTCCCTATATACGCTAGCATGTTTTGGTTCACTTTGGCCAGTGATTCCACCTCTTATCGGTGTGGGGATTACACACTGGATTTTATGATGCTCACATGATCTATGTCGGTTAAGGTTAAAGTTCCCAAAGAAAGAATGAGGCCAGCCTCAACGAATGCACATAATGAAATGAATGATACCAAAGGTGTTAGGATAGGATAATCAAGAGGTAAGCTAGACTTAAGTAATGACACTAGGTTATTCTTGGTCATTGCACAGCAAAACCGATGAGAGTCTTAAACTTCATCCTAGGTATGACTAGTGATTGCACTAGTATATGAATGAATGAAAATAAAGTACGTATGAACGAACGAAGTAGACTCTGTGTTTGCTAAAGAAGGCTCCTTAGTTGAGGTCCCATATGTTGAGCCCTCATTTTTGAGAAGTCCTAATGTCAAGTCCATGAGTCCAAGGTCTCATGGCATATGAAAGAATGAAATGAACTACGTGATATGATATGTGTATTATGTTATGTGTTGTTTGCAAAATGTTAAGTATGATGATGCATGTTACTCTCATGGCATGACTTTCATAATCCGAATTTGGCTAGTCTACTGACTTGACTTTCCATAATTCATATCGTTAGGAAAGAGCTCTTCTTAATCATGCATGTCCTTGGTTTGTGCTTGCATATACCCATACTTAGTACAAGTGTATACTAATCCCATACAATTCTACATTTTTAGGTGCAGGCACAGGTGGACGTTAGAGCTTACAGGTCGATGATGAAGCTATCCAAACGTGGAGCATTCATCCGGACTTGGTAGGCCCTTATCCTTTCGAGGACGCTTGCCCATTATATTCTAGCTTAGATATAGGTTTTGAGTTAGTGGAGTATGTTCCACTAGCGTTTCTTTCTCATCTTATTACAGACATTGTATTGGTGCCATTTTGGCAAGTATACAGTTAATGCAGTATTGAACTATTTCTTTCATTTGATGATCTTAATATTAGATGGTTGATTGTGAACGTTTATGAGTTTAAGTAGAAGGTCTTATATGAATGTTAAGTAACAAAAAGTTCAAATTTTTCGCTAAAACTAACCTAGATGAAGTAACTATGACGTGTGTAGGCTTGTCTCTGACCACTGAGAGGTCAACGACGCCAGTCTCGTCTGGGGTCTAGACTCCGGTCGTGACAAAGTTTGTATCAGAGAATTAGGTTAAATTTTGAGGATAATAAGTTCACATCAACCACATCGAGTAGTTTCTAAGTCATGGTAGTGAAGTGCACCACTATCATGAATTAGAGACTGCATGATGCATAGGAAAATTTCTCTTCTTCTGATCTTATCGTGCCTTCTCTAATGTCTGATTCCTTGGTGTTATGAGCGTATCTAACATCAATTCTACTTTTTCAGAAAATGAACACAAGGATGAACACTGGTCGGAGAAGAGGAGAAGAAGCTGCTGGGGGTAACCAAGTTCCTTCCTAGGCCCCAGCTACTTGAACGGAGATGCATGTTAACCCAACTGAGTTGACAGATAGAGAAGTGAGGACAGCCCTAGTACAGATGCCCCAAGCCATCACCTTACAAGCTTAGACTATGACAGCCCAGACAGAGTAACAAGGTGTTCCCAGGAAGAACCCACCTGCCAGCACCATAGCTAGCAGGTTAAGGGACTTCACGAGGATGAATCCTCCCATTTACACTGCATATGAGATTGCTGAGAATCTCGAAGAGAAGTGTAGGGCAGCTATGTTGCATCCGAGCATGGGCTTTACCAGGCTTATGGTCCGTGTCCAACAAGTGGAGGAATGTAGGAAGAGGAAGCATACTAGGGCAGGGAATAGGTCAAGGCAAGCTGAGAAGAGTTTTTCAAGGAAGAATAGTACTGAAATCAGGGATAAGACCAGGTTTAAGAAGTGACTCTCCCACCAAGGGGAGTCAAGTTCATCCAAGGGTTGCTATGATAGGGATTCTGAGTCCAGAGTTAAGAGAAACAATGAAGTAGATACACCTCAGGGGAGGCCACCTTGCAGGAAGTGTGGCAAACTGCATGGAGGAGAGTGTATGATTGGATCTAACGCTTGTTACAGTTGTGGCAAACCGGGTCACAAGGTGAAGGATTGTCCGAATAGGAGAAGTCTAAAACAAGGGAAAGAGAGAGTACAACCTAATGGTCCAAGTGAAGAGGCTCCAAGGAGGCAACGATTCTTCGCACTCAAGTCTAGAGGTGTAGGGGAAGACACCTCTGGTGATGTCTCGGGTGCGTAGCCTAAATTAGTTTTTCATGTGTATGGTTTTATGCACTAGTATGAAGTTAATATGTTGGAGTCATCATGTTGGTTGCTGACCTAGGTGACTTATGTGTTTATTTATGTTGTATGCTTTGATGAGACTAGTTTAGGAAGGAGTTCCTTAGTCTATTAATGCGAAGCTGCTAGTAGGTTTCAAGGATGTGCACCAACCTACAAATATGTGAATCAGATATTCACCAATAAAAAGCATTGAATAGCTTAGGTATGGATTTTCTCCATAAGTGTTATGCTACCATAGACTATCAAACAAGGGTAGTGAGGTTTCAGTTGCCAAATGAGATAGGGTATAAATGGGTAGGGCGTGGATTAATCCAACAAAGCCATATAATTTGAAATCTTAAGGCCAACAAGATGTTATCTAAGGGGTTAGATATACTCCTCCTACGGCTGGTTTTGTTTAAGAAACTCTAAGTTTTAGTGCAATAGTCGACTTGGTGTTGTAAGTCCATAACCGTATGAGTAATAATTGCACTATGTGAGTTAAAATGAATTCATGTTCGCGTGTCATGTTGCTGTTTTTGTATAGCGTGGACATGATTTTTGTGTTGCATGACTTGTGAGGTGCATCAAGTTAAGTGCGATTGAGAAGGAAGTTCCTCAATCTCAAATATCAAGCTTCAGATAAGCTTGAGTAATATGCATTATCCACAGTAAGTGTGAAACAGAAATTCACAAAGCGTAAAGTCTAAAGTATGTTAAGATATCTTCGAAAATCACCCTCTTTATTTTAAAATGATGTGTAGTGTCATTCGGGGATGAATGTTCCTAAGGGGGGGATAATGTAACAACCCTAAAAATGACTATGCTAAGTAATGTCTAACTTATCTAGAATGCCTAGATTAGATTGGGTTCACACAAATTGATGCGCGTAGAACCAGACCTCTGAACCTCTGCAACAACCAAGCCGACTAACTTGGTGAGTTAGTTGAGCTAGGAAAGGTTGGGTCCAGCCATGTAGGGCACCCGAATATGAAGATTTACCCGGATGAGTCTTAACCAGACTTAAAAAGAGGTAATCTTAAGTTTGGAGGGTCTAGAGGTAAAATGGTCTTTTACAGGCTAAGGGTAGTATTGTAATTACCCTAAATATTTAATTAATTAATTAATTAATATGGTGGAGGGGCAATTCGGGTAGAGGTTGCCGAATTTGACCCTTTAAGAAAAATCTAGCTTCACTCGGGTTCGAGCCTTGGTGGAAGCAAGGATTAAATTGATTTAATTTGATTAAGTGAATTAGTTTAATTAATTAATATTTAAAAATATGAATTAAGTAAGGGAAAAATCAGATTTTTAATAAAAAAAAAAAGAAAATTAATAAATAATGAGGAGTCCTAGTTTGACTTAGTCTCCACCTAACTCTCCTAATCCTAATCATAATCCTAATCCTCTCATTCTCACGTCTCTCAGTCTCATTCCCACGTTATTTTATCATTAAAATAACTGAAAATAATAGTTTTTCAATCTTGAAGAACTTACACACAAAAACTCAAACGAAAAACTAAGCTAAAAACGAAAATCAACAACAAGTTCTTGACGGGATTGTGCTTGAAATTTCGGTGGTGAGGCTTGATTTCATGGTAAATTGGCAGCATTTAAACAAGTTTTGAACGACATTAAGGTATGGGTTTTCTTCTCTCTTGGTCCCTTTACCAAGAGACCCCTAAGTTCAGTTTAAATTCCAATCGAGAAACTAAGGTTGTCCCCGTTGCATGCCTCTGTCATTAGATCCTTTGAACGATTCAAAGAATGCGTTGGCATGTCTTCTGGTAGATAATGTTAGGTCTGGTTGTGATTATGTGTTGAATGTGTGGTAGGAAATCATGTAAAGGATGAAAAATATATTTCGGAAAAGTGTATTAAGTGGACTATTTTGAGCATGTGTGTGCTGAAAATTTGACTATTTTTGCTGCCTGAAATTTGTATGTTAAATGTTGTGTTTTGCGTGTGTAAAAATGCTAAAAATGTGATGTTCATAAAAGGTTAAGTGGCTGACTGAATGTCACTCAAAATGCTACAAAAAATCAACAAAAGAATGAGAGAAAAATGGATTGGAAGAGACGTTGCTGGAAATTTGTAGTCTCGTCGAAGAGGTGAAAAAAAAATGACTGTTTTAATTTTTTTTTTAAATTGTGAGGTCATTGGGAATTCAACCCAAGACCTCACCAAATGTAAATTACATAAAAATTTTAAAAAAAAATTAAATGTAAAAAAATAAATGTGGAGAGTGGGGATTGAACCCCCAACCTCTTGAATGAATGAGAGAGTTAGGAGAAAAATAAAGGGAAAATAAATAAATGTGGAGAGTGGAGATTGAAACCCCAACCTCTTGAATGGATGACAGAGTTAGGAGAAAAATAATTGTGGACAGTTGGGATTGAACCCCAACCTCTTGAATGGATGAGAGAGTTAGGGGAAAAATAAATGTGGAGAGTGGGGATTAAACCCATAACCTCTTGAATAGATGAGAGAGTTAGGAGGAAAATAAAGGAGAAATATAAAATGAGGTAAATGGGGATTGAACCCGCAACCCCTTAGATAGGTGAGAAAGTTAAAAGATAAATTAAGAGAAAAAGAATGAGCTTGTGGGGAATTGATCCCACAACCTCCATTCCTTGGACGAAGAATAGAGGAGAAAAAGAAAGGAAATATTATGGGGCTGATGGGGATCGAACTAGGGTCCCCCAAATTTGAAAAATGCAATCACCAAGTTTAATATAAGATTAAGTGTTGCCCAAGGGATTCGAAATCGGGTTCCCTTGTCCAATTCCGTATTGACACATAAGTCATACGCAAATAATTATTTAATGAATGCTGCTTCTAAAGATCGAAATCAATATCTTGGCATACCTACAAGATCTATAAGTCTTGTACCATATAATCTTGGGTAAATATGAATCACTTAGATACACTATCAATGAAGCCTCCTGGCTTGTATGTGTTGACTTATAAGTCTAGCATACGTTTAAAAGTAAGTGAGCCTAAGATGTATGTGATGAAATGATGTAACCCTATAAGGGTTAAGTAAGAGTGTGAAACACACTAAATTGCCAAGTGCATTGGCATATGATGAAATGAATATTCACGTGAAGGGGTGAGTAATTATGAAAAGCAAATGTGTTAAAGTTAATGAATGAGGTGACAATATGATAAGAGGCTAATGTGAAAGATGAGAGCAATCTCAAATGAGCCTAAGTAAATGTTACCTAAACGTACTCACCTATGAGAGTGTAAAGTTAATGAAGAGACCAGTCTCTATGAACACTCTAATGAAAGTATTGAAGTTAATGCATACTTAATACTAATGATGAGATGAGAAATCATCTAATGAGCTATGATGTCCTCATGCTAGAATCCAGCTTCCATGATGTATGAGTTGAATGTAATGAAACTTTATACTGAGCACCGATAGACTAGCTATGAGCGGTGATTCCTTCCTTCGAGAAAGGCGGAGGTTCACTAACTCTCATAAGATGAGACTGTCCGGCATGCCGGGTATGGGTCTCCTTATATCTCCTAGTCTTTGAACCTATACTGCCAATATAGGGATCTTTGAACCCAATGAGAGTCTTAAACTTCATCCTAGGTATGACTGGTCATTGCACTAGTATATGAATGAATGAAAATAAAGTATGTATGAACGAACAAAGTAGACTTTGTGTTTGCTGAAGAAGGCTCCCTAGTTGAGGTCCCATATGTTGAGAACTCATTTTGGGAAGTCCTAATGTCAAGTCCATGATTCCAAGGTCTCATGGCATATGAAAGAATGATATGAACTACGTGATATGATATGTGCAATATGTTATATGTTGTTTGCAAAATGATAAGTATGATGATGCATGTTACTCTCATGGCATGACTTTCCTAATCCAAATTTGGCAAGTCCACTGACTTGACTTTCCATAATTCATATCGTTAGGAAAGAGCTCTTCTTAATCATACATGTCCTTGGTGTGTGCTTGCATATACCCATACTTAGTAGAAGTGTGTACTAATCCCATACAACTCTAAATTTTTAGGTGAAGGCACAGGTGGACGTTAGATCTTACAGGTCAACGTTGAAGCTATCCGGACGTGGAGTATTCATCTGGACTTGGTAGACCCTCATGCTTTCGATTACGTTTGCCCATTATATTCTAGCTTAGATATAGGTTTTGAGTTAGTGGAGTATGTTCCACTAGCATTTCTTTCTCATCTTATTTCAGACATTGTATTGGTGCCATTTTGGCAAGTATACACTTAATGCAGTATTGAACTATTTCTTTTATTTGATGATCTTAATATTAGATGGTTGATTGTGAACATTTATGAGTTTAAGTAGAAGGTCTTATATGAATGTTAAGTAACAAAAAGTTCAAATTTTCCGCTAAAATTAACCTAGACGAAGTAACGATGAAGTATGTAGGCTTGTCTGCGACCTCTGAGAGGTCAACAGCGCTGGTCTCGTCTGGGGTCTAGTCTCCGGTCGTGACACTATAATGTGAAGTTAGAATTTCATTGGGAGTTACATAGAACTTATAGTGAAGTAAGTGTAAGCTTAGTGTAGGTTTACTTTAACGTTCATATATATTGAATATAATTGTTAATGTCCTCTAATAGTGTTGTTTGGTGTTTAAATATGATTCTTATTCTTACACTATGAAGTTTTAAACAAAAAGAGCATGTTTCTTATAAATGTCTATTTGTCACGATTTTATGCATTAAGCCATACTTAGTACATGTTTTTGTACTTATTCCATTCTTTTGTTTATCTCTAAAGGTGTGGTTAGAATGTGAGAGGTATCTTAGATCAAGCATAGTTGAAGTATGTCCTTACTTGACTCGAGGGCATAATCATCTTTAGACTCTTTTATTCCAAAGAATTGTAATAGATAATAGATTGTTGTATTTCGATTGGATGGGCCGCCTCCCAAGTATTTCTTAAGTCTAAGGATGGAATATGTTGAGATTTAGTATTTTCTATAATTTTACATGAAATATATTTTAAGATATTTTGCGTGAAAAGTTTTAATTCCGCACTACGTTTCATACATGTAAGACCTCAAAAATGAGATAAGGTGTCTAGAGTCTAACATGTTCGTCTTATCGTTATAAGGTCCTAAAATGCCTTATTATGTCATATAGAGTTAGTGTGCAAAGTTTGAAGTGATTTGGAAGTCGAACGTCAAGGGACGTCCAAGACGTTCGACGAATAGTCGCTTTTGTGCCTCATGTGTGTATGCATACCTAAGTTGTGTGAACTGAGTCAAATAAGTCTTCAAATGGTGTTAAATGATATTTAATGTTATTGTATGAAGTTTCGTAAAGTTTGGAGGTCAAACGCCCAAGGACGTCCAAGACGTTCGAAAGATAGACCCTAAGACTTTCATCGTATGTCATGTTGGGGTCAAGGCTGTTTGGACGTCTTATAGGTGTTTGTTTTGGATGAAACTTATGTGGTAGGTCTATAACATGTTAAGGTTTGTAATCGCGTTGGAAACGTCCGGGTACGACTTCTAAAGGGCCCCACAAGAGGCCCCACAAGAAGGACCCCAAGGCTGCCTATACACTGCCTGGGCAGTGTCCTTGACGGACCCAATGACGGACCGTTGGGCCTCCAACGGACCGTCAAGCAGGTCTCGTCGAAGGAGACTTTCCTTGGTCATGTCATGAGCCAATAAATTGGCTAAGTCATGGGCGACGGAGGGCATGACGCCCCGTCAAGCCCATGACACCCCGTCAAGGCATGCGTCGCGGCTGCCTGCAAGTTGGCTGCTGCGTGCTGCCACTTAAAGGGGTGAATGGTAAATTCACCCCACGTCCTAAACTGACTATAATAGGTTTAATTAAGTAATTTTAGGTGTATATAAGTCTTTAAAAACGTCATCAACCCATTCCCAAACCCTCTCACATATTTTAAGCCTTTCTCTCCAAAAATGTTCTCTCTAAAACCACCATTGTTGGTGAAGCTCAAGAACAGATTCAAGCTGGGTTTTCCATGGATGAATCATGAAGTTTTAGAGGTTTTCAACTAATAAAAGGTATGGTGATCCTTCATCTCTAAGTAACCTTTCACTTGGAGAGTTCTTCTCAATGTTTTCAAAGAAAGTTTATGATCAAAGTTCTTCTTCTGCAATCTAGCAATGGGTTCTTTCTCAAAATGTTTTTAATGATTAAATCATGATGAATTGAAGTTAATAAAATGGTTTTAATGTGTTTTCACTCCAATTGCATGATGAACCCTTGTTCCTTCCAAAATTGGTTTAGCTCTTGCATGGGCTTTGTGATCTTGACTTGTTATCGATTGAATTACGATTCCCTTATGTTGAAGTGATTGTATATACTGTTAATTACATGAATTTATGTTGAATTGATGATGAATGATACATGAGGATCAATCTATGAAGATTTGAGCATGTTTAGCCTAGTTTTCTATAGTCACTGTAACATTGGTTTTCTTGTGATCCAAAGTGAGTTTCGATTAAGTTGTGGTTCTTGTAGCTACTGTTTTAGATTAATACCATGGTTGAATTATGGATATAAATCATGTGTGACAAAAGTAGAGAAGGCTTGGTTTGAATTAATCTAGGTTCTTCTTGTCTATGAAGTTGTAACTTGTGATCTTAACGTTAGGTTAGTCGCTATAAGAATTGATTATGGTTAATGTCTATAGCTGCTGCCTATAATGAAATATGAGGATGAATTATATGTAATTAATACAATATGGGTCAATTCATGATAGGTTGAATATGATTAACCTATGTAAACTTACTTTCCATGAACTCCCTATATAAAGTATGCTTGTATCGACCTTAATGGCAAATTGTAGTAGTGTCTCATCTAGATTATGATTTCATTAGCTACTACCTTAGGGTGATATGATTCATGAAATATTACCTATAATCCATATGAATGAAATTGATTAATGATCTATGTTATTCTACTTTCCTAGTATGTTGATATGTTGTATTATGTTATGGTATAATCATGTAGTGACTTGTACATGGTTTCTTATATGTTTAAAGTACATTTAGCTACTGCCATATATGTGTTTTATTGATGAATAAGGTGTATTGATCAATGATGATCAAAGGGTGAGAATTGGGTAAGAATGCTTATTTCCTTTACTCTTCTACTTCTCTATTCCTTATAGTAATGTTGATGAAGCCTTGTATGGCATTGTGTGGTATGGTCCCCTTATGGTGGCGGTGTTTACGTTATTGTCATTATATATGTGTTGACCTTGGCCTTGAAGGCATATTGATGAACTGATGAACATGTGCTTAAGATGATACTATGAGAAGCTTATGCCTACTTTCCTATTCTAGTTGTGAATTAGGTGGTGTGGTTATTGTATGAGCATGTGTATAGTTATGTTAGGGTATTGTATAGGTGCTTCCATTAATGTGTTAAAGTGGTTAATAACCTCTACCCATGTACCCCTTATATGGAAGTATAAATAGCTAAAGTTAGGAGTCTTGATTTCATGGTATATATTGTCATGTCTCCTATGCTATTATGTGTTGTGTGCTATGTGCTTGAAGTATAATGTGGTCTAATAGTGTGACTGACTTAAGATGTTAATGATGGCCATTATGTGATCATGTTGGTAAATGTACACACACTGTCACTTATATGCATATTACAAGTAGTATGAGTCATTGGGTCTCAATGAAAGGTAGTTCTCATATTCACTAATGTCTACTACTATGCATATCAAGGTGATGCTTATGAATGTATGATTTGTATTCCCTTACTAGGATGACTTGATAGGTGTACTAGTATGGACAAGGGTATGGGACCTTGTCTATGCATTGCACATGTATATCTTGATAGGATAGTTCCTAGGTTTGGTTCTTATGCATATGAAGGATGATTATATGAACATGTTATGAATATGATATGATGAAGTATGAATGTGTATGGTGTCTTAGTAGGTTTATATGAAAGGTTGCTCATATAGGAATGTGTATAGTGTCTTAGTAGGTTTATATGAAAGGATTGCTCATATAGTTATGCCTATAGACTTATGCATTGATATATGAACATGTGTGACTTGATGTGTTATGTGAAAGGTTTGCTCACATCTATATATACACTCACACACATGGATGATCTAGCTAGGGAGAAGAGGTCCAACTAGGAGGGCCCAAGAATACTCCAAAACTAGATAGGTGCTTGAATATACTATAAGCATATGAATGATGAATATCCTAAGACTATGTTTTATAAACAAAGGTAATAAAGGCTTTTCAATAAAGGGAACTTAGCTTAGCACCGAGTGAACTTGACATTGAGAGGTGTTGACTTCCCTTAGAGGAATATTTCACCATTTGTCCCTTATAGAGTGTTGACTTCCCTTAGAGGAATAATCACCTATGGACCTACATATGGTGTTGACTCCCCTTAGAGGAATACTCACCTATGTACTTACATGAAGTGTTGACTTTCCTTGAGGAATATTCACTCATGTTATCTCATGAGGTGAGGCCCCATTACCAAATGGCATATAGAGGGAAGACCTATCTCTTAGTTCCATAAACTATGCTTGCCACATAGGATATAGCAAAGTGAATTCACTTGATATGCTAGCATGTATGTTAATGTTCTACCTTGGCTAGGTAGTAGCACCTTCCTTTGGTGTAAGGCTCTACAACACCAAATTCCATGATTAGCACCCATGGTCTTAGTATCGGTTAAGGCTATGGTTTCCCTAAAGTAAAATGGACAATTGAAGTAATTGAATAGGATCCTAACTAGGAGGACTTAAGGTAAGTTACTTAAGGATAGGTGGAAGTAATGAACCCATCTAGACATTGCACAAGTGACTCCTTAGGAAGTCTTAGGAAGGTACCTTAATACTTATGATTATGTATGTGTCCTTTATGTTTGATATTGTAGTCTTGGTTTGACTATGATTATATTGTACTATACTGTTATGATGGCATGTGTTGTCTTGTGTAAATGCTATGTATGGTATTCTCTTGTGTTCCTAAGGTGATGCATTGCACCAAGTATCCCTAAAGGATTACTTAGGAGATTAATGAATTGAAAGAAAGAGTTAAATGCTAAGAAGGGTGAGTTCACTGTAAAGTGACCTTTATGTGTACTTATATTCTATATGTGCTTCCATATGATGATTGGCCTTTGAATGTGTTGTTATGAAGTACGTGGATGATATAAATGATGTTGATAAAGGTTTTATGATGATTTACTCAAAATGGCATGAAGTATGATTTCAAGGAAATGTCCATTTTAAATGCATGTTTTTGCATGGTTGCCATACTTAGTACATTCTTGTGCTAATCCCATTCTTCTTTACTTTTTACACAAAGTGTAGGTTATGGAAGGCTTAAAGGAGATCTTTGATTGAGGAGCTTGATAGGTCTTTTTCTCAAGCTTAAGGAAAGGAATCCTTAAGTTCAAGGATGTCCTACTTATGTCTTTAATATGAAGTCTTTAAATATTGTATAGTTATGTAAGGTATCGTATTGGGCCGTGTCCCTAATGTATTCTAAAGTTATTGAGTCTAAGATGGCAAAGAGACTTAGAGTTTAAATATGTATTATGACTTATGTTTTATATATATACGATGTGATGTTTCTAGCATATGATGTGCTATGAAAAGTTTTAAATTTTCCGCTAAATTTACTATGCCAATGCAATGAATGATATGAGAGGCTTGTCTTAGACCTCCGAGAGGTCGACGACGCTGGTTACAATCCAAGATTGTACCCTATCTTCTAGGGTATGCTTTTGGGTTGTGATAAACTTGGTATCAGAGCATGAGGTTTATGAAGCGGTTTTAGGTTCTAAGAAGTCTCATATTGCCACGTCTAGTAGAGTCTCGTATCATTGGTGGTGAGTCACGACACATTTAATGGTACGAGAGGCTATAGGACGATAGAGTTTCCCTTCTTCATCAATCTCATATCGTGCCATAGAACTTTATGCTATAAGATCTCTCTCTTATATTTTCTTGTCCGGTGGTCTTTTAGATATGATTACTTGGATGAGAGTTCTCTATGCTTGAGGGAGAAAAGGTGAGTTTAAAATGCTTATCCTTGTTTTATGGTTTGAATGAGTATGTGTGAAGGTGATATTTGTCCTTATTTGATGATGTATATACTAACTAAGGCGACTTGAAGGGTTAACTAGACTTAGGTAGGGGTATGGGACTCTACCTATGTCTTGCACTAGTTTTGCTTGATGGAGACCTTAGGAGGTTAATATTATGTATGTGTATGATGATAGATATGAAATGTCTCTTATTGGATGATATGATGCCAATTATGGCAATATATGAAATCTATGTGAAATAGCATGTTATGTCGAATAATGTATGTCATGATATAGTTGAAGCATGCTAGAAGTTATGGTGGTTAAAGCGAATTCTCTTAAATTGTGTATTCCTATATGATTTTGTATGATAGTAGCCAAATATTGGATTTGAACTTGGATTGGTTAATGACTATCTATAAAAGTATGTTATTCTATGAGTATATGTGATTAAAAGTGTGCATTGTTTTCCTTTGCATATAAATGGTACTGGATGGGTTGCTAGTATAAATTGGAGTCTTTTGTGGAGACTTAAGTTGTAAATATAGTATGCATGCTTATGAAGAATGAGTTGGTAAAGCTTTGTATTTTACAATTCCATACTTGTTCCTTCAAAATGTCTAACTGATTGCACTTTTGGGTATTTGGAAGCATGCTCGTTATAAAGACTAGGCAACTTATTGTATCATGTTTGGAGAATCTTATGACATGATGAGTCGTAGAGTTATTTCTAAACTTCTTGTCGTGTTATGAATTTTCTTGTTGTTTTCCCTAATGATGTATGACCTTAGTGTCTATTGCATTGTAGGAAGACCTTATGTGAATTAAATAGTATGATATTATATTATTTGTCTATTGATCATGAAGATGTGCATGATATGATTCTTTATACATGATGTTAATCTTGTTAACTATATGGAGATGGTATTAGTTGACATAAGTGTAGTTGTCTCCTCTATACATGTTGATATAGGATTTGAATGTAAAGGCTTGTGATCTCATGATAAGGTTTAGAATGCCTTAGTGCTGCTAAATTGAGTTTATGAAAATTTCCTCTAAAGTAGTAATCACTTGAAGTGATGAATGTGAAGGTTTTGTATTTGAAATCCTCTATATGTTGGGTTAAGTTGCTCTTAAGTTGGTTTACCCTAAGTGGGGGATGGTGTTTGAGTGGTGAGATTGTAGAAATTGTCTACATTGTTCTTCTATTCTTACACGAATTTGAAAATATGAATTCTTAGTATGCTTGTTCATGAAAATAGTCTTGCATAAAGTGTGAATTGCATGATCTTTATATGATTGGTATGAATTGATTGACATCATCTTAGAGACATGGTGAATTTTCCAAAGGGCATGAAAAGAAATTTTTGATAAAATCCCTGTTTTCTCTTGTTGACTTGCATTTTAATGTGCTAATTGTGAAGTTGACTTCATGAGGTAAGACAAGGAACTTGGAAATAGTCACTTGTAGGGTAAATTGTTTAGCCTTGCAATAGAAGTTGAGTCTCTTTTACCATGAAATATGTTGACTCTCTTGAAAATTTAGTGACTTGATGATTTGTAATATAAAATTGTAGGCTCATTCTTGAAAGGTGAAAGCATGTTTTTCTAAGTGTATACGCGTGTGCCTATGGTTTGTGCTATTTTTCCAAAATGAGGCTTACTTTAAGGGTGAGTAATATGTTAAGAAAAGAGATTTGTGGAATGACTTCCTATTTTGTTGTGATGCACTTGGTGTGACTTGCCATTTAGACTTCACTAGGAAGAAAAATATATGCATGACTTTGCTTGAAAGTTGGAATTTCTCATTTTTAAGGAAATTGACCTTGTACTTTGCTAAGGTATGAACTCATGATACATGTAATGTGTTGAGGAGCAAGACATTCCTCCATGGACACCACTAAGCATGGTATGGTTGAGTATGACCTTCATGGTACTAGGTCTAACTAATGAAGATTTTTGTTAAATGCAATTAACTCAAATCTATGTGCATTGAAGTATGAATGCCTACTTGTTTTGAGTATTGTTGAAATCTTCCTATATGTGGCCTTGCAAGATGATATCTTGATGAATTAAGGTGCAATGACCATGTTATGATTAGGAGAAATATGTTCCTCCTATGAACATGATAAGAGCCTCTTTGATTAATGTATTAAGGGTGAGTGAATCAAAGTTTTTCTTACTTGTGTGCATGGAGTGCTAAAATTGATTTGATGATATTTAAAAGGTGATGAACTGCTCTTATATGCATTGAAGTCATTGATGTGATTAAAGAGTCCTAAGTGTCATTCGAGGACGAATGTTCCCAAGTGGGGGATATTGTAAGACCTCGAAAATGAGATAAGGTGTCTAGAGCCTAACATGTTCGTCTTATCGTTATAAGGTCCTAAAATGCCTTATTATGTCATATAGAGTCAGTGTGCAAAGTTTGAAGTGATTTGGAAGTCGAACGTCAAGGGACGTCCAAGACGTTTGATGAATAGTCGCTTATGCGCCTCATGTGTGTATGCATACCTAAGTTGTGTGAACTGAGTCAAATAAGTCTTCAAATAGTGTTAAATGATACTTAATGTTATTGTATGAAGTTTCGTAAAGTTTGGAGGTCAAACGCCCAAGGACATCCAAGACGTTCGAAAGATAGACCCTAAGACTTTCATCGTATCTCATGTTGGGGTCAAGGCTGTTTGGACGTCTTGTAGGTGTTTGTTTTGGATGAAACTTATGTGGTAGGTCTATAACATGTTAAGGTTTGTAATCGCATTGGAAACGTCCGGGTACGACTTCTAAAGGGCCCCACAAGAGGCCCCAAAAGAAGGACCCCAAGGCTGCCTATACACTGCCTGGGCAGTGTCCTTGACGGACCCAATGACGGACCGTTGGGCCTCCAACGGACTGTCAATCAGGTCTCGTCGAAGGAGACTTTCCTTGGTCATGTAATGATCCAAGAAATTGGCTAAGTCATGGGCGACGGAGGGCATGATGCCCCGTCAAGGCATGCGTCGCGGCTGCCTGCAAGTTGGCTGCTGCGTGCTGCCACTTAAAGGGGTGAATGGTAAATTCACCCCACGTCCTAAACTGACTATAATAGGTTTAATTAAGTAATTTTAGGTGTATATAAGTCTTTAAAAACGTGATCAACCCATTCCCAAACCCTCTCACATATTTTAAGCCTTTCTCTCCAAAAATGTTCTCTCTAAAACCACCATTGTTGGTGAAGCTCAAGAACAGATTCAAGCTGGGTTTTCCATGGATGAATCATGAAGTTTTAGAGGTTTTCAACTAATAAAAGGTATGGTGATCCTTCATCTCTAAGTAACCTTTCACTTGGAGAGTTCTTCTCAATGTTTTCAAAGAAAGTTTATGATCAAAGTTCTTCTTCTGCAATCTAGCAATGGGTTCTTTGTCAAAATGTTTTTAATGATTAAATCATGATGAATTGAAGTTAATAAAATGGTTTTAATGTGTTTTCACTCCAATTGCATGATGAACCCTTGTTCCTTCCAAAATTGGTTTAGCTCTTGCATGGGCTTTGTGATCTTGACTTGTTATCGATTGAATTACGATTCCCTTATGTTGAAGTGATTGTATATACTGTTAATTACATGAATTTATGTTGAATTGATGATGAATGATACATGAGGATCAATCTATGAAGATTTGAGCATGTTTAGCCTAGTTTTCTATAGTCACTGTAACATTGGTTTTCTTGTGATCCAAAGTGAGTTTCGATTAAGTTGTGGTTCTTGTAGCTACTGTTTTAGATTAATACCATGGTTGAATTATGGATATAAATCATGTGTGACAAAAGTAGAGAAGGCTTGGTTTGAATTAATCTAGGTTCTTCTTGTCTATGAAGTTGTAACTTGTGATCTTAACGTTAGGTTAGTCGCTATAAGAATTGATTATGGTTAATGTCTATAGCTGCTGCCTATAATGAAATATGAGGATGAATTATATGTAATTAATACAATATGGGTCAATTCATGATAGGTTGAATATGATTAACCTATGTAAACTTACTTTCCACGAACTCCCTATATAAAGTATGCTTGCATCGACCTTAATGGCAAATTGTAGTAGTGTCTCATCTAGATTATGATTTCATTAGCTACTACCTTAGGGTGATATGATTCATGAAATATGACCTATAATCCATATGAATGAAATTGATTAATGATCTATGTTATTCTACTTTCCTAGTATGTTGATATGTTGTATATATTGTCATGTCTCCTATGCTATTATGTGTTGTGTGCTATGTGCTTGAAGTATAATGTGGTCTAATAGTGTGGCTGACTTAAGATGTTAACGATGGCCATTATGTGATCATGTTGGTAAATGTACACACACTCTCACTTATATGCATATTACAAGTAGTATGAGTCATTGGGTCTCAATGAAAGGTAGTTCTCATATTCACTAATGTCTACTACTATGCATATCAAGGTGATGCTTATGAATGTATGATTTGTATTCCCTTACTAGGATGACTTGATAGGTGTACTAGTATGGACAAGGGTATGGGACCTTGTCTATGCATTGCACATGTATATCTTGATAGGATAGTTCCTAGGTTTGGTTCTTATGCATATGAAGGATGATTATATGAACATGTTATGAATATGATATGATGAAGTATGAATGTGTATAGTGTCTTAGTAGGTTTATATGAAAGGATTGCTCATATAGTTATGCCTATAGACTTATGCATTGATATATGAACATGTGTGACTTGATGTGTTATGTGAAAGGTTTGCTCACATCTATATATACACTCACACACATGGATGATCTAGCTAGGGAGAAGAGGTCCAACTAGGAGGGCCCAAGAATACTCCAAAACTAGATAGGTGCTTGAATATGCTATAAGCATATGAATGATGAATATCCTAAGTCTATGTTTTATAAACAAAAGTAATAAAGGCTTTTCAATAAAGGGAACTTAGCTTAGCACCGAGTGAACTTGACATAGAGAGGTGTTGACTTCCCTTAGAGGAATATTCACCATTTGTCCCTTATAGAGTGTTGACTTCCCTTAGAGGAATAATCACCTATGGACCTACATATGGTGTTGACTTCCCTTAGAGGAATACTCACCTATGTACTTACATGAAGTGTTGACTTTCCTTGAGGAATATTCACTCATGTTATCTCATGAGGTGAGGCCCCATTACCAAATGGTATATAGAGGGAATACCTATCTCTTAGTTCCATAAACTATGCTTGCCACATAGGATCTAGCAAAGTGAATTCAGTTGATATGCTAGCATATATGTTAATGTTCTACCTTGGCTAGGTAGTAACACCTTCCTTTGGTGTAAGGCTCTACAACACCAAATTCCATGATTAGCACCCATGGTCTTTGTGTCGGTTAAGGCTATGGTTTCCCTAAAGTAAAATGGACAATTGAAGTAATTGAATAGGATCTTAACTAGGAGGACTTAAGGTAAGTTACTTAAGGATAGGTGGAAGTAATGAACCCATCTAGACATTGCACAAGTGACTCCTTAGGAAGTCTTAGGAAGGTACCTTAATACTTATGATTATGTATGTGTCCTTTATGTTTGATATTGTAGTCTTGGTTTGACTATGATTATATTGTACTATACTGTTATGATGGCATGTGTTGTCTTGTGTAAATGCTATGTATGGTATTCTCTTGTGTTCCTAAGGTGATGCATTGCACCAAGTATCACTAAAGGATTACTTAGGAGATTAATGAATTGAAAGAAAGAGTTAAATGCTAAGAAGAGTGAGTTCACTATAAAGTGACCTTTATGTGTACTTATATTCTATATGTGCTTCCATATGATGATTGGCCTTTGAATGTGTTGTTATGAAGTACGTGGATGATATAAATGATGTTGATAAAGGTTTTATGATGATTTACTCAAAATGGCATGAAGTATGATTTCAAGGAAATGTCCATTTTAAATGCATGTTTTTGCATGGTTGCCATACTTAGTACATTCTTGTGCTAATCCCATTCTTCTTTACTTTTTACACAAAGTGTAGGTTATGGAAGGCTTAAAGGAGATCTTTGATTGAGGAGCTTGATAGGTGTTTTTCTCAAGCTCAAGGAAAGGAATCCTTAAGTTCAAGGATGTCCTACTTATGTCTTTAATATGAAGTCTTTAAATATTGTATAGTTATGTAAGGTATCGTATTGGGCCGTGTCCCTAATGTATTCTAAAGTTATTGAGTCTAAGATGGCAAAGAGACTTAGAGTTGAAATATGTATTATGACTTATGTTTTATATATATACGATGTGATGTTTCTAGCATATGATGTGCTATGAAAAGTTTTAAATTTTCCGCTAAATTTACTATGCCAATACAATGAATGATATGAGAGGCTTGTCTTAGACATTCGAGAGGTCGACGACGCCGGTTACAATCCAAGATTGTACCTTATCTTCTAGGGTATGCTTTTGGGTTGTGACAATACATGTATGCAATGAATGATGTCTATGGGCTTGCACAAGACCTTCGAGAGGTCAAGTACGCCACGTCGCACTCCAAGAGTGCCATATTTTCTAGGTTGTGCTCTCGGGGTGTGACCAGCTTGGTATCAGAGCATAGGTTATGGAAGTAGTCTTAGGAAGCAAAAAGTCTCAAAAAACCACGTCTAGTAGATTCGTGTTCATCGGTGTGAGTCGCGACACATCTATGGGTGAGAGCCTATAGAACGATAGAGTTTCCCTTCATTCTCTACTCTTGTGTCGTGTCGTTGATACGCTCAAACTTACTTATCAAATCAGAAGTAAAGCGGTCGTATCAAGTAAAGAACCCAACTAATGAGATTGGGATCGATCCCACAAGGAAAATAGTTCAGACTTAACTTTATTTTATTATTACTATTATTTAGCCAACTATTTTCCAATAAACCAAAAGACAAAAAAGGGGGCTTTATTTCTAAATTAATGAAAATGATTAACTAAATAAGAATGAACAACTAACAAATTTAACTTTCGGAGTTTAATCAAATTATAAAAGTAACTAGGGTTTTAGTGTTCCCCACAGGTTCCTAACTTGGTAAATCTAACTATAACAGTTCTATCCTGGTATCTTGCACGTAAAGTGATAAGTTATGTATCTCTAAATCCTTGTTCGGCATCTAGAGAATTTCACTCCGCACCTTGGTCCGACTACGTGTGTTGCTATACTAACCCTTATCTTTACCTCATATTAAACATCATATTCGGTATTTGACTAAGCTATTAACTCGTACCAACCAATACTAGTCTATTAGATAGTCTACACTAAATCTATGTTGATAATTCTTTTCCTATTATCTACCTCCTTGGTCCGGCAAGTAGCATTAAGGCAAGTTCTAACGTTGGCCACCGTTAAAAAGAATTCTAAACGAAAGAATTATCAATACATGCAAGACACCACTCTAGAATTGTTATTGAAGTTAGATTACTACCTTGTTATTCACCCATGGTTCCCACAACCCTAGCTATGAGGTTTAGTTACCCATGTTCGTAATTACACAATTCATATGGTTAATGAAAGAATTCATGCACTTACTTTTATGAGAACCAATAATTTCCCAGAATTTAACTTGATTAATCAATGAAATCCACAACAATCAATTCCCGCAAAATATCTTAATTCCCAAAATCGAGAATTTAATAATATAATTCAAGAACTATAAACTAAATATTATCCAGAATGTCTAACCCCCAAAATGAGGTTTTTCCAACTATTTATAATAAAAACAAAACCTAATCAAATAAGGATTCTATTTACTAAAAATCTGTCCAAACGCGTCTGGGTCGACGGACCATGTGACGGACCGTCATGGACACGACGGACTGTCATAGCCTCCGTCGTCCCATACTTCACATCTTCTCATGTTGCTTTCTTCATTCCCCTCGACGGACAGGTATGACCGACCGTTTCAAGCACGACGGTCCGTCGAGGGTCTTCAATCCAAAACACTTGAACTTTGGAATTTTGGGTACTGGGATTACTCTCTGATCATTACGACGAACCTGCAGGATGGACCGTCGTAATCCCACACTTGGTCAGACTTCCCCAAATTTCCTTCAGCAACTTCTCCCTTCACTACGGTGCCACCTACGGACCGTCACAGCCGCGACGGACCGTCATAGGTTTCGTAGGTGGTCTCTTCTGCAATTTTCTCTCAAAAACTCCCGCGTTCATCCTTGGACAGATTTTCTGGAAACAAAGAGAAACTTATATCAAAATTAACAAAAAAAGGGCTCTCGACACACACTAAACTTAAAGAAAAAGCATTAGACATACCGTGAAACCATGGTACATCAACACCCTCAACTTAAATTCATTGTTTGTCCTCAAGCGACGCACTATGACTCACTACAAAATATTTGTACAAAAGTATCCATATTTTAACTTCCGTAATCATTTGGCTATCAATCCCGATTATTCTTATCATGTTCATGCATGGTATCACTATTAGGCATTGACTTGTGTAGAATCAAACCATAACCCAGATTTACTACCCAATGATGCCTATCCTCTTCAATTTCTCACCGAGATGCTAATATTTCTTGTATTACAACTCCTGTCCTCACTTCAAATAACATCCTCATTTTTCACAGAATGATTTTAGTTTGAGTATAAGAATCACGTTTCGACACTCACTCTCAGAACAAATTCATCACTCATTTATACATATTGCCATAGGCTTGCCCTTATTTTCACTACTTCAAATTCCTCATACGCACTTAGGATCACAATAGGACTTTTTTAGATTGTAACATAGGCTCAGGGTCAGGTAGGATGTATTTAGGTATACTTTAGTGACTTGTTGCCCTCCTTGACACCACCTTTTTATCATCTTATTTCGCCCTATTACATTTTCTTTTTACTTTGCTGTTTTCCCTTTCTTATCCTTATGTGTAAGTGACTTTTCTCTTTTCTTTTGTTTATTTTTTTTTATTTTTTTTTAATCACTTCTGTTTTATTCTTTCTTTCTCTTCATTCTTTCCACCCCACTTTCCGGGGTTTTCCTTATAACAGCCACCCTCAACTCATGATTTTGCCATGAGTCAAGGTTCACAATACCCATGGTTGGGTCAGGGCCAAAACAAGGTTGCTTTCTGCATTAGCCACCCTCAACTTATGCTTTTGGCATAAACTGAGGTGCACATGTCCAAGGAGGGACCAGGGCCAACACATTGTTCCCAGAGAAGATCATTTGGGGAGAAAAAGAAAGATCTATTTTAAGCTCAATTCATTTGGATCAAAAAGGGATTAACTTCATTTGGTTTTCTGTTATTTTTAGGCTCAAGATTGACTATTTCGAACAAGGGCCTATGATCTTTTCCTAAGTGATTGTTTTGACTCATTTTTAGCAGGACAAACCAGGCAAGTTCTAGCTCAGTATTAATGGTGGACATTCGATTTCACCTCACACTCTCTTGACATTCCTTGCAATCCTAGATTATTCGACACCTAGTTCAAATCTTAGATTCAGGATCATGCAGTAGTTTATCTTTATTTCATGTTTCAAACCACACAATTTTCACTTACTATGCCTAGTCATGCATCATTTTGATTATCGAGATATCATATTTACTTTAGCCATCATGCTTCAGATTTATGTTATGTACATCAGATGTGACATGCCGATTCAACAATAAAAGTAATCGGTCTTTTGGGGAAAAAGAACACAGGCAAGAAAACCCCAAAAGAGGATCGTGAACTTGGGCTACTCAGAATTCACCCAAGTGCTCACTTTCCATTTACCCCACCCCCAACAAAAGATATGCAATTGTCCCCAATGCATAGAAAAGTTAAACTACGTAAAAGGGTAAGTGAAGCAAACCTGAGGCGCTAAGCGCCGATGATCAGCAAGCTGGTGGGTCCGGTTCACCGGAACCCACTCCTTGCGTAGTCTGGACATTCTCAGTAATGTCCTCAGCATCCACAGCACCATCAGTAGTGCCTCCCACAGAATCTACAATTTTGGAGCTAGACGCCCCGGCAGCTACTTCTACAACCCTCAACTTACGGGCCTCCTCATCAGCAATCGAGGCTCTCCTCGCAGCCTCCATCTCACGGCGCTCCTTCTTTGTCGCCCTAGCCTCATCCTCCTCTCGACCCCTGCGTCTCTTGACATGCTCTCGTGGGGGAGGGGGTGGAACATCAGAAGTGGCAAACAGGGCAGCCATCACGGTGTGATCAGCAGGCGCTGCAGAAGGGGCCTCAGACTCATGCACCCTTGCCTCTAAAATCATATCAAGATCCGCCCGCAGACTCTCAACCGCAGCCTGGAGGGTCGACATGTCCACCGGAGGGTCTGGTCGGGCTATCACTCGCAATTCAAACGCGTCAAAGCGCTGATGTACCTCGGCGATCTTGCTCTCCGTGTGCTGCACCATCTTGCGCTCCATGCGCTCCTCTGCCTCAGCAATAGTCTTATGCATCCAAGGCTGGATGTGATGCAGAAGTGTAGCCATCTGTGCCTCAAGTTTTTAGACCCGAGCAAGTGGGACCAGAGCGGCAGAAGGAGCCGAGCGAGAGGAGCTCGAGGCAGTGCTACTACCCGGGATAGACTCGACCGGAGTAGGGTCAGTGTGTGCAGAAGCGGCACGGGAAGCATCATGAGCATGCTGTACGGTGTCCGCCAGGTTCTCACCAAATGGGACCACCTCTGGGCGGGGCCCTCTGCGTGGGGCCAACTCATTGGCCTCATCCCTGATGAGGCCGATGTCAACATTTCCTGGTGGGGTCTTGAGCTGGTCAATTGGCCAAATGGGGACACCTGCTGATCTGCACAAAGAGAAAATCATGCAAGGGAAAGGGTAAGTCGTGGTGACCTTGAAGGCCCTCTCGTGCATGACCGCTTAGTGAAGCCAAGCGAAATCAACCTCGAACCCTGCCATCATTGCGGCCATCAGCACCGCACGATCCCAGGTGACTATATTATCAGCAGCAGTGGGGGAGAGACAATGGCGGACTATCAACCAAAGAAACTTGGCCGTAAAGGTCAAGTTGGCCTTCCTGATGGCTCCCTTAGGTTCCATCACCCAATCCGCAGCCTCTCCATCAACAGACAGGTGCTGGGCCATCTACCTCTTGGTGGTCTCTCTCAGTGAAGGCTGGCGGAAGAAACTACCCTCTTTAACAATTTGCCACCGGTAATCAAACTCGGCAGTGAGAGGTGTGCTGGTGGAGTCAAAATTCGTGCCGTACAGATATCGGCGGATGGCTGGTAGTGAGATGTCGACCTGGATGCCGCGTACTCGGACATGTTCAAGTGGGGACTGTTTGGCGGGGGCAGACCGCCTATCGATCTGTGAGCGAAGAGTAGCCACATAGGAGGCATAGAACTCACGCACTAACTCCTCACTGTAGCGGCCCAAAGAATAAGCCGTCCACTCCAGCCGGTGTCTGGTGAAAAGGGTGTGAATGTCTGGCATGGTGGGGAGACTTCCCGTGAGGACCCGCCTCTCCAGTGTGAGGGTTCGTGTCATGACGCCTTTGTCATTGAGCACTTTGGCGTCCAAGTATACTTTGTATTGCCCGTCGACACACCACCGGTTGGGCTGATCGGCAACCGGGGTAGGAACTTCAGTTGGTGAGCCAGGGGTGGAGTCAGTGCTGTCAGCCTCATCATCCGAAGCAGACTGTGTAGCTGTGGCGGGGGCAGAGGCTTCTGCGGACCCAGAGGCTTCCTCTGACCACGAAACTCCTAAGGAGCCAGATGCTCCTTCGTCTTGGGCAGCTGACCCAGAAGGTGTGCCGATCAGTGTGCGCTCCTCATCAGACTGGGAGGCAGTGACTAAGCCGGGCGCCACCTTCTGGGGTGTGACTCTCGGTACACGTGGAGCTCGTGCTGTAGTAGCAGTTCCTGGGGGCACGTATTCTGGATCATGCTCATCATCAGAGCCTATCACCAATCGGGCAGACGGGGCGACAGATTTAGAACGCCCACGTGCGTAAACATGATCTTGTTTAGGTGCCATGAGAGGTAGTACCTGTAATGAATCATCATTAGTACTTGAAGGATGAAACAAGACAGGAAAAGAAAATGACAATAATATATAGAAACTCAAAATAGTGAGAACAGCTCTGAAATGGCAGTAAGGCACGACAGACCTGGTGACGGCCCGTCGTGAGTATGATGGACCGTCATGCGATCCGTCATGTAATACTTGGCAACATAAAGTAGCAGAAGGAAAGTATCAGACTAA
This sequence comes from Solanum sitiens, assembly GCA_016801875.1. Taxonomy (NCBI): domain Eukaryota; kingdom Viridiplantae; phylum Streptophyta; class Magnoliopsida; order Solanales; family Solanaceae; genus Solanum; species Solanum sitiens. The sequence goes on along the minus strand of JABWTJ010000377.1, from coordinate 773,069 downwards.
TACGACGGTTGTGCAGGACGGACCGTCGTGGGTATGACGGTCCGTCATATGTGTCCATCAGTGGACACTTAGAAAAAGTGTGGAGACCCTTAAGACAGAGGTCTCTGACCATCACGACGGTTGTGTAGGACGGACCGTCGTGAGTATGACGTTCCGTCACATGTGTCCGTCAGTGGACACTTAGAAAAAGTGTGGAGACCCTTAAGACAGAGGTCTCTGACCGTCACGACGGTTGTGCAGGATGGAACGTCGTGAGTATGACGGTCCATCACATGTGTCCGTCAGTGGACACTTAGAGAAAGTGTTGAGACCCTTAGGATAGGGGTATCTGACCGTCACGACGGTTGTGCAGGACGGACTGTCGTGGGTATGACGGTCCGTCACATGTGTCCGTCAGTGGACACTTAGAAAAAGTGTTGAGACCCTTAGGATAGGGGTCTCTGACCGTCACGACGGTTGTGCTGGATGGACTGTCGTGGGTACGATGGTCCGTCATCGGGTTGACGTGCTGGCAAGCAGAGACAGAACTGGGGGGTGTGAAATTCACCCCATGTGAGTCAAAACAAAGACCCATGGTTTTCTAATACATTTTAGAGCCCTAATGGACAAGTTTAAAGCCCTATCAAATTGGCAAGTTTACAGCCCTAAGTTCTCTAGTGTTAGCCAGGCATTTTGTGGAATTAAAGACCTACGTTAGACAATATCTAGTCAAAAAGCAAAAACCCATAGGCAAATGATGAGGAACAACAACAAAACAAACAAAAAGAGTAAATGGGTCGATTTTCAGGAACACATACCTTGGAAGTGGAGACAATAATGCAAAAGTGATGGCACTCAAGTGAGAAGACTAAACCTCACAGCAGCAGACTCAGACCAAGAGGGAAATTTGGGATGAAAAATGGGAGAATATGGGGAATTTGGGAATAGAATGAAGTTGGAAGGGGAGAAAATGGAGGGAAGTGGGAAAGAAACTGTTAATGAATGGGTGGGGGGGTTTAAAACGTTTTAAACTTTTGAAATTCTTTCACCGGGTCGGGTCGGGTCGCCGGGTAATGGCGTGACGAAACCCCGATGATGGTCCGTCGCAGTTGTGATGGTCCGTCATACGGTCCGTCATATGTGCCCTAATTTTTCAAAAATACAAAAGAGCGTACCTGGCACGACGGAGTACTGTGACGGTCCGCCGATGTATCCGTCAGTGACTGATGCAGAGTAAGTTTTCTGCAGAACTCCCTGTAGATGTGCTACCTGAAAATTTACAACCCATTAATAGAAAATGCTACCGTTACTAGAAAGAAAAACTATAAAAGTGGTTAGATGATAACTATTGGGTTGCCTCCCAACCAGCGCCTGATTTAACATCGCGGCACGACTGAGGACACTCGATTACTCAGACTTCATCAAGATGATATCCCTCAATCACCTCATTCGCCGATTCCGCATGACCTATATAGATTTTGAGTCGTTGTCCGTTCACCTTAAACCGGACACCTTCCTTGTTTTCCAACTCAACCGCTCCATGAGGGAATAATTGGGTGATCAAGTAAGGTCCAGTCCATTTAGACTTGAGCTTGCCCGGAAACAAGCGTAATCTTGAGTTGAATAAAAGCACCGAATCCCCAATCATAAACTCTCATTTCTCGATTTTTAGGTCATGGTACTTCTTCATCTTTTCTTTGTAGAGGGCTGAGCTTTCATAAGCCTTAAGGCGAAATTCATCGAGTTCATTTAACCCATTTAATCGTTGTTCTGCAGCTTCGTTCCAGTCCATTTTTAGCTTCTTCATAGCCCACATAGCTTTATGCTCTAATTCAACCGGAAGATGACATGCTTTCCCATATACTAGTTGGTATGGTGACATACCTATGGGAGTCTTATATGCTGTCCGGTAAGCCCAAAGCGCATCGTCAAGCTTCCTTGACCAATCTGTTCTACTAGCATTCACTGTTTTTGACAAAATCTGTTTGATTTCCCTATTTGATACTTCAACTTGCCCACTAGTTTGAGGATGGTAAGGAGTGGCCACATTATGGCGAACCCCATATTTCTCCAATAATCCCTTGAACAATTTGTTGCAAAAGTGGGATCCCCCATCACTAATAATCGCCCTTGGAGTACCAAATCGAGAGAATATATTCTTTTTCAAGAATGCAGTGACACTCTTCCCCTCATTATTCGCGAGGGCGATGGCTTCCACCCACTTGGATACATAATCAACTGCTACTAAAATATACTTTATTTCATGAGAACTCACAAACGGACCCATAAAGTCAATACCCCAAACATCAAATAAATCAATTACAAGAATGGGGTTTAGAGGGAGCTCTTGCTTTCTTGAAATGCCGCCATCTCTTTGGCATCTATCACATGCTTTGGCGAACTCATGAGCATCTTGATGAATAGTTGGCCAATAGTAACCACTTTGTAAAATCTTATGAGCAGTTCGGACACCAGTATGATGTCCACCAAAGGGTGAGGAATGGCATGCCTCTAAAATTCTCAACATCTCAACTTCCGGCACACAACGCCTAATAAGCCCATCAGCACAGCTCCTGCATAAGTATGGTTCATCCCCAAAGAACTTCTTCACATCGTACATGAACTTTTTCCTTTGATGAAAAGACAGGTCCGATGGAACAATATCACTAGCTAAGTAGTTCGCAAAATCTGCGAACCACAGAATCAGGTCCTGTGAGGCAGCCAATACATGCTCATCGGGGAACGTGTCATCAATATCAGTCTTATCCCCCAACTCTCGCATAGCTTCATCTTCTAAACGGGACAAGTGATCAGCAACTTGATTTTCGGTCCCTTTTCTATCCCTTACCTCAAAGTCAAATTCTTGCAGTAGTAATACCCAACGAATTAACCTTGGTTTCGCATCCTTCTTCGCCATCAAATATCTCAAGGCTGAATGGTCAGTATGCACTATAACTCTAGTACCTAGCAAATAGGAGCGAAATGTTTCAAAAGCAAATACTACGGCAAGGAGCTCTTGTTCAGTGACTGTATAGTTCTTCTGAGATTCATTGAGGGCTTTACTAGCATAGTAAATGGGATGAAGGATTTTGTCCCTTCTTTGTCCTAATACTACACCAAGGGCAACCCCACTCGCATCACACATTACCTCAAATGGACTGCTCCAATCCGGAGAAATAATGATAGGTGCAGATACCAGTTTTTCTTTGAGATCGCCGAATGCTTTAAGACAGGATTCATCAACAGAAAATTTACAATCTTTTTCCAACAGTTTGCACAATGGATGTGCAATTTTTGAGAAATCTTTGATGAATCTCCTGTAAAAACCTGCATGCCCAAGAAAGCTTCTCACACCTTTTACAGAGATAGGTGGAGAAAGTCTCTCTATCACCTCAACTTTGGCTCGATCAACTTCTATGCCTTTTTCTGAAATACGATGGCCTAAAACAATACCTTCTTTGACCATGAAGTGGCATTTTTCCCAATTGAGAACTAAATTGCAATCTTCACATATCTTAAGAACCTCAGATAAATGGCTCAAACATTGCTCGAATGATTCACCAACCACAGAAAAATCATCCATAAAAACCTTAATAGTATCTTTTACCATGTCGGAGAATATTGACATCATACATCTCTGAAATGTGGCGGGTGCATTGCACAACCCAAACGGCATTCTCTTGAACGCAAAGGTCCCATATGGACAAGTAAAAGTGGTCTTCTCTTGATCTTCTGGTGCAATAGAGATCTGATTATACCCTGAATAACCATCAAGAAAACAGTACCACCCTTTTTCGGCGAGTCTATCCAACATCTGATCCATGAAGGGCATGGGAAAATGGTCCTTTTTGGTCCATGCATTTAATTTCCGGTAATCCATACACACCCTCCATCCAGTCACCGGCCTCATTGGAACAAGTTCATTTTTTTCATTGGGGACCACAGTCATTCCCCCTTTCTTAGGTACACACTGAACATGGCATACCCAACTACTATCGGCGATCGGATATATTACTCCAGCATCCAACCATTTTATGATTTCCTTCTTCACGACCTCTTGCATAGGTGGATTTAAGCGTCTCTGGTGCTCAATACTTGGCTTATGATCGGGCATGAGTTGGATTTTATGAGAACAAATACTAGGAGGGATCCCAATAATGTCCGCAATGGTCCACCCAATAGCTCTTTTGAACCTTTTTAGCACTTTGACCAAACTCTCAACTTGTTGTTCATTCAGATCTGATGCAATGATTACCGACAATGTATCACCATTTCCTAAGAATTCATACCTGAGGTGTGGTGGGAGAGCTTTTAGTTCTAGCTTTGGAGCCTCCTCTATGGATGGTTTAGCGGGTGGAGACTCGCGATTCTTCATGTCTAGCTCATATTTCTTCGGTTTGAACCGAATATTACCACGATCAAGGGCAGCGACTAATGACATATATTCTTCAATGCCTACATTATCAAGATTCATTATCACTGCCGCCAGTGCTTCTACACCTAGCCGTTCTTCTATTTGTGTTTTGGATGATTCACCAACATTGTAGGATATGGCAGATACCGATTGGAGCTCACCACTCTGCCGCATGGACCTACAAATGTTGAAAGTCACTTCTTCATTATTCAACTGAAATTTCATCTGCCCTTTTTCCATATCAACAAAAGCTCTACCCGTAGCAAGGAATGGCCTCCCAAGAATAATGAGCACCTCAAAATCGACTTCACAATCAAGAATGACAAAATCGGCTGGAAATATGAACGACTATACTTTTACTAGCACTTCATGGAGTATCCCTATAGGCCTTTTTACTGTTCGATCGGCCATCAGTAGCCGCATCGCAGTGGGCTTTGGGTTGCCCAAACCCAACTTCTTGTAAATCTAGAGGGGCATGAGATTTATGCTTGCCCCTAGATCACATAATGCTTTCGCGAAATGTAATAACCCGATTGTATAAGGAATAGTAAATGCACTCGGATCTTCTTTCTTTTGCACCAAAGACCTTGTAGCAATATCACTACAATGCTGCATTCTGTCATCATCCTCAAAAGTGACCGATCTTTTCTTTGTAACCAAATCTTTCATAAACTTGGCATAACCGGGCATTTGTTCAAGAGCTTCTACCAAAGGGACATTGATAGAAAGTTGCTTCAACATTGTTATAAAACGCCGATATTTGCCATCCTCGGTCTTTTTCACTAATCTTTGAGGAAAGGGGGGTGGAGGTCTAGGCATGGGAGTTACCTTTTTAGGCACTTCAGCATCTTTATCAGTGTTATCTTCTACTTCATCACTAACCTCTACCACTATATTATTATCTTTGATCACCTTTTCCACAATAGACGGCATAGGTGGGTCAATAGTTTGTTTATCACCACGAGTAGTAATTGCCATACAGTGTCCATCATTTTTCGGATTTTGGACAGTGTTGCTACGAAGAGTGCCCGATTGCCGTGTGTTCACAGTTGAAGATAATTGAGCCATTTGCAATTCAAGCTGCTTAATTGATATGGCATGTGTATCAACTTTCTGTCCAATACCTGCTACATCACTCCTTAACTCTTTGGTGTGCTCATCACTAGCATCGAACCTCCTCATCATCTTGTGCAACATATCCTCAACTCGCGCCATACTACCTCCACCATCCCTAGGAGCAACTTCACGATTTTGAGGAGGAACATAGGGCCCACTCCTCTCATTTCTGTTACCATAGTTACCCCTGTTGAAGTTGTTGTCGAGGTTGTAATTTCCATCACGAACATAATTACCCTCGCGGTTGTAGTTACCATAGTTCCGACCTTGATTTCCTTGACCTTGGCGCCAATTCTCCTGATTGGAGCCTTGGGTATTTGGTCAGAAACCCCCCGTCTGATCATTTACTGCATAAGAATCTTTCTCATAACAATATTCATCAGTTGGTTGTGGTGGTTTAGACAAGTAGTTCACTGCGTTCATCTTTTCTGCACCCCTAGTGACATGTTTTAACACTAACCCAAGCTCAGTTCTCATCTGTGCCATCTCTTCACGAATCTTATCTGTGGCTGGATTGTGTGTGGATTTCACTGTAAAAGTATTTCTCCCAGTATCTGTCTTCCTAGTACTCCATGCTTTATTATTCCTGGAGATTTTCTCTAATTTTTCAGCAATTTCAGCATAGGGACACTCCCCATAAGAACCACCTGCTATAGTATCCAATACCGCTTTATTATTATCATCCTGTCCCCGGTAGAAGTATTCTTTTAGTGACTCATCATCTATGCGGTGATTGGGGACACTTCGCAGAAATGAAGTGAACCTATCCCAAGAAC